>JAQJVK010000005.1:47124493-47576120 GCA_035578135.1 Flexamia atlantica | reverse complement strand
TAAACGAGATATAGAATCTATACTTATTTAATACGCGAGCAGTTTTTTTGTTACAAAGACTCCTCCTAAACTACTGAACCGATTTTCATGTTTTTGGTGTCATTGGAAAGAGCTTGACGTGAAGTTTTGCAGGAAATAAAATTTAAAAAGGTTTGACTAAAGGGAAGAGCCCTAGACGCCCTTAAAATTTCATATTATCCCATAAGATTTAACATGGGAGTAGAAATTTCAAATAAGGCAGCTGATTGGAGCAAACAAAGTTTTTCAGCAAAGCCATATGTTGTTAATGGAATTGAACCCATTGCATGTAGAGTTGGAGGCATTTCAGTTGATGGAAGATGTAAATAAATAAACTATTATCCTAATACATACTTAAGGTCAAAATTCAGTTTTAAAAACATTTATTTTGAATCACATGTGTGAAGATCTTAATATTTACATATGTTTATATTAAAAAAAAATACTAAAAGAAAAAAAATAAATTCTTAGGTATAAATGTTATAAATGAATGTAAATAGAAATAAAAGGAAAAGAAGCAGACTTTACATTCATCTATACTTATTTAATACGCGAGCAGTTTTTTTGTTACAAAGACTCCTCCTAAACTACTGAACCGATTTTCATGTTTTTGGTGTCATTGGAAAGAGCTTGACGTGAAGTTTTGCAGAAAATAAAATTTAAAAAGGTTTGACTAAAGGGAAGAGCCCTAGACGCCCTTAAAGTTTCATACTATCCCATAAGATTTAACATGGGAGTAGAAATTTCAAATAAGGCAGCTGATTGGAGCAAACAAAGTTTTTCAGCAAAGCCATATGTTGTTAATGGAATTGAACCCATTGCATGTAGAGTTGGAGGCATTTCAGTTGATGGAAGATGTAAATAAATAAACTATTATCCTAATACATACTTAAGGTCAAAATTCAGTTTTAAAAACATTTATTTTGAATCACATGTGTGAAGATCTTAATATTTACATATGTTTATATTCAAAAAAAATACTAAAAGAAAAAAAATAAATTCTTAGGTATAAATGTTATAAATGAATGTAAATAGAAATAAAAGGAAAAGAAGCAGACTTTACATTCATCTATACTTATTTAATACGCGAGCAGTTTTTTTGTTACAAAGACTCCTCCTAAACTACTGAACCGATTTTCATGTTTTTGGTGTCATTGGAAAGAGCTTGACGTGAAGTTTTGCAGGAAATAAAATTTAAAAAGGTTTGACTAAAGGGAAGAGCCCTAGACGCCCTTAAAATTTCATATTATCCCATAAGATTTAACATGGGAGTAGAAATTTCAAATAAGGCAGCTGATTGGAGCAAACAAAGTTTTTCAGCAAAACCATATGTTGTTAATGGAATTGAACCCATTGCATGTAGAGTTGGAGGCATTTCAGTTGATGGAAGATGTAAATAAATAAACTATTATCCTAATACATACTTAAGGTCAAAATTCAGTTTTAAAAACATTTATTTTGAATCACATGTGTGAAGATCTTAATATTTACATATGTTTATATTAAAAAAAATACTAAAAGAAAAAAAATAAATTCTTAGGTATAAATGTTATAAATGAATGTAAATAGAAATAAAAGGAAAAGAAGCAGACTTTACATTCATCTATACTTATTTAATACGCGAGCAGTTTTTTTGTTACAAAGACTCCTCCTAAACTACTGAACCGATTTTCATGTTTTTGGTGTCATTGGAAAGAGCTTGACGTGAAGTTTTGCAGGAAATAAAATTTAAAAAGGTTTGACTAAAGGGAAGAGCCCTAGACGCCCTTAAAGTTTCATATTATCCCATAAGATTTAACATGGGAGTAGAAATTTCAAATAAGGCAGCTGATTAGAGCAAACAAAGTTTTTCAGCAAAGCCATATGTTGTTAATGGAATTGAACCCATTGCATGTAGAGTTGGAGGCATTTCAGTTGATGGAAGATGTAAATAAATAAACTATTATCCTAATACATACTTAAGGTCAAAATTCAGTTTTAAAAACATTTATTTTGAATCACATGTGTGAAGATCTTAATATTTACATATGTTTATATTCAAAAAAAATACTAAAAGGAAAAAAATAAATTCTTAGGTATAAATGTTATAAATGAATGTAAATAGAAATAAAAGGAAAAGAAGCAGACTTTACATTCATCTATACTTATTTAATACGCGAGCAGTTTTTTTGTTACAAAGACTCCTCCTAAACTACTGAACCGATTTTCATGTTTTTGGTGTCATTGGAAAGAGCTTGACGTGAAGTTTTGCAGGAAATAAAATTTAAAAAGGTTTGACTAAAGGGAAGAGCCCTAGACGCCCTTAAAGTTTTATATTATCCCATAAGATTTAACATGGGAGTAGAAATTTCAAATAAGGCAGCTGATTGGAGCAAACAAAGTTTTTCAGCAAAGCCATATGTTGTTAATGGAATTGAACCCATTGCATGTAGAGTTGGAGGCATTTCAGTTGATGGAAGATGTAAATAAATAAACTATTATCCTAATACATACTTAAGGTCAAAATTCAGTTTTAAAAACATTTATTTTGAATCACATGTGTGAAGATCTTAATATTTACATATGTTTATATTAAAAAAAAATACTAAAAGAAAAAAAAGTAAATTCTTAGGTATAAATGTTATAAATGAATGTAAATAGAAATAAAAGGAAAAGAAGCAGACTTTACATTCATCTATACTTATTTAATACGCGAGCAGTTTTTTTGTTACAAAGACTCCTCCCAAACTACTGAACCGATTTTCATGTTTTTGGTGTCATTGGAAAGAGCTTGACGTGAAGTTTTGCAGGAAATAAAATTTAAAAAGGTTTGACTAAAGGGAAGAGCCCTAGACGCCCTTAAAGTTTCATATTATCCCATAAGATTTAACATGGGAGTAGAAATTTCAAATAAGGCAGCTGATTGGAGCAAACAAAGTTTTTCAGCAAAACCATATGTTGTTAATGGAATTGAACCCATTGCATGTAGAGTTGGAGGCATTTCAGTTGATGGAAGATGTAAATAAATAAACTATTATCCTAATACATACTTAAGGTCAAAATTCAGTTTTAAAAACATTTATTTTGAATCACATGTGTGAAGATCTTAATATTTACATATGTTTATATTAAAAAAAATACTAAAAGAAAAAAATAAATTCTTAGGTATAAATGTTATAAATGAATGTAAATAGAAATAAAAGGAAAAGAAGCAGACTTTACATTCATCTATACTTATTTAATACGCGAGCAGTTTTTTTGTTACAAAGACTCCTCCTAAACTACTGAACCGATTTTCATGTTTTTGGTGTCATTGGAAAGAGCTTGACGTGAAGTTTTGCAGGAAATAAAATTTAAAAAGGTTTGACTAAAGGGAAGAGCCCTAGACGCCCTTAAAGTTTCATATTATCCCATAAGATTTAACATGTGAGTAGAAATTTCAAATAAGGCAGCTGATTGGAGCAAACAAAGTTTTTCAGCAAAGCCATATGTTGTTAATGGAATTGAACCCATTGCATGTAGAGTTGGAGGCATTTCAGTTGATGGAAGATGTAAATAAATAAACTATTATCCTAATACATACTTAAGGTCAAAATTCAGTTTTAAAAACATTTATTTTGAATCACATGTGTGAAGATCTTAATATTTACATATGTTTATATTCAAAAAAAATACTAAAAAAAAAAAATAAATTCTTAGGTATAAATGTTATAAATGAATGTAAATAGAAATAAAAGGAAAAGAAGCAGACTTTACATTCATTATGACTAAATGTATTGAACCACTTTAATTCGGTTTAAGATTAAGACGGGTCGTACGCTACTTAGGGCCGCTTTCCCCAATTAAGGTTTAAAGTAAACGCGAATTTAATTTAAACCATATTATGAATATTCTAATTTTTAAATTATATACCACATGATCAGGAAAATACAAATTTTACTAAAATTAAGTTTCTGAAGTTCAAATAAAACTAGATTTGGGGAAAGCAGCTCTTAGTCATGTATACTGAATTTCAGAAAGTTTTACAAAAATAACGTAAAGCCCACGAAACCAATTAGCCTAACTTTATTTTTTTACTAAACATGATTTGATTCATCTTTACCCATCAGGTTTAATTCTAACAACCCATTTAAAAATATTAGTGTTGTCTAAACAAACTTGCAGTCAAATTCCAGCACTCTATATGACTAGGTACAGCTCAGGGTCTGTCCATTATGGACTACTGTGTATGTGGCGGCAGGTCAAGCCAACCCCTTTGAGGGGCTCATAATATTCGTAGAAAACGCTAAAGAAACATGGACATCTCCTTAAGTATGAATGAGTATTGGAAAGAGCGTAATGTAAAGTTTTGCAGGCAACCTTTTTTATAACATAATAATTTTTGAGTGAGGCCCTGGAGCCCTTTAAAGTTTTGAATTTGTCCATAAGATTTAACATTGGTAGAGAAATTTTAAATAAACTAGCTGAAATGAAACACGTCTGTTTTCTGCTTTGTTTATAATATGACCATGTGGGACTGCTGATGCTTAGTTAAAGAAACATTCAAAATTCCATATATAACATTTGGTTTAAAACCACCTGTCATTTTTGGAAACCAACGAAAAACAAATTGAAGTGGATTTTTAGATAAATATTATTGTTGTTTAAGAAGTAACACAAATCGGAGGATGTATAATTGTAAGTTTTGAACAATTTACCAATGTCATTTTCCTCAATTGTGCGTCTTGGTTCACTCTTATTTTTTCAAAAATATTTTAATGTCTATGTTTATAAATGTAGTTACTGTAAACCATCTAACCTTTAATCATGTAATTTTTTGTGTTTTTACTTTATATAACCTTTAATCATGTAATTTTTTGTGTTTTTACTTTAATAATTTCTATAACAGTGTTTATTTTGAACATGCCACCTATTAGAAGGAGAAATTTACGCAGGGCACGGGAACAATACCGCGACCTCATGCGAAGGGTGCGGGCTAACCATGAAAATAATATGGATTCTTATAAATGATGTTTAAGGATGCCCGCAGAGGAACTCCCATTTACAATTGGTCCGATGAATGTCCAGTGCATGTCATGTGGGGCTCGCCATTTTAAGGGCGAGGAAACTGGCAGGAACGACAGACAATTCAAATTGTGTTGCCACAAAGGAAAGGTCGTGTTACCAAACTACACCCAAGCAAACTTCATCAAGACCCTAATTGAAGGAGTTAACTCACCAAACCGAGAAACAAAACAAAAAAGTCAAAAATACATGGCAAACATCAGATCATTCAACTCAGCTTTTGCCATGGTGAGTTCAGAATCACATCTAGATGAATCGATATTAGGCGGAATTTATAACTTCCGAATTCACCATAATTTTTATCACCGGATAGGGACATTATTGCCAGCCCAGGATTGCCATCCTAAATATGCGCAAATGTATTTGTATGATGTAAATACGGCCACAAATCAAAGGATGAGAAATCAAGCAAACCAAAACTGCGATAGAGCTTTAATGGAGGAAATTACCTTTTATTTAAATGATGTCAACCTATATGTCCGCTCTTTTAGAACCATGGCCGAAATTTGTCATCAGTCTGGTGACAATGACGTTACAATGTACATTGTAACTGACAAAGATTTAGATCCAAGACGATATAACGATGATATTACCACTGACGTAGCGGCTATATTTCGGGCAAGGGATGGGGAACCTCCCGGCGAACGAAATTTAGTAGTTTACTCTAAATCTCATGGAATACGCCGAGTTTCAGTTCTTGAGCCATCTTTGGACCCAATGGCATATCCACTTTTGTTTCCAGGGGGTGACCGTGGATGGCATCCTGGAATGTTGCATGCTCCTGGAACGTCAAGACACCGTAACCGATTGACCATGTTGCAGTATACGTCATACAGACTTGCTATAAGAGATAACTTTAGTATACTGCACAGTATACTAAAGTACACTAAACTATACTACTAAAGTATACTAAACTTTTTTTACAATGGCTGGTGGACATGTACGTAAGGATCGAGGGAACAAGGTTAGATTTCATTCGAAACCATCAAAGCCAAATCCGAGCTGATTTATATCTGAACGTCTGTGACTATTTACATGATCGAGTAGAAAATCAGAATCATCGTCTTGGGAGACAAGTCATTTTACCATCTTCATTTATAGGCTCGCCTCGCAACATGAACCAAAACTACCTTGACGCGATGGCTATTGTCCAAAAGTTTGGTAAACCGTCATTATTTATTACAATGACGTGTAATCCGAAATGGTCTGAAATAGTACAAAACTTGGAACCTGGAGAATCAGCGCACTTTAGACCTGAGCTAATAGTAAGAGTTTTTCACACTAAACTTAAGGAGTTAGTATCTGGCATAATGAAATCCCACATATTTGGAAAACCTATATCTTTGATATACACGATCGAATTCCAAAAATGGGGACTGCCACACGCACATATGTTATTGACGTTAGACGAGGAAGATAGAATTCATGATTCAGACATAATTGATCAAGTTGTACATGCTTATCTTCCCGATAAAGACAGTTACCCAATGCTTTTTGAAAAAGTTAAGAATCACATGATTCATGGGCCATGTGGCGCTTTGAATCCTCAATCACCGTGTATGAAAGATGGTGCATGTAGCAAAAAATTTCCAAAAGACTTTATTGAAGCCACAAGAGATAATGTTAATGGATATGCGGTATATAAGAGACCTGACGACGGAAACACTGTAGATGTTCGAGGAAGCACTGTGGACAATCGTTTTGTGGTGCCATATAATCCCTATTTGTTGGCAAAATTCGACTGCCACATTAATGTTGAGGTATGTAGTACCGTAAAAAGTATAAAATATATTTACAAGTATATTTATAAAGGATACGATTGCGCAACTTTAAGATTTGCAAAATCAAATGACAATGAAATTATCAATGACGAAATAGACAGATATTTGAATTGCCGCTATGTTGGTTCCGTTGAGGCTGTATGGCGTATCTTTGAATACGAAATGCACTACCAAAGTCATCACGTTGAGCGCCTAGATCTGCATTTACCTAACCAGCAAACAGTATATTTCAGAGAGGGTGCGGAGGAACAGGTCGTTGCAAATCCCAGGCAAACAAAATTGCAAGCTTTTTTTGAACTCAACCAAACAGATCCGGCAGCGAATTGCCTCCTCTATAACGAAATACCACAGCACTATATTTGGAATAACAATGAAAAGAAATGGAGTAAGAGGCAACGTGGAGGTGACAAAGTAATTAGCCGAATCTACACAGTGAGTCCTAAAAACAAAGAATTGTTCCACCTGAGGCTACTTTTATTGCATGTTCGAGGTGTGAAAAAATTTGATGATTTGAAAACTTATGGTGGAATATTATATGACACATTTGAAGAAGCAGCACGCGCCCGTGGAATCGCGACAAACAATAACGAGTGGCGTGATACTCTAGCAGAGGCTGCCACATTTAACTCTCCTAATCAATTACGGCAAATCTTTGCTGTGATATGTGCTCTGAACATTCCAACGAATGCAATCCAACTATGGGAAGAATTTAAACAATATCTTTGTGAAGATTACCTTCAAAGATTTGAAGAAAATATTGCATTTAATCGAGGGCTCTTAGATATTGAAGATATCTTACTCACTCATAATACGTCTTGCTTACATATAGGTTTACCACCACCAACAAGAAATTTACAGAATGAAGAGAGCTATGATGTTGTCGAAGAGCTGAACAAGTACAATGAGATGTATCAGTTAGCGAATGAAGAACAGCGATCAGTTATTGATCAGGTTATTTATGCCGCTACGTCACAGTACGCTAGAGAAAAAGTATTTTGTCTGACAGCCTTGGGAGGGTGTGGAAAAACCTTTGTACAAAAGGCAATTATGCACAAACTTAGGTCACTGAACTTGGACTGCATTGTATGTGCTTACAGTGGCATTGCTGCAAGTCTTCTAGATGGTGGTCGTACATTGCATAACATGTTTAAATTACCTATTCCAATCAATGAATCGTCAGTATCCGGCATTGTTCAAAACAGCGAAGAAGCAAACCGAATCAAAAATTGTGCTTTAATTATAATTGATGAGATATCTATGTGCCCCGTAAATGTTCTGAACACTATTGACAGACTTCTTCGAGATTTAAGACCTCTAGAGTTTAAAAACTCAATGTTTGGTGGTATTTGTGTATTGATGTGTGGTGATTTTCGACAAACTCTACCTGTTGTTCCACATTCGGGCCGCACCATTATGATTGAAAATTGTGTCAAAAACTATCACTCTTGGCACTTAGTGAAGAAGTTGTCATTAAGTAGAAATATGAGAGCTAACAACCCAGAATCAGATTTTGCCAACTTCCTCAAATTACTCGGAGATGGGAAAATCCCAACACATAGAGAGATAGGATCCGATGTTATTGAAATTCCGAATGAAATAGTTGGAACAGGATCAGTAGTGGAATTTGTCTATGGGAATATAAATGATATCATTCAAAGAGAAGATATAACAGACAGAGCAATTTTGGCACCAAAAAATGAAGACTGTATAAAGTTGAACAATTTAATAACATCTCTAATGCCAGGGCAAGAGAAAGTGTACTTGAGTTGTGACAGCATAGTAGCAGATGATGAAGAAGAACAGAACAGATATCCTACAGAATTCCTAAATGGTTTATGCATAAGTGGACTACCGCCTCATCGTCTATTATTAAAGGAGGATTCGATTATAATGCTAATTAGAAATCTAAATATTTCTAAGGGGTTAATCAATGGAACCCGTTTAAGAGTAAAACGTTTGCATAATAACAGTTTAGATTGCGAAGTACTTACTGGTGCATCCGCAAAAGAAAGAATTCTAATTCCTAAAGTACACCTGCAGCCATCGGACAATGTCCTCCCATTCAAAGTGCAACGTACGCAGTTCCCTGTTATTCCAGCTTTTGCAATGACGATAAACAAAGCTCAGGGACAATCTATTGGAACTGTTGGAATCTACCTCCCGCGGCCTGTGTTCTCCCATGGACAGCTATACGTTACAGCGAGCCGTGCAAGATCATTTGATGGGCTTCGCATGTTCATAGAAAAGACGAAAGATCAAGGGAAACTGTTAAATGATGACAGGGTATTCACGAAAAATATAGTATACAGAGATTTACTATGATCCAGACTATTGTTCAAATAAAAAAATTTGAAAAAACAAAGTTTAATTTATTTTTGTTATTAATTAACAAAATTCATTTGCTCGATTTCGAGCAACGGGTTTACTAGTTTTACTTATTTCCCATAAGGTTAACATTGGGACAACGTACTGTGTTTACCACTTTCAATATCTCGGTAACCAATGGACATAGAGCAGTGATTCAAAGTACTAAATTGTTTGTTTTTTTGAGCTGAATTCAATGGTGCCAACAAAAATTTGATAAATTTTATTTTTCTATGTAAAAAGATCAAAAAACCCATTTTTGGGGGGGTTTATCCCCCTTTACCCCCCCTTCCGGTGGTCCGATCGGGCTGGTTCACGAACTCGTCCAATCGATTACCACTTTACATGTCTGAACCAAATTTCATCAAGATCGGACCATTTTTACGGCCGCTATCGTGCTAACAGACACATATATATATATATATATATATAAATTCGAACGAATGGTGTTTTTTGCTTCTGGGGGTTGCAAAACGAAAAGTTATCATGGTCTGGGGCTTAGGTCTTACCATGAGACCTACGGTAATAGCTTCTTCCCTATAGGGGAAATTCGCTAAAAAGGACGGACTTTATAAATCATGAAATGGCGATTTATCTCACTGCGGTTCTTTGTCGGCATTGTACGGCCATTCTGTCCCGGCTCTTTCTTCCCTCGGTCAAAAGCATTCTATATGCCTTCTTAAATAATTTTTGAATGTTCATATTGTTCTTTTAGATTTTCATTACTTTATAGATTTGCCTCTAAAATAAAATCGTACAAAAACTGTTTGATTTCTTACCGTAACAATAATACCTTTTCATATCCTATCCTATATCCTATACTCTTATATGAGTAATGTTATCGTGCTTGCTTGTATGCTTGCTTGTATGCTTGCTTGTATGCTTGCTTGTATGCTTGCACATTTATCTCAAAAACGGCTCCGAGGATTTCCTTCAAAGTCTGGAAATAAGTAATTTATGACTAAAAAACGTCTTTTATGCAGATTACTTGGCCAGAGAAAATCTAATCGCGTAATAAATCGAATTTTAAAGTTGTAAAATTTTAACATTGGCCTTATGGGTTGCCGTGATAGCAACGAAAATAAACAAGGAAAGTGTAAACAAATGAAGTAATCATAACAGCTGTTTGGAATTTACAGTCATCAAGGGAAAGACAGCAAATGGGATGAAGAGTCCATGGAGCAATAAAAAAGGTTTCTATTTATCAATTTTATGACATTGAAATATTTTATAGTAACTGGATGAACTGGTAAACATAAAATAACACCGAGCAAGGCTCGGTCCACCAGGTACTATACTCTTATATGAGCAATGTTATCGTCCGGCCGTGCGTGCTTGCTTGTATGCTTGCACATTTATCTCAAAAACGGCTCCGAGGATTTCTTTCAAAGTCTGGAAATAAGTAATTTATGACTCAAAAACGTCTTTTACGCAGATTACTTGGCCAGAGAAAATCTAATAACGTAATAAATCGAATTTTAAAGTTGTAAAATTTTAACATTGGCCTTATGGTTTGCCGTGATAGCAACGAAAATAAACAAGGAAAGTGTAAACAAATGAAGTAATAATAACAGCTGTTTGGAATCTACAGCTATCAAGGGAAAATACAGCAGGTGGGATGAAGAGTCCATGGAGCAATAAAAAAGGTTTATATTGATACATTTTATGACATTGAGATATTTTATAGTAACTGGATGAACTGGTAAACATGAAATAACACCGAGCAAGGCTCGGTCCACCAGGTACTAATAATTTAATTGACAATGAAGACTGTCATGACAGTCTTGTCTGTTGAATGTAGAAGTAAATCGCTGCTCAAGTGTAATTTTACACCTCTCACTGAGGAAAGTTTCCCTCAACTCATTCATATTAAACTTAAAAGTATAAAAATAACTTATTTCGATAAGACAGAAAAATATAACCTAAATTATATGTCTATATTATTAATTCTGTAAGCGATTTTTTAAAATTTCAAATTTTTCAAAATTTCAAAAATTTTTTCAATTTTTTCAAAATTGTGAGAGTTTGCCAGCTCGCAGGATGACATGAGATGGCTTAAATGAAAGGTCTCGGCCCCAGGGGGTCGAGAAAAATAGCAGATTATGTCCAAATATACCAGAAAATTATAAATAACAAAAAATATCTTCCATTTAAAATGCATTGGGATTGAAAAGATTGAAAAACGTCTGCTTTGTTTATATTAAACATGTGGTGCTAATGCTTAATTCAAAGTCATATGGTAGATGTTGACATGTGGGATTTGTTTCAAAATGCAGCTATGTTCAATGTACCATAACAAAAAATATTTTAAATTTAAGATTTTCTGATTTTATAATAATTAAGGGTTTGAGTTTTCCATAATTTAAAATTATAAAAGGTTAAGTACGTTTGTTTAGTTTATGTTATAACGATGCAGATTTAATACCAAATGATCTGTACATATATATATAATTACGTAAGCGAAATTTTTGCGAAGAAATTGTGGGCGTTTGGAGGATGATGGGGGGGGGCTGAAACTGAAGGTCTCCACCTCGGGGACTCGGGGAAAATACTGAAATTGCTTTAAGCTTACTATAAAATGAGAAATAACGTAAAATAGCTGTCATTTAAAAACCATTAGGATATGAAAAGGTCTGCTTTGTTTAATTAAAACCAAATGCTAGAAATAATCATAGTTTTGTGGATCCAAAAGCCTATTTTCTAAGATGGTATTTTGTACTATAATAAAGAAGGATTATGCTTAGGGGCTATTAGCCCCTTCAAGCCTCTAGTTATATGTAATAGGCTATAAGTATATTGTTAATGGAACTTAAATAATATATTATAATACTAAATAATATTTGGGAGTATACGTTAAACCTCAAACTGGGTAAATGTTTAAATAAAAATGCCAATAAGAATTAAATCTTTAAAATATACAAAACCTTTTATTGACACTATAGGAATTGTGGTTATTGTTTTACGAAAGTATTTATAAATATAAAGTGAATTTAATTATATGTTCATAAAATTAATAAAAATGTTATTATTATTATTATTATTATTAAGTCTGTTTCTGTTGCAGCAGACTTGCGTACTAAGCGAATTTCAAATGCAAAATAATATATTTCAATCCAACAAAGCGATTTGACATGTTTTTGTAAACTCCATAAGAATAATATGGGGAATGAGTATGCAGATTTGCTGCAACGGGTATGTTAAAACTGGGTGTTTTTAATTCAATATTTAGTAGATATGAACTAGAAGAAGTCATATACCGAGATTTATCAAGATATTTTAATAAATATGGAAGATAATATATAATTTTTTAATTCCCTTAAAGATAACATTGGGAACGATTATGCAGGCTTGCTGCCAAAAAATGGAGATATCGGGGGTTTTAGACTAGTATAAATTAGATAACATCTAGATTAAGCCACAAATCTAGTTTGATTGAGGTATGTTGAGAAATAAGCAAGAGTGGCGAGATATAGAATTTTACTTATTTCCCAAAAGGATAACATTGAGACAACGTAATGTGTATACCACAATGGACATAGAGCAGTGATTCAAAATGCTAAATCCTATACTCTTATACGAGCAATATTATCTTGCGTGCTTGGTTGTATGTTTGCACAACGATCTCAAAAGCGGCTCCGAGGATTTCCTTCAAAGTCTGGAAATAAGTAGTTTATGACTCAAAACGTCTTTTATGCAGATTACTTGGCCGGAGAAAATCTATTAACGTAATAAATCGAATTTAAAAGTTGTAAAATTTAACATTGGCCTTATGGGTTGCCGTGATGGCAACGAAAATAAACAAGGAAAGTGTAAACAAATGAAGTAATCATAATAGCTGTTTGGAATCTACACCCATGAAAGGAAAATACAGCAATGGGATGAAGAGTCCATGGAGCAATAAAAAAGGTTTCTAGTTATCAATTTTATGACATTGAAATATTTTATAGTAACTGGATGAACTCGTAAACATGAAATAACACCGAGCAAGGCTCAGTCCACCAGGTACTTATTTATTATTCGAGCTGAATTCATTGATGCTAGCGAAAATTGGATAATTTTATTTTTTATGCCAAAAACCCAAAAAAAACCCATTATTGAAAGGTTTATTCCTCTTTACCCCCCCCCCCCCTTCGGGTGGTCCGAGTGGGGGTAAAGATTCAGTTTAGTAACTGAATTTTTCTTCTAAACCTTAATTTTAAAAATACGTTCTTAATAAACTTTTTTATAAAATTAATAGCCTATTTTTAGAATCTAACTTTTTAAGTTTGTTTTAGAAAGAAATTTCAAATAATGGCGAATTCGAGCCTTGGGGAGTAATAATTTAGGGCTGGAACATTGGCTTCGAGAAGCTGGACAATGTAATAATTCCCCAACGAGCCGCTCCACCGCCTCCGTTGGGTCGGGGCGATCTCTTCCCCATCAAGTTATTTTAATCGTACCAATTTTAGTGAGTAGTATTAAGGTCAATAAGAATGTAAAAATAAAATTATTATTCAGGGTAAACCGTGTTTTACGTTTTACTGATATTTTACAAAGATTACTGACACTGACACTGAATTTCAAATTCTCGCTAGCACTATTGAGGCACAACTGGGCTATTGAATGTAATCTCTTCTTATATCTATGGTGAAAACTAACTTGCTGAGGAAGATTTGCGTGCCCCCTCCTTTTTTTATTCATTTATTTATTTAATATAATTCCTTTTTTCCCTTGAGGCTGATTTATGCATATACTTTTAAGTCAGATTGGCTAATCCTGATGACTCTAAAACATTTTACAGAATAATTTATAATTCTATATCAAACATCCATTAACTGCACCAGAATGATTGGTCTTTGGTATCTCTGTCTGGATCACCTGTAGTTCTGTTCTTCAAATTCAGCGAAAATATTGTGTTAAGTTAGTTGTTTTAATTAGTTTTTTAATTACTTGTGTTGCTTAGTTCCAAAAAAAACTACTGTGGAACTGCCCGAATGATGCATTATTTTTGTTAGTTCAAGTGCCGCAAATACCCCAGCCTTCAGTTCCTTGCGATACTCATTAGGTCTTTGACAACGCTGTGGTGTAATGAGTTACACAATATCTACTCGTCTTATTTCAAGACTCGCAACACCGTGGGCACGAGGAAGGTGTTGATGACAAAAGGAATATCAATTTGAAATATGATACTCACAAGAGTGACATGTATCGGGGATGAAAGATGGTTTATTAGTAATATATTCTATTACTAGCTTAACTCAACCTTTTGTTTGCTCTTTATTTATTGAAATCTTTCTCTTAAGTTTGTTTGAAATGAAAAAACAAGTATCCCTTAACGATGTACGATTATTTGTGTAAAAGAATTATCTAGAGTAGTTATCATTTGTAAAATATCAAATTACGATTAACACTTGTATATAATTACTTCCTTTCTTATTATATTTTCATACTTATTTACTTTTCATCAATTTTTATAAAGCAATACCTATATTTCTGTACAACTAAATTATCATTAAATAAGGCTAAAACCGTTGTTTTTGTGTTTATTTATGATTATCAAAAATTAAATGAGTAAAGCTATATAGAAATCATTGTTAAGCGTTAAAATACTGTCACATTTTTGTTGAGATCACACTAGCAAAGTCATCGTATATATCTCAAACTTTAACCCCAATATCAGGTTTTTAATTAGGTTAGTGCTTTACTTTACATTACCGACTAAATAACAAGGATATTCTTGGATTTCCGCATAACCTTAATACCGCATTTTGAAATAGTTTGTAGCCTTAAGAAAAGACATCACTGAAATATTTATCCTGAAATAACATAAAACGTGACACTACAGACATGACATTAGCCTAGTATTTTCAAATATTTACCATGTACTGTAGTATGCAGTTAATATCTGGAATTGTCATATAAGAGTGAAGCTATAAAAACGGTTTACTATACATTAAAAATTGTTAATGTAATTTAGTAATTAACTGTTGAAAAATTATAATACTATAAGGATATCTTGGAACAGCTTGAAAAGCATCGTCATGAAGGAATTCTTAAGATGAATGTAAAGAACGAAGGTCTGGGAAAATAAATAATGCAGGCCCTTAAACCATTTGAGGGCTCGCTATTCTAGCTTCTAAACTTGAAAATATGAATTCGTGATCAATTATCTTTCTTAGTATATCGGTTGCCGAAAAATTTTATTTGTTGAGGGTATGTACATAGAATTTTTTCACCGAAAAAATAGAGTTAGTAGTAAAACATACGGTACCTTTTTTACTTACTCCAATTTTTCTTAGGAATTGTTAAACTTTACTTTCAAATATATTTTAGAGTAAACTTTTTCAGGAATTAGAACTATTAATCAACTATTATTTTTATGGTTGTTGAAATTACATATTTTCTTCTAATTAGAAGCTCACAATAATACAATTAGATCTAACAAGTAATTTAAATGCTGCAACATTAATGTTGATAAAAAGATTAGTTCTGTGAAAAAATCCCTCAATTTGTACAAACTAAAATGAAATATATTATTTAAAAATAAATATAATAAAATTAACATGTTCCTTCAAAGAAATTAAATAAGTGCCCAATATAAATAAACCACGCAACAAATAAAAAATCTAATATAAAATAGTAATTTGTTCTAGAAATGGTTTGCTAAAAATAAAGCATTAAAATTAACACTCAGTTACAAAATAATAAGCGGGGTTTAGTTTAAACTGTAAAAGAGCTTTTTAGTATTTGTTTTGAGTAAATCTGTGTGAGAGAAACACAGAAGCCAGTTGTACGATGAACATGAAATATTCCGTTTCTAAAAGTGGTGTCACACTCATAACAATGGTTCTTTGTTTAGTCTTTCCTAGCTGTGTTGTTGTTGTCAAAAACATTATTTAGAGGTCCATTGTATTCAAACATGTCAAAAATATTTAGATATTTTAGTAAAAAATATACATAAATGAATGAAACCATGCCATAACACATTGTAATTATGCCTGATTATAACGTTTATTGGCACAATTTTCAAGAGATACCAATCAAAGGTCAAATACACCACACCTTTCTTTGCGTCTTTCAGTTGGTCTTTTTGTATGTAGAACTTAGTTTTTATAAAACCCTTTAGTACTTATAGTAACTTGAGTGGGAGCACCACCGCTGGGTAACAGTATGGCTGCTCGGTGTGCCAGCGAGACGACACCCCCTTACCTACCCTACCTTTTAACCTCATTTTAAGAATGTTTTAATATTAATTGCATCTAAAAATTTAAGAATAAGAAAGTCTAAACGTACCTTGAATTAAGGCCAAGTACCTATGTATAATACAATGACTAAGAGTAATATTTTAAAAATAAATTTAGACTATTTTCAGAAAGATAAAGTTTTATAATAAATAAGGATGAAAGCGTAAAGATGCCCTCAACACTTGACAAGATGGATGTGAGGGTCTTGAACGGACAATGAGAAAAATTTGGGGAGAGGGCGAGAAGAAATATCGCCGCTTTAAAAATATACAACGGTAAGGTTCACTTTGTATCAACCAGCTGAAAAAAACTTTTTAATGTTTTAAATATATTTTAATCCGAATTAATCTTATATATTAAAAAACTTTTGTAAAGCTTATGACAGCGAGCCTGGCCGTTCTACTGGACCGATTTGTATGCGGGTTGTACCAAAACGAAGGTTATCGGCCCTATATGTGCAGGTTTTTTTGAATTTTGAAAATACTTATGTTAACTGGTTCAAAAATGGAAAATAAACTTTTCTTATGGAGATTTAACATAGGGGAAGAAATTTGAAGCTTATGACAGCGAGCCTGGCCGTTCTACTGGACCGATTTACATGCGAGTTGTACCAAAACAAAGGTTATCGGCCCTATATGTGCAGGTTTTATTTTAATTTTGAAAATATTTATGTTAACTCGATAGAAAATGGAAAATAAACTTTTCTTATGGAGATTTAACATGGGGAAGAAATTTGAAGCTTATGACAGCGAGTCTGGTCGTACTACTGGACCGATTTACACGCGGGTTGTACCAAAACAAAGATTATCGGCCCTATATGTGCAGGTTTTATTTGAATTTTGAAAATATTGAATTTAAATGGGTAAAAAATGAAAAATAAACTTTCCTTATGGAGATTTAACATGGGGGGAAAAATTAACTTTTCCAATCCTTTGGACAGTACGTCTGAGACTTCCAGGAGACCTATTTTCATGCAGTTTGTACCAAATAAAAGCTCAACTTCTCTATATTTGCAGGTTTTATTAGTATATTACGCAACTAGTGCGGGAAGTAGGTGTTTACGTTGCTCGCATGAAATTCCCGCGCTCCGCAAGCGTCGCGCGTGAACTGTCATGCTCGCACGTAAAAGTATTTTCGCAACACTACACTAGTAAGTAGCCGATTTCCGCTTCCGTTTTAGTGTGGGAAGTCGCCGTTTACAAAAGAGTACGGCAAATATCAGCTGTAGTGAGGTAACAAATCAGCTGGAGTGCGGTAAAGAGTTTGCATTGAGTATTTACCGCACGAGTGCGGTAAATGTTCAATGTTGCCAACTCAAGAAAAAAATAGTATATCACACAATTTACATACATTATACATAAACACAACATACACATTTTAACTATGACAACCACATCTCAATTGTAAATCAACTGGTTTCCCAGGTTGCGACTACGTACAGTTAATAGCGATAAGTTAATAAAAAGCATTATTATTTAAATCAATTGTTGTGACGATAAGACGTATTCCTAGAAAGGCTTACTCGGTCGCTGAACAGCAGAGATAACGCTTTTTTTCATCTCCCCCGCACAGATAAATATAGTTTTGTTCGTATTTTCTCTCTACAGTTTAATTAATATTTTTTAAATCTTTTTACTTTCATCTTAGTCTAAGCTTTCATAAGCTTTCATAGACGTGTTATTTTTCACTAACCCTGTATATTTGATGCTGGTAGTGTTGCGAAAAAATATCGTACGCAACTCATCCGGGAAGGTGTTTACGTTATCTTACTTTTTTAAATTAAAAAAATCGACATTTCCAAACCTTTGCAATGATATAATTTGACAGTCATTCATTCAGCTGATTGTGAAGACACGAGGTATTTTGTCTAACGACAGGCAAAGAGCAAACGCTCGAGAAGCATTTGGTTTATCATGGTCAGTACATAAAAATGTATGCATTATCATGTAGTATCCTTTAAATGGAAAAAAACAGTTTTATATTATTGGAATATTATTTTTTTAAAGGTGTAAATGAAAAATAATTTTTTTTTATAAATTGCTAACTATTATAACTACTTAATTATGTGAAACAGCTGATTTCAATAACGTTGATGGTCTAAATGTTTATCACAATGGCAAATTGTAAAAGGTCGGTTTTAATGGTGCACACTCATATTAAATGTCATTTTGAGACCTACGATGAATGCTATATTTGAAAAAAATTATGTTAATCGGGTTCAAAAGAAAATAAACTTTTCTTATGGGGATTTAACATAGGGAAAAATTAAACATTTGGCAGCGAGCCTGAGCATACTATTGGACCGATTTGCACACGGCTGGTACCAAATAAAAGGTAATTGTATCTATATTTGCCCATTTTGCTTCGATTTCAGATGTTACTCCACTATTTTTTTCAAAAACGGAAATTAAAATCACTTCAGACAATAACATGGGGTAAAGTTTTTAGCCTATTTTAAGTTGATCTGGAGTTCTATCGGAACGAATTACATGCAGGTTGTGTTAAATGAAAGGTAACTAACTCTATATATGGCCATTTGCCTGAAAAGTAAAATATTCCTTCATTTTAGCGAATTTCCTTAAAGGAATAAGCTATTACGGTAGTACTCATGGTAACACGATAGCGGCCGTAAATATGGTCCGATCTTAATGAAATTTGGTACAGACGTGTAAAGTGGTAATCACTCGGACGAGTTCGTGAACCAGCCCGATCGGACCCCCGGAAGGGGGGGTACAGGGGGATAAACCCCCCAAAAATGGGTTTTTTTTGAGTTTTTCATACAGAAAAATAAAATTTATCAAATTTTTGTTGGCACCATTTAATTCAGCTCAAAAAAATAAACAATTTAGTATTTTGAATCTCTGCTCTGTGTCCATTGGTTACCGAGATATTGAAAGTAGTAAACACAGTACGTTGTCTCAATTTTAACCTTATGGGGAATAAGTAAAATTCTATATCTCACTTATTTCTCAACACATCTTGATAAACCTTGGTAAAGGGCTTCTTCTAGTTCAGATCTACTAAATATTGAATTAAAACCAACCAGTTTAAACATACCTGCAGCAGCAAACCTGCTTACTCATTCCCCATGTTATTCTTATGGAGCTTACAAAAACATGTCAAATCTTGCTATGTTGGATTGAAATATGTTGTTTTGCACTTGAAATTCGCTGAGTATGCAGGTCTGCTGCAACGAGGGTATTATATTTCATAAATGGAATATAAAATATTTTCTATTCATTCGTATTGTTTTTACTGATCAACTGAGTATAACAGCACAGATCATCTGATTATAAAGCTTTGTTTTAAAGCACATGTTTTACTGTCATAACATGGTTTGTTTATGTTGTGATTTTTACTTTATTAAGTAGGTTAGTGGTAATTGAATGTGTAAAATTTTGTTTCAAAGAACATGACAAATAACATATTTTAACTTAATTAGGCCTACTAGGTGTTATACCATTGTTTATGAATACCGAATGTCCAGCCTTAAGTTTACCAAGCTAACTTTTTCATTTCTTGTCTGACAGTAAACTTCTTATGAGGAAACCCCTTATTTTTATAATTTTATGTAGGTATTTAAATCTTTTAATTTTCCTGTCATTTTACTTTCTCCCCCTTTACCATAGTATATGGAGAAAGTATTTTTTGTCAAAATTTTTGAATTTGAGTTGTTAGTGATATATTTGTTTTAATGCTCCCTGAATAAAAATGTGGTTTTCAGAGTGGTATCTGTCCATCCGTGTGTGTCTGTGCGTGTGAGTATGAGAGTGTGGATGTATGTAAACAGAGCTAGAGATGACACCAATGGCCCGATTTTCATTAAATTCGGCATGTAGGTATGAAACGATAATACCTTCAGGTGTTCTTTTCATTTTTTGATTTTTAAGAGTAATTACCCCATGAGAACCCATAAGAAACTACAAAACTCCACATTTTTCAAAAACGGCTGGAACGATTTTGATCAAAATTTTATGGGTTTTAGTGCTTAAGATGAAAAACAAAATGACACCACCCGTATGTCTGTAAAAATTAAGGTCAAGAAGTTATGAGGATTTAAGTGTTAACAAACAGTTTTTCTGTGTAGAATTTAAAAAACACCATAAAATACATCGTAACATAAGAAACTTTTATGTTTTCCGCCATATTGGATAGTTACATGGAATTTCAAAAATTGAAATACACAGCTAAAAGGAGCAAAATAGGTTTCTCTGTAAGAGGTTTAATGTCATACACAAAATAAAAAGTTAGCTATTGGAAAACTTAGGCTGGAAAACCGGTACAGTGAACAATAGTCATATGCAGAGAATGACCGACGGTGATAAAAGAGTTTTGATGGCCGTGAAATCACCGAATCTCTAAGAAATAATAAAAAATCTACTGAAGACTACACAATTGAGAGATTTTACTGCCTCATGTGATGGGACAATTGTGTTTCCCATTTTTTTGCACATTTTCCGAATTTGGGAGAAGCTTGAGCCCCCCTCCCTGGGTTCGCACCTGCTAACTTCCTTGGTTCATGTTGTAAATTATTTCATTTAAGTAGTTCCGTGGTGATTAAAAATGTAGAATTGTGTTTCTAATTACAGAACAAATGAAATCAAATTTGTTTTTTTTTAGATATTATATTATGCCAGTGTCCTTTATAGTGAAAAGTAATAGTATAAATTTATACTATTAGACACATAACTTTATATGTTTTTGCGGCGCTTTGCGCTGCACGGGGTTAGTCTAGTATAGTTTAATATACACAAAAGTCAAATTACAGTTGAATTACAAAAAGAACCAGTTATTGCACAATTATTTTACATAGTTTCATCGAATCTAATGAAAACGTCCAAAAATCAAATGATACAATCAAGAGAACATCAAAGTCCAAAAATCAGCTAATACTATCAAGAAAACATCTGTTCCATCGGTCAAACCTTCAACAAAGCCTGTTTCTGCGATACTCAACTCTAATAAACTAATTCCAACTTCATATTACCTCCAAGAAGTAATTTAAAGCCAAGCCCAGGTCAAACATACATTATATTATTATTGCTATTTAAAAGTCTAACTATCTCTGCAGGTTAATATAAAATAAATATTATAATTAATTAATTTTAAAAATGTAACGATTTCCAAAGTTTTAAATAATACAACATGGCAAGAAAATCATGTGGATTCAATTTTTTTTTTAATTTAATATTTGATTCTTTTATTTTTTCTCTCAAACTATGAAAAAACTTTCAACCATGTAATTTATTGTTTTAGCGAATTTCCTCTGAATAATCTACTATCATCGTTTTACAGAATGGATAAAAATTTCCGTTTAGGGGAACCTCAGCAATTATATAAACATTTACATTAATTAATAGCTTCTTGTGTCCGATCTGAATATGAAGCGATTTTTTGGCGGAAAAGTATTTTTACCTTTACGCCAAAAAGTAAAACTTTTACTGACGATTTGTTTCGAAATTTAACATAAACTAATATGGGGAATAAAATCTTCATTTTTTTATTATCTGTTAGCACGATAAATCTCGTAAAAAAGGTCCGATCATATTATATAATTTAGTGCAAACATGTAAGACGGTCCCCTCGGACGAGTTCGTAAACCAGCAAGACAGTTCGTAACACATCCGAAGTGGGGTTAAGGGGAGATGCAACCCTCAAAAATGAGTTTTTCGAGGTTTTTAAACAGAAAATTTGAAGTTATCAAATTAATGTTGTAACTATTGATTTCTGCTCGAGGAAAACAAACAGTTTGGTATTTCAGCCATTGGTCTAAGTCAATTTTTTCCAAGATAGTTTTATATTTTTTTATACATTTAGTATCAGGTAGGGGTATGCCAGTAGTGATAAAAAATACCCGCGAGTTTCGAGTTTTTATCGAGTCGTGTATTCTGAATAGTAGAAGCTATCATACTTTTTATTGATGTAATATTTTTTAGTTGTTAAACCGGAGGGGTTTCCTATGAGTTAAAAGCAAACCTGTTATCAAATGAAATGAAACGATAATTTAGGCCATCTTCAACACAACTTTATATCATTACTCAATATATTATTGAACTTTCAGGCTTAGGAGGTAAACATCAAGCTACAACTGCACTTGGTTGTTTAAAAAAAAAGAGTTTTTGTAACATTTTTTATAGGTTAAAAATTAAAGTTAAATCAGTCTTCTTGAGCATAGGCAAGAAAATACGGTATCTCAAATTGTAGAAAGGAAAAAAATACTAAACTAAATTTATTAATGTTAATAACTCAAAAACCACTTTAATTCAAGTAAAATATCAAAAGTTTTATGGTGGCTGTTCATGACTGGTGTTGACTGTGTGAAAACCGGCCGTAAAATGCGCTCGCGCGTACCAACTCGGCGTACCAAACGGCGCCGGCGCGGCGGGAATGACTGCGAACTTCCGAATATTTTTTTAAAACTTTGAGTCGAGTCGAGTCGAGTAGTGTGAACTCGGCTCAAAAAGTTCGATAATCGAGTACTCGCGCACCCCTAGTATCAGGGCATCAGAATCTTTAACAACTTCTTATTCACATTCTACTTACGTTTAAAACGAAACCGGAGAGCCAAAATTCTTGATTCAATATACTAAATAGGATACTGGCTTTTGTATCTTGTTAATAAATTTATTTCATTTTTCCTTCATCAAACCTATTTACCAAGATGTTTTGACTCAGAATATTGAATACAGATATTGAAATGTTATTACAATATACAATTATATCACTTGTTTTTACATTTATATTTTAGGAATTGATTGATTATTGGATTTTTTCAACAGGAAATTCGTTGAGTACGCAGGTTTGCAACGTTGGGGGTGTTACATGAAAATGTATCTTGTCCAATGATTTACACATTTTGAATTGAGTCTTAATACTATAAAAACTCAAACTATAGAATTTAAACTAAAATATTTGTATTCCAAGCTCAATATATATAAACCAAGTGAGGGGATCATGTTGACGCTTGAGTAAGAGGTCCCGACAGAGGAGTGCGGTAGATCATCGATTGAGGGGAGGTAAACCCAACCATGGGATTGCCAAAATCACACAAAAACTGCGTGGAATGTAGTCTGGAGGAAAGTATAGGCTATACTGGAAACTCTACAAAGCGTTTAGGTTTTACATTCATATTAATATTTTCGTCCTCCCAACGTTTCAATAATACATAATCTAAATCGGGTATTTAATCTAATCTATTTAGTACTTAAATATTACTTTATTTGTAAATAAAGTTTTAATCAAGAACCAAACCAATGGTCTGTTTTTTACAAAAGGGTCTCAGTGTACGGGCGTTTTTGTTGAGTAGTTTTCACGCGGCATTAAAGTGTCTTGACTTCTGACTGGCTAAATACCCCCGTTGCAGCAGACCTGCATACTCAGCGAATTTCAAATGCAAACAGCATATTTCAATACAACATAGCGAGATTTGACATGTTTTTGTAAGCTCCTTAAGAATAACATGGGGAATGAGTATGCAGGTTTGCTGCTACAGGTATGTTTAAACTGGTTGGTTTTAATTCAATATTTAGTAGATCTGAACTAGAAGAAACCATTTACCAAGTTTTATCAAGATATGTTGAGAATTGACCGAGATATAGAATTTTACTTATTTCCCATAAGGTTAACATTGAGACAACGTACTGTGTTTACCACTTTCAATATCTCGGTAACTAATGGACACAGAGCAGAGATTCAAAACACTAAATTGTTTGTTTTTTTGAGCTGAATTCAATGGTGCCAACAAAATGTTGATAAATTTTATTTTTCTATGTGAAAAACTCAAAAAACCCATTTTTGGGGGTTTATCCCCCTTTACCCCCCCTTCCGGTGGTCCGATCGGGCTGGTTCACGAACTCGTCCGAGTGATTACCTTTTTACACGTCTGTACCAAATTTCATTAAGATCGGACCATATTTACGGCCGCTATCGTGTTAACAGACATATATATATATATATATATATATATATATATGCCTCCAAAGCTGTAAATATTTTAATTTTTTTAGATTATCTAAGTGATTCTAAGCAAACTTGGGGTCAGATGAAAAGTCTTAATGGATTTAATATACCTTTGTATCAAAAAAGCGTAAACTTCTGCAATACGTAGGGAAAAAGAGCCACTAAACAAACAATAGTACGTTAAGTAAAATACAATATTCATGCTGTGATTCCCCTAATCCACATGTTGAAATAATATTGAAAACGGAAACACTCTAACTCAAATCGGCTTATCAGACGTCAAAACTGACATTTAATCATTTCATCTCCATTGTTAGTTTAGTTATTTACTATACCATTTGTTGCTGATTGAACACAATAAATTTACAAATAGGATGTGGTAAAAAACTTAAGTTTTGAAATACATCATTTGATCCAAGAAAATCAAGTGAAAACGTCTTCATACAGATATACAAATTACCTGTAACTTTTGAAAAACATCATGTCTTACACCCATCAATGTGACACCCTATACTTGAAAGAAAGGTCTCAGCGAGGAAATCCCAAAAAGACTTTAGTTTTTTTTCTCTAAGGGCACAAGTATAAAGAAAAGGACTGAACAGCCGATGCCCTTGTTTTTATAAACAATTATATATCTATATACTTAATACAATAAGGGTTTTCTCTGTTACATCCCTTTTTCAGCTGTCCTAATTAACCGACTTTCAAGATTGAGGCTTCATTTCAAAGCTTATAATATAAAATTTTTAATACATAGCGCACCGGTGACTGTTAATTACAATGGGCATTTCTTTTACGGCTTCTACCCCCAATCCTTTGATTTATTTCTAGAGGGCGCTGTCAACGCTCCAGTGCTTACACAGAGAAAAATGCATTGGTTGCCATAACCAATCCATGATTGGTTAACGTTATTGGTAGGGTAGTAGAGGTTGTCGTAAACAATACAAGGGTTAAGGTAACATACTGTGTTAGTTGTTCCAAGAATCCATAAATTGTTATTTTCAATGAGTTGTTGTTACTAGTTTAAAGTGTTTGTCGTTACTCATTATAGTTGTAATGATAGCCAATATGTAACGGTAACCAACTGAAGTGGTTGATTAAACCACTTTATTATTTTCAATGAGTTGTTGTTACTAGTTAGAATTGTTTGTCGTAACTCATTAGAAAAGTAATGTTTGCCAACACGTAACGGTAATCAACTGAAGTGGTTGGTTAAACATGGTTAAACGGCTGTGGCACGACTGCTCCTAATTTTTGGCCTCTCTGGCCATGACACTACTGCTCCAATCATTAGAGGGGATTAACGAGGGTCAACTTGCTTGGTTCGAAATGGCACTACTACTCCAACCGCCCGGACAGGTAGTCGACGCCAGGTAGCCAGACAACGGGAATACGGGAATTATATTGTCCCCGCGGACCCTCTATGCTGCTTTTTAAACTTGATCTTGGGAGATCTAACAAAATTAGGAAAGTTATTATACCTCTTGAGGAGCATGTTGGCGCTTGGCTGTTTACAATAAAAAGCTGTTTAAACTGGACGTTTTTGTTTTGAAGGACAGCAAATAGAATAATTAAATGAATTTGCATTTTTTCGAATTAATGTCTTTTTCTGATCCCCAAATCTAAAATTTCGGATTGAATATCCTTTTGTTTGAATGAAGCCATTGAAGTTTTCATGAAATTTTGCATCAAACAATTTAAATGGCCACCATTTTGAAACGGTTAATGATATTTTGGTATACTTTTAAACGTACATAAATAACATAAACATTTGTGCAAAATCTCTACGCTGTAGCTCAAACAGTTTGGGAGTTATGAATTTGTTTGTAAAAAACACATACAGACAGACACGGAAAACTAGACACCAGAGACCCATGTTCCTATGGTGAAATGTGTTAGTCTATAACGCTATATACATCTGACCAGATAGTTACGGGACACCCTGTATATACAGTGTGTAAAAAAGTCCCAGAACGGCTAAATTTTTTTTGAACAGAATTAGTTTGAGAATTCAAACTTTGCACATTCAATCCTATGTAAAAAAACTACTTTATGAAGTATTTACTGACTCTTGGCCCCCGGTGGGGGACGGCCCACAAAGAGAAGGCACAAAATCTTAAATGTAAGCATAGCAAAATCTAAAATGATATGCACATAATTTTAAATGGCTAAATAAATCCGGAATTGTACCCCCGGATTGGTACCCCCCGTGGTCATATCCGTAAGTCCTACCCCGGATTTGTACCCCCCCCGAATCGTACCCCCTGTGCTCAAATCCATTTTGACCGACCATTGAAATATACAGGGTCAATGTTCATTGATGTCGTTGACTTTTTAAATTAGTTCTCGTAAATCAACGGCTGTTCGTTAAATTATTACCTAATATTATTCTACGAATATGTCTTATCCTACGAAAATCGTTCGTTGCACGGGTGACATATTCAAATATTTTTAAATTAATTAAACATTTAACGCAAACCAAGTAAAAAAGTCGCTTTTTGGTATCGTTTTTAGAGTATTGTAAATAAAACTAAAATTTTTAACAGATGAACTGAAAAAGAAGTTCAACCTCAGGTGTTAATGATCAATCCAGAATGTAATTGAACTCTACGTAGAAGGGCGGAAGTATATAACAGTTTTCTTGCCGTGTGAGGGTTTCCCGGGAGGTCAACAAACATTTTCAAATGCCCTCGGCTTGCCTCGGCATTCCTGGGTCGCCGGAATTGTACCCCCCGGTTTTGTACCCCCCAGAAAAAAACGCTACGTCATTTGATGTCACAGGACGGGGGTTACAATTCCGGCCGCGAACTTTTAGGACGGATAAATTATTATGTATCTTAGTCAACTGACATTTCACGGTTGGCTGAACAGCTGCATAATTGATATAAAGCCAATTAAACTTCTTAAGTCCGACCCCGGAATTGTACCCCCCGGATTTGTACCCCCCGTGGTCAAATTCTTGAGTCCTACCCCGGATTTGTACCCCCCGTCGCCAAATCTTCAAGTCCTACCCCGGATTTGTACCCCCCGTGGCTATATCCTTAAGTCTTACCCC
This sequence comes from Flexamia atlantica, assembly GCA_035578135.1. NCBI lineage: Eukaryota > Metazoa > Arthropoda > Insecta > Hemiptera > Cicadellidae > Flexamia > Flexamia atlantica. Next base: position 47,548,677 of record JAQJVK010000005.1, on the reverse strand, counting down.
GGATTTGTACCCCCCGGATTTGTACCCCCTGTGCTCAAATCCAGTTTGACCGACCATGTAAATATACCGGGTTAATATTCGTTGTTGTTGACTTTTTTAATTAGTTCTCGTAAATCAACGGCTGTTCGTTGAATTATTATACGAATATGTCTTATTATTATTATATTGTATAGTCTTATTCATCATTAAGTAGGCTAGAAAATCTGTCAATAATACGTGATGAAAGTATTGGATAAAATATCGTTTTGAATATTTAAATTCATAAAAAAATTGTTAGTTTGATTATACAGTATATGTTTCACGTTTATGGTCTCGTATTCTGTTGGACTGTTTGCCATGAAACTTGGTATAAATATGTAAAATTAACCCGTCCTAACTCAATCGGGGGTACAAATCCCGGGGGTATAAATCCGGGGTAGTACTTGAAGATTTGGTGACGGGGGGTACAAATCCGGGATAGCATTTGAAGATTTGGCGACGGGGGGGTACAAATCCGGGGGTACAATTCCGGGGTCTGACTTAAGATTTTGACCATGGGGGGTACAAATCCGGGGTAGGACTTGAGGATTTGGCGACGGGGGGTACAAATCCGGGGGGTACAAATCCGGGGCCGGACTTAAGAATATGACCACGGGGGATACAAATCCGGGGAGTACATTTCCGGGGTCAGACTTAAGAGAAATAATTTAATTGCAAAACATTTAGGTGTTGATGATTGAATAATGTATTGGGGGGGTACATTTCCAGTCGCGGGCTGTTTCTCGAGTGATTTAGGCCCCGCCTCCTGTGACGTCAAAATGACGTAGCGTTTTTTGTGGGGGGTACAAATCCGGGGGGTACAAATCCGCTACCCCGCATTCCTAAGTGGACCTGATGGAATGCACCGGTCCTCCCTCTGTAAGTGCAATTGATGGGTTTTGGACGTTTTTACTGGAAACAGTTTACTTTCTTTGATTGACACATGTTCTTCGTATTAATGGGGCGGTCTAGTTACATTCCACAGTTTTGCATGTATGGAAACCCAACCCCTACCACGCTACCTGAGGTCTGAAACTCTGTAAATCAATTTTCAATAAGTGGATCGATGGGGGTGTTGGTTTGTATATGTTATACTAGAGAGACCAATAGAGATCGCATATTGGTCTAAATTCAATCAGAAAATATCTGGGTTTAGTTTTTGCTCATTGTTCCAATAAAACTCATGACTGAATTTGTTTAAATTTTGTTGTTATTCCGTAACCAACTTGACAACTCATAAAACAATTGTTAATTTATAGGAGGCATAACAGTCAAGCAGAAGTGACGGGGAATTTAAATTCCCGATTCCCCTCGATGTACCACGACTACCTGTCCGGGCGGTTGGAGCAGTAGTGCCATTTCGAACCAAGCGAGTTGACCCTAATTAATCCGCTCTAATGATCGGAGCAGTAGTGCCATGGACAGAGAGACCAAAAATTTGTAGCAGTCGTCCCGTTCCCGGTTAAACCATATGTCTCAGCGATTCCTTTTCCCCGACCCAGACAAGTCGACGCCATGCCAAGGACAATTTTGTCATCTCCATGTCGTAGGGCCTTGAGGAATTATTACCAAGATTTAAAGGTAAGGTGTTTGAGTATTCAGTTTATGTTGAAGATGAAGATATAATTAAAATATACTTGGCGTTATTTCAGATCTACCAAAAAGGCACCACTTTCTTAGCTGATACTCTGTAGTTTACGTTAAATGTTATACTATATAACCTTTTATCTTCGGATCGTTCGTTGTGGAGTACATTTACGTGAAGTGAACTTCGTATGAGTTAAAATCATATAGAGAAGTTTAGTTACTAAAACTGATACCTAAAGTACGGAAGATCAGTGACTAAACCTGAATCCGGAATTACTAAATATCGTGGGTTACTGTTTATGAAAGTATACCCTCTTTATTGTCTATTTGTCTTGATGTCCAAAAATATAATTAGCAATAAATAGAACTTAACAACTATTTATTACTTTTCTCTAAAGAATTATATAAAATATCATATTAGAAGGAGGAGAAGTATAAGTAGTCGTATAGTAGTAAAAAATAACAAAAATCATAATTAAAAAACTACTAAAATGATTCTTGAGCACATTATGCATACTTAGTTGTTATTTTATCATCGCATTTCAACGCTTTTTATTTACGAATTTCGAAATAGGCTACTTTTCTGCCACGGCATCCATGCCCTAGCCCCGTAAGCATGTTACCCTGTGAATCCTGCCAGAAATTTGAAATTGAATTCCCATTTCTTTCTTCACTAAAACAGCAGGTAAAAATATAATTAATATAATTACCGTTCTCTATCGGTTTCACATGCATTGCAATGAAAGATAGAACTTTAATATTCATAAAACTGGTCTTGGGAGTAAGCTTCGGTGGTCAGAGGTAGAGTGCTCGTCTCCCACGCGGGCGGCCCGGGTTCAATTCCCGTCCTCCGCACCGACGTTTTTGGAAAAAAAACTAATTATAGTGGTTAATTTAACCAGTTTGTTAATGCTTCCAACTACCTTTTTTTATGATTAGTTTAATCACTGTAGTAGTGGTTAAAATAACCACTAAAGAGCTAATTTAACCACTTTGGAAGTGCTTGAAGTGTTTGTTTTAACTTTCTTGGTATAGGTTGTCATAACAACAATTGTTATTAGGCCAACCACTTCAAAATAAAATGGATAGTACAACTATCACTTATTTTATATGGATAGTACAACCTAAACTGTCATTTAAAACACATGGCCTATGAAAATTCCATACTGGAAGGTGAATGTGAAATTAAGTCAGATTGTAAAAAAAATAGATAGTCTGCAACTGTAAACAGGATTTGATACATTTTATGAAAATTTATTCTTAAATAAAAGACTTTTTGGTAATTGTAGCCTAATTGAGGTAGGAATGTCATTCTTTATGGCACAGAAAGAAGTAGGAGGCAATGAGAAAACCGAGTCGATGAGATTAGGGAAAAACATGATCATTTTATTTAAATAGGGTAAGTTAAACCTGTACGGAATCGCTGATACTATTACATTAGTATGTAAAAACATTTTTAATTTTGTTTCTTAGGTTTTCATAAATTTGTTTGTATCAATTTGTTCTCGGTTACCAGTATCATTTATTCCAAAAATAATTGTGACATAGTCATTTTGCCTTATTTCTCAGTTTCAGTTTTGGTATTTTTTAGGATTTGATCCATTTTACTGTGAGGGTAAATAGTACCACATACATCTACTGGATTACTGCAAAAATCTCTCAATTTCACATTTCCATGGCAACAAACCTGTATATCTATATATATATACAGCCGCATGTGTAACTGACTGACTCACTCATGCATCGGGATACAAATTCAAACCATACTTCCCGATGAGCTAGAAACTTGAAATTTGGCACGAATAGTCCTTTGGTGGTCAAACCACAGGAAAAACTGTCAAAACGAAACATTTCAATCCCCAACGCCCCTAAACGGGGGTAAAATGGGGGAAGATTAGAAGTTCGAAAAAAGTACTTTTCGTTTTTGGGCTATAGCGGCTAAGCCAGAGGTCCTATTGAAAAACGGACTGCACCACGTGTCACGGATTTTCCACGATCTACAACTTTGTTCCTGTGACTTTTTGCCCTATCTCGTCTCCTTCACCCTTAGATTGCTCTAGATTTTTCAATCTTCGTAGATCTTCCCTAGGTTTTCAGCACCAGTTGACTTGATATATTACTTAGGCCCCTGTAAATTTGCAGGAATATTTATTGGGTGGGCACTCTAAATATGAAATTCTCAAAACAAACTATTTCAACCCCCCTCACCCCCCAAAAGGGGTGAAACGGGGGAAAACTTGAATTTCAATGAAAGTGCTTCTCGTTTTTTGCCTCTAGCGGCTAAAATAAAGAATCTGTTTAAAGACAGAGGTTATTTCCTTAGTTGAAATTAAACTTCCAACAATTTTGGTTAATAAGTATTTTGCCCTATCTCACCTCCTTAACTCCCAAAATGACCTCTAAATTTAAATTTCTTATAAATATTCAGTTTATTTTGTATTTTGATGATTTTTAAATGTTTATTTTTAGCTTATAGATCTATATTTTCACACTGAGATAGTAAATTTGGTCCTTTAGGGCTATTCGCAAAATTCATCCCGTTTCAACTTCTAAAATAGTCCTCAAAAATTCAAACTTTCGTCGAATTTTAACATTTCCTCGTGATTTTATTTTTTGTCAAATTTATTTTTGGCCAGGGGTGCCGAATTATAGACACGGAGATAGTTAGTTTGACTTTTCCGGTTTATTATAGGTAATTTGCAATGTTTACCCCATTTCTATCCCTGAAAAAGTTGTCTCAAGTTGAACTTAAATTAAATTTACGATTTGACTCGTGGATTTTTTGCCAATTTATTCAATACTGAAAGTCTCAATTTTTGACTAGGGATTCGTCAGTGTCAATCTCCATGTTCATCCGAAGTCATTTGTAATTTTTAAAATCTATCAATCCCTAAAAGTGACCAAAAAACACACAAGCTAAGCATTCTTCAAGTTAAGGCAATGTTGTTTTTTAACCAATCTTTTACATCACCCCCTCACCCCCTGACTCCACCAACCCTCTTTCACAACTATAAATTAACCCCAGCCCCTCCGCAAACCCCCCCTAAAGGACTACTCTCCCAAACATTACAATGATATATTTTACTGAGGATTTGTAATTAGTTTATTCGAAATTTTGAGGCTTTTCAATACATACCCCCCCCCCCGCTTTGGGGCAAACCCAACAAGTGGGCCTGGGGGCGTTAAATTAATTTTCTCTTGTAACTTTCAATATCCAAACTCCCCACTGACCACGACTGGAGATACCTGGTATGGTGACTTAATACGTTAACAAATATACTAATTTTGTTATATGAATTTTCAATATGAAAATCCCTCAATAAGGGGGCTGGCGGAGCCCCCAGCGAGCCGGAGGCGAGTCTAAATAACTATACAGCGGCATGTGTAACTGACTGACTGACTGACTGAGGTATACGAATTCTATTCACCTTCCCAATGAGCTAGAAACTTGAAATTTGGCACAAATATTCCTTGGGTGGTTAATCCCCAGGGAAAAGTCTCAAAACAAAACATTTCCACCCCTAACCCCCCTAAGGGGGGGAAAACATGAATTACAAAAAAAGTGCTTTTCGTTTTTGGACTGTATCGGCTAAACTAGAGGTCCTATTGAAAAACGGACTGCACCACGTGCCACGGGTTTTTCACGATCTACAACTTTGGTCCTGTGACTTTTTGCCCTATCTCGTCTCCTTCACCCTTAGATTGCTCTGAATTTTTCAATTTTCGTAGATCTTCCCTAGGTTTCCAGCACCAGTTGACTTAATGTACTACTTATGCCCCTGTAAATTTGCAGGATTATTTATTGGGTAGTCACTCAAAATGTTAAATTCTCAAAACAAACAGTTTCAACCCTCTAACCCCCCAAGAGGGGGTTAAATGGGAGGGAAACTTGAATTTCGATAAAAGTACTTTTCGTTATTTGCCTATAACGGCTAAAATAAAGGTTCTGTTCAAAAACAAAGGTTATTTCCTCAGTTCAAATTAAATTTCCTACAATTTTGATTATAATGTATTTTGCCTTATCTCACCTCCTTCACTCCCAAAATGATCTCTAAATCAATTAAAAATTCTTATAAATTTTCAGTTTTTTTGGGTTTTGATGTTTTTTAATATTTATTTTTAGCTTATAGACCTCTATTTTCACACTGAGATGGTGAAATTGATCCTTTAGGGTTATCAGGGTCATTCGCAAAATTCATTCACAAAATTCAGGGTGATTCGCAGGGTCATTCAAAATTCGCAAGTTAAGTTAGGGGTTTAACTTTTCAACCCCTACAACAGTCCTCAAAAGTTAAACTTTCGAATTTTAAATTTTCCTCGTACTTTTCATTTTTTACAAATTTATGTTTGGCAAGGGATGCCGAATTAATGACACGGAGATGGTCAGTTTGACTTTTCCGGTTTATTATAGGTAATTTGCAATTTTTCCCCATTTCTACCCCTACAAAGGTCGTCTCAATTGGACTTTAATTAAATTTATGATTTGACTCGTGGTATTTTTACCAATTTATTAGTTACTGGAAGGCTCAATTTTTGACGAGCGATTCGTCTGTGTCAATCTCCATGTAACTTTTAAAATATATCAACCCCTAAATGTGACCACAAAAAGAATCAAATTATAAGCATTCTTCAGATTAAGGCAATGTATTTTTCAAACAAACTGTTTTGCCTCACACCCTAACCCCCTGACTCCACCAACCCTCTTTCTCAACGAAACATTAACCCCAACCCCCTCCGCTAACCCCCCCCCCTAAAGTAACCTTCTAACTATCCCCCACTAACTACCCTCTCAAACATTATAAATAAATAAACAATTTATTTCTCTTGTTCAGTACAATACAAGGTACAATACACGGTCCACATAAAATTTACAAATACAACATGATCAAAGTTTCCATTTGACCAAAAAGAAGTCTGAGCAGAGAAATATACACACCCGTTAGAAGAACTAGCTTCTGAATTGGACGGGAGTCCCATAACAAAAGAAAAAAAAACACATTACAATGATATATTTTGGTGAGGATTTGTAATGGGCTTATTCGAAATTTTGTGACTTTACAATACACACCCCCTGCTTTAGGGGAAAGACCTAAAAGGAGGCCTTTTTTACATGAAATCAGCTGTCTTTGTAAGGGTTTTTAGCATATAAAAAACCCTTGAAGAGCGGCGTTGCCAGGTCGAAGACCGTGGCCTTATTACTAGGTTATGCCTTTACCCAATATCATTGCCAATTTTAACCTCTTTCAATCCCTAACTTCGGCAAATCCCACATGAATCAAATTCAGCACTTGTTAGTTGTATTACAATGTAATTTTCCTGCTTTTTCCTTTTAAAAAGGTAGTTATATCTACCCGTAGTTATAACTTAGGCCCGCATTATACTATCAAATATAAAAGATCTTTTATAAAAGATTTATTTGACCAATTAAAATTCAAGCCAGCTGATTTTCAAAGTAAAAAAAACGTAAATTTTGATTGGTCAAATAAATCTGTTATAAAAGATCTTTTATAAAAGATTTGATAGTGTAATGCGGGCCTTATAATTTCCTAAAAAGGAGTTATAACTACATTTTTGTTGTGATTAAAGACTAGATAAAGCTACATAAAGGTAGATATATCTTCATTATTTTGGAGTCTGGAGTCAGGCACACATCACTTTTTTCAGATATCACTTAACCTCTGAATATCAAAGGTGAATGCATGTCCTTGGATGTAGTAAATGCATGTTTAGAGAAGAATGTTAGGTAAAACTAAAATTTTGAATAAATAAAATACTCAAACATTACACTTTAGAACGAAACAAAAAATATGATAATGAGCTGATATTAAACATTCAAGATAGTCCAAAATTACCGATGTATTTTTTTTGTTCTAGGCGGAAGAAAAAACATCTTCGAAAAAACATGATCTTATGAAAGTTGTTTTTTATCTTTGTTATTTTTTTACTTATTGATTTTTTCTCTTATATATATTCAGTTTTTTTAGATGAAATTTTTGCTGGGGTACGTTTGAAGATACAGGTGAAAGAGGTGGTTCGGTGCTAATTTTGGTGCCGGTAAGAATGTTCTTCCAAACTTGCTGAAAAGGTTTTCGAGCAATAGTGGTTGTAACATCATACCAATCACGATTGTTGTTCGATTGAATAATTCGTACCCCAAGCAGTTGAAGATAGGAAAACCAGTTATACCAAATCTCGGTATACTCGGAGCGGTTCATAGTGAAATTGAAGTAGGTGTTGTTAGGACGGTGGCAAAGGAAAGAATAACTTGTCGAGTGTAGAGTGTAGAGTGTGTTAAGCAATCAAGGACTGGTGTGCCGGGTGATGCAACAAGGACGACGACCTGTATTCGCCGGCCGGCCGCAAGCGAAAGTGCGGCGCAAGGTCGACCAGTTGTATTGCTAACTGGTCGGCAACAAGCGAAAGCATGCGAGGTCAAACCCGGCCCACTCGGTCTCGTTTATCTTTTAAAACTCGCATGATAGGGTTTGCAAACATATTAATTCAAATATGTTGTAAAAATTTTCTTACGATATTTTGTTGCAAATATTTTTAAGGCAAATGTTAAGAAACCATGTTTCTATTTTAATCGCAACTACAGTTTCGATTTCTTTAACTAAATATTATAACTAAGTATTAAGGTAATATAATAAAGTAGCATCTTTAAAAATATTGTAACTTGTACAAAGTTAAATAAGTATTTTAAGCCAAATGTTAAAAACAATTGTTTAGTACTGAGATGTTCACCCTACAACACCTACGTTAGAACTAACACTACAAATCCAAAAATTGCGAGGAGTCTCTCATGGTGGTGGGGGGAGGGCAGATGTTCCGGGCTGCACATGTCAAGGGAGGTTGCAGCGCCACTACTGACACATCAGTTTGCTGGTAGAACTGGCAGAGTAAACATCTAAATAAACATGAGTTCTGTTTTATATGTTTCTTTTATTAAAGATGGACTTTGCATTGAAACGCAAAGTTTTCCTGTTGATGCAGATCCTATACAACAAATTTTAGTACATCCTCCAGAAAGTTATGATTCCATCTACATTTCAGTGCATGAATTAAACGACCCCCCACCACCAACAACTCCTGATACAGAGTAGGACACGGCTACCACACGTCATTAAAGCTTCAGCTCTTCACCCGAACACACATGGACTCTCAGCTTCAAGATAATACTGTTTCTTCTACATCTACACCAACTTCCGAACAATTACCTACTACAAACGAAACTAATACAAGTATACAAGTAAATGAAATTTCGTCAACTGTTACTTCTGATGCACAAGCAATAATGTTATCATTAATTGGTTTCGACTAAAAATTCAACAATGGAAGAAGAAAGAAATTCACGACTTTACAACTTGGTTTTGGTGAACCCATCGAAATTTGTTATTTGCCTACTTTCATTTTTATGTGGTTACAATTTTGGTTACCTTGTTCATGAAATTCTAACAGATAAAGAGGAAGAACATTCGCTATATTTTAAAGTTTATGTTTATGTAATTGCATCTTTATTTGGATACTTTGTAGCAGGATATTTTCTTGTTAACCTATCCATTCCATTTTTTACATGGTATTTTAACAGAAATGAAAATCAACAAACCAACAATTAACAAACAGTTTGTAAAAAAGAAAACAAATGAAATATCTTGCATTTTCGGATCTTCCGAAAATGCAAAATCTTTTTAAAAACATCCACAGCTGACCTTGACCCCTTTCCGCTCATTTAAACTTTAAATACCCAACCCTACACGTCACAGCTGCGTCACAGCCTCTGACGTCACCACCGGATGTAGCTGTCACTTTTGATTTATGCGTTTTTGGCCCAGAAACGCCACTTTGCCACTACTCAAGCCCAATGGGACAACGCTTTTTCACAGGAAAATGAACATTCATGAAATATTAACAAAATGTTTTCGTATATATTAAAATTGTTTAACTATACGGGGTGTTTACAATTGCACAAGCTTAAGTCTACTACATATTCAAATATTAGAAATATCAGAGAGTAAAAAATAATGTTTAGGCTATTTTTAAATTTATCGGGTAGGTGGGATTGTTATATGCCATTTACTCATGCACTTGCTTAGGTAAACAACTTATCTCATTCATAGACAAATCTGTTGATAAAAAACAAAAAGTACTGCCTCTTTTTTTGCAAAAAACATTCTACAGGATTGTGGCATTAAATTATGAGAAAACCTTAATACCACAATTCTGATTTTCTTGCGGCTTAATTTACAATAATAATTATTGTCTTTATAAGAATATTATTAGTTTTAGTCTCATCTATTTTTCAGCTCAATACTTGAGTTAATATGTCTTCATACTTAACCAAATGTGTTAGAATTGTATGTAAAATAACTATGGAAGATTAACTACTACAACATAGTAGGAAGTAGGACATCACAGATTTCACAGTATAATGGGTCCAAGTTTCGTAGCAATAAAATAATATGTTTATAAAAAAATTTGATATTTATGTTTTTGAGCTATTAACTATGTGGAATATTATGCATGATCATTCCTATACAGCAAATGATTTCCTCCCCACAGGTAGAGTTTAAGCATAACCATTACTAGGCTAAACGTAAGATCATATATTGCATGAAACGACATTTATAAAACCTAAATCAAGACGTATGGGTGGTGCATCATCTATCATGATGTATTGTACCGAACAAAGCCACTGTTGAGGCGCATCTTGCTTTACTGTGTAGTATAATACATTTTTCATGTGTTTCATAGTATAGGTTTTTGTATAATTTAGGCTGAAATGTCAAACCCTAGCTATTTTTGGCGAATACCTCATACAGGAATGAAAGTGTTACCGTATACTTTTATGGTAAAACCTAATTCTAAGACCACCATCACTTGTGAATTGGGCTTTACCATAAAAGTATACGGTAACACGGTAACACGGTAACACTTTCATTCCTGCATGGAGTATTCGCCAAAAATAGCCAGGGTCTTATGCTATTGAATCTTCAGTGGGATGGATGAACATGTGACCAATTTCATAATTCATATTGATCATTTTAATAAGTAAAGTGACATGTATTAAAATTATATAAATCATTTAGGCATGAACGGTAATGTAGCGGCGATATTTAAAAAAAGTAATAAAAAACAAACTATCATCCTGAATTTTAAACCATAACACTAATTGGACAATGAGACTAACCCGTTGAATAGAATAAGATAAAGTCAATTATTAACCCAAAGGGAATAACAAAAGTATTGGTTTGTTTGCGTGCCCGGTTAACTGCTTAGTAGTGATTTCATATACTATTCTAATAGCTTTGTTTGGATTTGAAAATAGCTTTTAGGTCATGCGATAAAGTTTTTTTATTGTTTTTTATTAGGTCCTTGCTAAATTACGAAATTTGAAATAAGAACTCAGGGAAAATGAGGGGTAAAACGGTATATTTGTGTCACCCCTTCAAATACTTCGGTTATAGAAATATTAAATCTATCATTACTCAACCTTAAAATTAGGTAAACGTGCATTTGAGGAAAGGGAGTAGTAGGAGTTTATAGATGTTTAAGGGGTTTTTTACATTTTATTATGTGTTTGTAAAACCGTACCTAAGGTCTGTGATAGGAAACATAGGTTAATACATGAATTAGCTTCGGGATAAAAATTGTAAGGTTTGTTTGTTTGATTAAATATTATTTGATCGTAAGCTATTTTACTATAAAGGCAATATTCAAATAATTGAAATACAGGGTGTACTTAAAAGAATTATTAGATTGCAAGACGTTCTCATGACCTTGATACCGAACATACTAATAAAACCCCTAAATAGAAAAGAAAACTCATAAACTTTTCGTTTACACTACTACAAGGGCGCAATGTGTCCAAAAAAAAACCTGTAAAACAAATTTCAAACATATCTTACAGATTAAATTGGTGATCGATTTTGCAGGATTTTATTGGCTGCTTCGTAAATGCTAGCCTAAAAAGGTAGGCTAAGGGAGTAGCTTTCCCGCTTACACTTCCATGAAACGGTTAAGGTTAAGGGGAATAGACGTTGCCTTTCCTACAGCCTCAGAAAATCAATTACAATTGTGTTGTGAGTTAAGAGGAACGGGCATAATAACAGTACAGTCAATTTTTCTTTAATTTTGAATTTAATATAAATAAAGCTAAAAATATTGGGAGAAAATAATTTTAAAGAGTTGAATCTATAACGTAAAAGCATGCTCTTCGATTCAATGTTTTAATCATCAATATACGATGAGAAATAAGTAAGATATAAGCGATTAAAACCGAATGATTCTTTTATAAACGCCCTGTATTATTATTTGAAATTTAGCTTTACAATAGGCTTTCCCTAAACGATTTTGAAGGTAAATGAATTTTAATACGTTAGTCATTAACTTTCTTTAATATTTTAGTTATTAACTGCATCACTGAAATAGTTATCATGTTATCAGCTATCAGTTTACATGAATAATTAATATCGTTTTCAATGTTCAAAAGGATTGCACTTAAAACTTTTTCTTTATTTAAACAATTGAGCTAACCTAATTAACTTTAAAAATGTGTCTTTAATTTGTAGGTTTTATTAGCTTTCTAATCGTAAGGCAAAATAATCATTTACAACCATGCGTAGTACTGAGGCATTAATTAAGTTAGTTGACAATGTTGGAATATAACTTCCAATAAACTTCTGGCCATCCGGCCATTCTTTTATATTTCGAGGGATAACAAGAATGAGGTAGGAAAACTGACATGGGTAACTGGTAATGTGATTAACGCCGGTGACAGGACAGTATTGAGAAAACTCTCTACAATCGATTTATTGTGGTCTAACAGACCATGCGCTTGTTTTTCGGTTTCCTGGAAATATACTTAATCAATCTGCGATCGATTAACTTACGCAATCACTGAAGCCGTTTGAGGTACCTGTTTGAAATGCAGTTTGTTGCTGGTGTGTTGATAAAAGGGTAGTATAAACGTACGTAGTTAGTCCAAACAAAGCCTTCATTGTATCTATAAATCTCTTCAGATGCAGATATTGTTGTCAATTTTTTGAGACATAAAAGAAAATTACGCAATTTCCCTGCCTAAATTGTCACACAAGTTCATGAAACGTCAATTGTACATCTTAGTTTTTTACGATTATTTTTCCTTATTTAAAATATTTAGTCTACGTTAAATTAAGTTTTGCATAGTATTTCTGCTGTTTAAAGTAAAAAATCGTTTTAAAAAGTAAACTAAAAATGACTAATGACTGTTGACTACAAAAACAATGACACAGATAGTTCTTCAAGCAAAATCAAGGCGATTTGTCAACTTAAATCTACGCTTACTGTTATACCATGAAAAATTCTCAGGCTGCATAATATCTTCTGTGCGTAAAATTAAGCAAGATGAATAAAAATCTACTTTTAGCGAATTTCCCCTATAGGGAAGAAGCTATTTCCGTAGGTCTCACGATAAGACCTAAGCCAAAGACCATGCCGATAACGTTTCGTTTCATGGCCCCCAAAAGCAAAAAACACAATTAGTTCGAATTTTTATACATCTATCTTTCTATCTATCTACCTACCTATCTATCTATCTATTTATCTATCTATCTATCTATCTATCTATCTATCTATCCATCTATATATCTATATATCTACCTACCTATCTATCTATCTATCTATCTATCTATCGATCTATCTATCTATCTATCTATCCATCCATCTATCCATCTATCCATCCATCCATCCATCCATCCATCCATCCATCCATCCATCCATCCATCCGTCCATCCATCCACCCACCCACTTATCAAAATTTCTAGAAGTCGTATTCAAAATTTTGACAAGCTGCCAATTTTGATAGAAACATGTTAGCGACCTCCAACTTCCACCATCCACCTATTTTTTAAAGCTCTTTAAAATGAGGGGTCACTCGAAAGGGGTTTGCATTTAAAAGTTTTGAGTTGCTCCCAAAAATCCCCCATTTTTGGGGACACTCAAAATTTTAAATATCACCAAAAGAGACCACTTTTTCATTTAATAACATTTTTTCAGGGTCGTTTCATTTTTAAGTCACCAAAGGTGAATTAAAACTCCAAACTTCCTAGACACCAGATTTCAAGAATGTGTTGTATTCAAAACTTTGACAAGCTGTCAATTTCGATAGAAACACGTTAGAGACCTCCAACTTTCACCATTCATCTACTTTTTGAAAGCTCTTTAAAATGAGGGGTCACTCAAAAGGGGTTTGCATTTGAAAAATTTTAGTTGCCCCCAAAATCCCTCATTTTTTGGGGGACACTCAAAATTTTTGATAACGTCATAAAATAATTTGGGTTGAGTTAGTATCATTCCCAAAAGGTTAATTGACTGTCAAAACAAACAAAAAAATTAAAGAGGGGGGAACGGACTTTTTTTACACACTGTATAATACTACTAGACATACCTACATCTACGTTGGGAAAATATGTACCTGTCTAAACTTTAAAAAAGAGATCACAGCCCGCATTTGCTCCCTGTTAATAAGGTTTCAGTTGATTGCAGTAGGACAATTAAAGGGTGGAGGTACAGATCCCACTATCCCTCTCAAACTTCCCTTTTTTAACGAAAAGTCCTCCAGCAAAAGGCTACATACAATAGGTGTCGGTTTCTTTCATTTCTCCGTCACGGTCACTCAGTTTGGAGTAGTTTTCCATTTGCTTGGAATGTTGAGGGCCCTACAGAGTCTTTATAGTGCTCTTTGTGCTCTTGACCTTAACATCTATTACGCAATTTCAAGCACTCTTTAATAGTGTTTCTCTTTAATATGGCATATTGCTTTGCTTTCTCAAACAGTATAAGCTCACCAAATCTACATGCATAGGTAAAAGTGTGTGATAAGTTAACATACAAAAAAAATTATGAGACGAGCAGACTCAAACAAGGGCGGATCCAGAGTAGGGGCACTAAGGGTAATTGCCACCCTGAGATTTAGATTGAATATTTTTTATGCAGTTAAAATACAATGCTGGAAGCATATTGAATTTCTTAATGATGATTATATATAATGTAAAATATCGAATAGAATGTAATTGTTATGAAGAATAGAGAAATAGCCAAAAACGCTCCGTGCCTATGGTTACTTAGTTAGTTAGCGCCTACAGTTTTTAAAATAAAATTTATTTTAATATACCTTTGTGAAAAATACTCCTGTTGCAAGACTTGCATACTAAGCGAATTTCAAATGCTTGAATAAATAATTTACACGTAGCCTCACATCAAATATAATCAATGGATATCCGTAAATAACCATGCAAAAATATTCTCAATTAGAATGTATTGGGAAGAGAGTTTTCAACTTTGCTGCCAAAGAAATGTTAAAATAAGGAATTTCTGGCTATAATCCGGTTGATCTCAATTAGATGAAGCCATATACCAAGTCTTACCAAGATGTATTGAGAAATAAGCAAACTAACCAACCTTTTTTATTTCCTATAAGGTTAACTCGGGATATGAGCGTGTATAGGTATGCTGCCATGAAAATGTAAATATCTGGGATATCAGACTAATATACATTAGCACTCATCTATATGAAGCCACAGACCAAGTTTTATTAAGATATGTTATAATAATAAGCGAGATGATATAGAATTTTATTTATTCTCCGTAAGGTTAACATTGGGACAACATACTTTGTTTACCATTCTCAGTATCTCGGTAACCAATGGACATAGAAAAATGATTCAAGATACTAAATTATTTGTTTTTTTCAAGCTGAATTCAACGGTGTAAACCAAAATTAGATCATTTTAATTTTTCTATGTAAAAAATATAAAAAAACATTTTTGGGAGTATTTTACCCTCTCAATCCCCCTTCTGATGCTCCGATCGGGCTGGTTTTTGAACTCATCCGAATAAATACTTCTTTACACACCAGTGCCAAATTTCATTCCAATTGCATAATTTTTGCGATCGCTATCATTCTCACAGACTCATACACATTACATAGAAAAAATAATAACCTGCATCATGCTCAACATTTTTTAGCTTCACATATATAGGAAGGAGGGTAAAGGGGGGTAAACCCCCCAAAAATGGGGTTTTCATGTAGAAAAATAAAAATAATCCGATTTCGGTTTGTACCATTGAATTATTCAGCACGAAAAAAATTAGTGTTTTGAATCATTGCTCTATGTCCATTGTTTACCAAGATATTTAAAGTGGTAAACACAGTACATTTACCCAATGTTAACCTTATGGGTAAAAAGCAAATGGGTAGAAAAGTAAATTCTGGATCTTGCTTATTTCTCGACATATCTCAATAAAACTTGGTTTGTGGCATCACCTAGATGAGATCTAATGTATTTGAGTCTAAAATCCCCGAAATTTCCATTTTCGTGGCAGCAAACCTGCATACCCATTCCTCATGTTATCCTTATAGGAAATTAAAAATTCTATATCTTCATTATTTCTAAACATATCTTGATAAAACTTGGTATATGGCTTCTTCTAGTTAAGATATACTAAATATGGAATTAAAACCACCCAGTTTTAACATAACTGTTGCAGCAAACCTGCATACTCACTCTTCAAGGTATATTCTTATGGAGATACAACAACGTGTCATACGTCGCTATGTTGGATGACAATTTTTTTTATTTGAAATCCGCTGAGTATGCAGGTCTGCTGCAACGGAGGGATTTATTCTGGTGATATATCTTCTTCCACAAGAAATGTTGAAAACTGGGAACTGATTTTAATGTGTTTGAAGGCAACTAATATGCTTAATAAATTCTAAAAGTATTTATGATTTTCAGACAGTCGGAGCAAGACTTTGTCTCAGTGCTAAATAAGCCTAAACTCTAATTCACTTATTCTATTTTCTATAGCACTGTACATATTATACTGATGCCTGACATTTAGTTGTCAGAAATTTCATTATCAGTTGAAACTTTAGGCAAAAGATGTTTCGCTACAAACTAAACTTCCTTCCTGATTTATGAAGAATATCTCCTACCCCGTTTACAGCACAAGTGACTAAAGTTGGTTGGAAGTGGGTGAACATCGTGAGAAACTAAGTAATATTTATTTGTTTTTTTATTTATTTATTTATTTGAAATGCTACCAAACAGACAGACCCAATTTCATTGTAGCATATAATATAACTAATAAACACAAATTATTGCATAACTTAACACACGATAACAAAATGCATAATACAGCACCACTTATCAATTATCATAAGACTAATTGAAGAAAAATCTAATTCAATTGGGAGAAATATTAATAATATTTAAGTAAGATCAACAACAAAATCAATTAACAACAATAACCATTAATTACATTTCAACTAATATTGAAAGAGGGACAGATGTCTTTAAATGTTATCTAATTTGCGTTTATAAGAGGTCAAGGTCAAAGTAAATATATTGTTATGATTGAAAAGAGCTTTTTGTAGCCGCATCATTAAATTTTCCCTCGGGCAAGGTTGGGCCAAGAGTGCTATTTGCAAAATGCGGACTAACAAGTTGCCTGACCACGGACGTGCGACGAGGCACGAGGAAACGGAGCCGAGCCAGCAGTGAACTGTCATCCACAACCCCATTAAAAAGCTTGTACAAGAAGATCAGCATCGCCATATTACGAAGCCTGCTTCAACTCTCCATCTCAAAATAAAAGGACAATATATGAAACTAAAAACGTGTACATGCCAAATAACTTAGAAGAGAATAAAAATCTTTAAGACGTGACTTGGACTTGCTCGATAAGTTGAATAAGATAAACCAGATAGGGATGCCAAACAATGCAGCCAAACTAAAGTTTTGATCTTACTAAAGAAAAATAAATCAACTTAAAGGAGTGGATATTTTTAAGAAAACTAACAGATCTATAAATGAATCCTAAATTCAAAACAGACATTTTTCATCGAAAATAATACCCAAATCTCAAATCTTTGAACAAGATTTTAGAAGGTTACTATACATATTGTGTCTTGAAAATGTAAAAGATTGCTGGTTCTCCTGTAATACCTTACCACCACACATTTGTCAACATTGAATCTTAGACCATTGTGACTTCAGACAGCAATACGATTTAGGTCACCTTGAAGCAGCCTACAATCATCAACTGTGTCAATTTAACGTAAAATCTCATTTTTTTAAATATAAGTAAAGTACTAATTAAATATTTAATTAAATGTTATTATGAATATAAGCTTTCAACTACTAGGCTTACATAAAACACGATTTAATGATACTGATAACCTCTCACTTATAAGCTCTTTATGTTGACAGTGGCGGCAGCAGATCAATTCTATATATGAGACGGGGGTACCTCATATCTCTTGTGGCTCTTCTACTTTCACTGGGAATTCTTTCATACTTCAAGTAAGTTGTTTTCCTAGATTTCATTTTTAATGATGTTATATCATGTTTTAGTTGGTGTCTAGATAATTTTTAAGTGATGTTTTCAATCCTCTCGTGGTGTTATCTAGACCTAAGACATGCATCTTTGTTCTAAAGGTAAAGACACAAAATCGTATTTGTTCTAATGTTTACACCTTCAAAAGAAATTATTTATTTATTTTAAGATCTGCTGTCAAAAGTACTTCCTTTCTACATACGAAAGGGCTCCATTTTTATGATGCAATTTCTAAGATAAGTTTCCTTCAAACTTACCTTATAGATTTACAGAATATCTGTTTTGTATATTATTTAAGTCCCTTCTGTAAGACGATTAAAACCCCTCGTAACCTATACTTGAAGTACAATACGAATTCTACATAATGATTAAAAATGTACAATTCCCTTAAAACATTTGGGATTTTCTGTTTATGTCATTCACAATCAGATATTAAACTCAATAAGTATTCACAATCAATGAAAATAGACATTTTCTTTATTTTAAGAGATGATATTCAAAGTACTATGATGGATCACCTAACCACTGGAAACAAATTAATCTATACGCCCTTCTTAGTAATGATGCTGGGCCTGTAACAGTTTCTAATGATTCTAGCCAAGTAATTCTGAGTAATATGTCTTGATTGGTAATCTCCCTCTGCCACTGCGCTGGATTTATTTATTTTAATGGTTGAGGTATATACCTTGTACATTTTTGCGTAGAGTTATCATAAGTCTATTACAAGATTTTTTAACCCAAATCAACATATATATCAGTCATCAATCAATCAGCCAAATAAAACATAATAAAAGCATTTATCCCATTATAAACTTTTTATTAACAGAGAGCTAACAGAGAGTTGATACCACCAAATTCACTTGGATACTGCAAAATAAAATCTGAATAGGTATTTGTGATGCGGAAAGTGAAAAGGGCCTCAAGTCGGAATTTTCGGATTTCAGTTATTATCATCCTGAAATTCAGCATTAGGTTGTGAACAACTTGACGTACTAAATAGAGATCGCCAGTGGTCAAAAATTTAACCAATTTTCAAATTGGAAAATAGGGATAACTAATGTTGAAACTGATCTTTGTAAACACCTATGCATTTCTAAATACATTAAATACACGACTCATTTTTCAAGTAAACACATAATGTAGCAAACGGGAACCAAAAGTAAAAGAGAAAGACTCAATCTTTGACTAATTTTCAAACCTCACCTCTCTGGCTCTATTTATGGCATGGTTTTTTGATTTTTGATTAGTAATAAGTATTTTGATTCTACATTTATTTATTTTTTAATACTGATCCGATTATTTTGCTTCAGAGAAAAGAAAAAAAATTCAGTCATCCAATCAGTTTATCCCATACCCCTTACCACAGTTCTCTCCCTCTCCCTCCAATCATTGCTTCCCTCACTCTCTGCTTCCCTTCCTTCCTGCCTTCTTTCCTCTTTTCCTTCCTTTCCTTCTTCATTCTCTTCTTACCATCTTCCCTCCCTCCTATCCACTCCTCCTATCACCATATTACTAAAATGTGCTATTTTACCCATTCTCCACCAATAATAAACACAATATGAATGTAATGTCCAGTCATGCTCCAGTTGCACGTCAGTTTTTATCAGCAAAGTTTTATCTCTTCATCTTATTTAAGCACGAGCAATCTTTATTTTCTACCCATATGTGTAAAATGGAACACATTTGAATATGATATCTTCAATATTCTCCAAATAGTCCTGATTTCAATCAAATACTATATTTTCACTCCATGCCTTAATAAAACATGAAATTGTTTAAAAATAGTAATTGTTTGTTCTTAATTCTATTAGATTTATCACCGGACAGCTTCCAACTTTCAACTCGTGTCATTACTGAATTCCTTACATTTGCTTATTGCTTGATAAAAATTGGTAATTGTTTTAGTTTTATATTTCAACGGATGTCAGAAAAACAACTTATATTTGTACCCACTTTTTGCACTCACTGTTTCTACATCTCATATTTACTCTCCGAAAAGTAGCATGTGATAACAGCTACATACAATGCCATTTATTTGTTTACATTTTGTTGTTATTCCATCAACAATAAGGCAGCTCATAACATGGTGTACCATAACTCATAAAGCCCATGTTAATTTTTAAATTCAATTTTCTACATACTGTATCTAAAAGACTAATATTAATTTCAATGAGATTGTGCACATTCACAGTAAAATACAATGATCTCGGTGCTGAGAAAAGGGATTAACTAAAATAAAATTACAAAAATTATTGTCTTTAATATACAGATAATTTATAGTACTACGATTTTTTATTTTTCAATATTTCTTGGGTTCTTATCGCTAAAATAACAGGATGAATCTGTTAAGGAATCATATCCGATCGAAACCTGAAAATCCACATTTTTACCCGATTTGACTAAAATGCCCGAACTGTAAAATTTACTCTAGCGACTCTAGCTCTAGGACCCTTTTCACTTTCCTCATCGCATGCTGAAAGGTTCTCTGGAACCTTTTGACATTTTTAAACATAACTATTGATAAAAGTCAATTTTATACAGTGTGTAAAAAAAGTCCGTCCCCCCCTCCTTAATTTTTTTGTTTGATAAGACAAACAATTAACCTTTAGGGAATTATACTAATTCAACGCAAATTATTTTTTGACATTACCAAAAATTTTGAGGGTCCCCCGAAAATGGGGGATTTTGGGGGCAACTCAAAATTTTCAAATGCAAACCTCTTTTGAGTGACTTCAGCTTGTCAAAGTTTTGAATACGACTACTAGAAACTTTGAAAAGCTGCCAATTTTGATAGAAACAAGTTAGCGACCTCCAACATCCACCAATTGCCTATTTTTTTAAAAGCTCTTTAAAATGAGGGGTTACTCGAAAGGGGTTTGCATTTGAAAATTTTGAGTTGCCCCCAAAATCCCCCATTTTTGGGGGACACTCAAAATTTTAAATATCATCAAAAGAGACTAATTTTTCATTTAACAACATTTTTCTCAGGCTCGTTCCATTTTTATGTCATCAAAGATGAATTAGAACTCCAAATGTCCTTGACACCAGGTTTTAAGGATGTGTTGTATTCAAAACTTTTGTATTCAAAACAAGCAGTCAATTTGGATAGAAACACGATAGAGACCTCCAATTTTCACCATTCATCTACTTTTTGAAAGCTCTTTAAAATGAGGGGTCAGTCAAATAGGCGATTGGTGGAGGTTGGAGGTATCTAATGTGTTTCTATCAAAATTGGCAGCTTGTCAAAGGGTCTAGTAGTCGTATTCAAAACTTTGACAAGCTGCCAGTTTTGATAGAAACACGTTAGTGACCTCCAACCTCCACCAATCGCCTATTTTTTAAAGCTCTTTAAAATGAGGGGTCACTCGAAAGGGGTTTGCATTTGAAAATTTTGAGTTGCCCCCAAAATTAAGCCCCTTGAAATTAAAAAATTTGCTCCCTAATGTAAGCTTGCTGTGTGTACTCGTTTAGTTATTGTAATTATTACAAATTTAACATTAATCCAGTTCAGTAATTATATATTACCATTTAGTGACTCTTTTAGTTACAATCGCACTTAGTTCAAGATGTATAATCCCACATATTATAATTGCAAGACAGAAAAATGAGTGGATTTTTACTTTACCACAATAACAATGATCAAGCTCATAATAACAATATGTAAAGTTGTACAGAGGCATAAACCAGTTTAAAGTGACATTTAACTAAGCAACTGTCAAAAACTAATTGCAATATTTTCTAGAAATGATTAGTAAAACTTTGTGTAGACACAAATTTATGACGAGTTCCTTGACTAGGCAAGATTTGCATTCAAGGGTGTTCAAGGATATTGTCATTTTTTTATCATTTTTAATAAGACAGGTACCTGATGGAGGACGTTACCCTGAATATGAGTGAGGGATGAGTGTGATGATCGTGATGATAGTGGCGCGATCTTGTAGCCTTGTTACTGACTAAGGTTGGCACGTTCCTTAGACAGGATTGTTGTAAATAGATTAAATATATAAAATAAATGATTAATTGGTATTTATGTCTGTAGGTCATTAAGGTGTCCCAGAATCACCCTTCATATGAATCTGTTTACTTCCTTCGCTGCCAATAATGCCCTGTGGGTGATGTGGTACAGACTCATCGTCCCTTACCCTGATACTATAGTGCAGAACGGGGTGAGTAAGTTGCATGCAGTGTCATGCATAAAAGTTATATTTAGAAGAACAGTAACCTGGAAATAAGGAAAATTAAAAATATAAGATATCAGAATCAAAATCCAATGCACTCGTAGCAAATGAATTGCCTTTTTTATAAGAGGAAACAAAATATTAGATTTTTTATATTCTTTTTTTAAATTTATATGCATTATATAAATGTACATTTATACATTTATATTTATAAGTTTTTGCGAATTTCCCCTATAGGGAAGAAGCTGTTACCTTAGTACTCATGGTAAGACCTAAGCCCGAGACCATGATAACTTATTGTTTTGGGGCCCCCAGAAGCAAAAAACACTATTCGTTCATTTTCATATATATATATATATATATATATATATATATATATATATATATATATATATATGTATATCTTGTTAAATAAAGATCACTTATAAGGGCTACTATTGAATGAATAAAATTAACATGAGTACCCTTTTGTTTGAAAATAATTTTATTTTACTGACGCGTTTCAACTATAACAGTCATTTTCAAAGTGCGAGATGTTTACATAACCTCTTATCAGCTATAAATAAATACAATTTTTAAACTCAAACAGTAGTCAGCTGTTCGTTATTCTATCGTGGTGCAATTGGATTCTGTTTTGTATTAATGATTTTCTCAAATATGGAGTTCTTTTTTTCTATTAGCATGGCATTTAAAATATTACCTTTATCTTTTTCATGGTTTTCATAAATATGATACTCTTCTTGGATGTTCATTTTGTTACCTTTTCGCACATTGTCAAGAATAAACATGTTATTTTCGTAATTTTTGTATTTGTGATCTGTTTTTAATATATAGTTGGCAAAAGTAGATTTTTGTGTAGTTCTGTTGTTTGATTTTATTGCCTGTATGTGTTCATTATATCTTTGTTTAAAACTTCTGCCAGTTTGGCCTATGTAATAATTTGGGCAATCACTACACTTTATTTTATAAATGCCACATTTTTCATATTTGTACAGTTGTTTGTTTTTGAAAATTTATTGATTAATTCAAAGGCATTGTTTCTTGTTCTAAACGCTATCTTAAAATTTGATTTCTCATTGTTTTTCTGATTGCTTTATGTATTGTTGTGCTATAAGGTAGACATAAGTAATCATTTTTCGATTTGTTCAAATTTAAGTTATTATTGTTGTTTTTCATAATTTGTTTTCTTAGCATGTTGTCAACTAAATTTGTTTTATTACCATTAACCTTTGCAAGCATTTTTATTGTTTCCTTTACATCATTATAGTCTTTTTTATTCATAGGAATTCTAATCATTCTGTTTATAAGACTGTGAAAAGTTGTCATCTTGTAGTGCCACGGATGATTAGAATTCGCTGGAATTAGTAGGTTTGTTTGTGTTGGTTTTCTAAAAATTTTAAATGTATGTTTATTATTTTCATTTTTGTTAGTTGTATCCAAAAAGTTGATTTCAGACTTTTGTTCCTCCATTGTAAATTTTATGGAGTTAGAAATGGTATTTAAGTATGTAAGTAGGTCATTCAGAGTTTGTTCATCATTTTTTCGTATAGACAAATAATGTCATCCACGTATCTATACCAAATATTATTTTATTTTTTAGAGAATTTGTTGAGTTCATTATTTTAGTTGATTCTAAGTATGTTAAATAAATATTAGCTAAAAGGCCTGACAAAGGTGATCCCATGGCCAATCCTTCTTTTTGTCGGTAGAATTCTGATTTATATTTGAAATAGTTTTGTTTCACCGCTATTTTGTAAGAGACATGATATCTTGAACATCTCTCTTGGATCGATTCATATTTTTAGATAAATTGTCTTCGAGAATTTTCATTGTTTCATTAACTGGTATGTTTGACTACATGTTGGTAATGTCAAATGATATAAAATTAGAATTTTCTGGTATATCAATATCTTTGATATTGTCAACTAATTCATAAGTATTTGTTAAACAATAGTTTTCTGGTATATGGATGTTATGTTTTAGTTTATTATTTAGGAACTTTGTTAAGTTATAACATGGTGCATTACATTAATTTACTACAGGTTGTATAGGAATGTTTGTTTTGTGGGTACCTTTTAGACCTTTTAGTTCTGGTGCTTGTGGTTTTATCATTTTTAGTTTCATTTTCTCTTTATTTGGTATTAGTTTGGTATTCGATATAGTTTTATACGTTTCTTTATTATACTCTTGCGTATAATAATACAGACAAGAACAATACAAGAATGATACTTAAAAAAAATTTTATGATAAAAAGGTACAAGAATTTATTAATAACAATCCATTTCAAAAACTCATTTGTGACCCTACGCAAGAATGGCACTACAAAGTGTCAACTTTTCACAGTCTTATTAACAGAATGATTAGAATTCCTATGAATAAAAAAGACTATAATGATGAAAAGGAAACAATAAAAATGCTTGCAAAGGTTAATGGTTATAAAACGAATTTAGTTGACAACATGCTAAGAAAGAAAATTAAGAAAAACAACCATAATAACTTAAATTTGAACAAATCGAAAAATTATTAATTATTCTACCTTATAGCACAACAATAAATAAAGCAATCAGAAAATCATTTGAGAAATCGAATTTTAAGATAGCGTTTAGAACGAGAAACAATGCCTTTGAATTAATTAATAAATTTTCAAAAACAAACAACTGTACAAATATGAAAAATGTGGCATTTATATAATAAAGTGTAGTGATTGGCCAAAATATTACATAGGCCACATTGGCAGAAGTTTTAAACAAAGATATAATGAACACATACAGGCAATAAAATCAAACAACAGAACTACACAAAAATCTACTTTTGCCAACTATATATTAAAAACAGATCACAAATACAAAAATTACGAAAATAACATGTTTATTCTTGACAATGTGCAAAAAGGTAACAAAATGAACATCCAAGAAGAGTATCATATTTATGAAAACCATAAAAAAGATAAAGGTAATATTTTAAATGCCATGCTAATAGAAAACAAGAACTCCATATTTGAGAAAATCATGAATATAAAACAGAATCCAATTACACCACGATAGAATAGCGAACAGCTGACTACTCTGTTTAAGTTTAAAAATTGTATTTATTTATAGTTGATAAGAGGTTATGTAAACATGGCATGGACGTGTAAAGTAGTAATTATTCGGCCGAGTTCGTGGTAAACCCCCCAAAAATGGGTTTTTTGAGTTTTTTACATATATAAATTAAAATTATCAAATTTTTGTTAGCACTATTGAATTCAGCCAAAAAAAAATTTAGTATTTTTAATCACTACTCTATGTCCATTGGTTGCCGAGATATTGACGGTGGTAAAAACAGTAAGTTGTCCCAATTAACCTTAACCCTTGAGCGGGCGCTTCACCGGCAAAACGCGAGCGGGCGCATGCAGAGTTTAACTCCGCAACCCTAGATTGCACAAATTTAGCCCATTTTACCTGTTTTATAACAAAATATAGTATTTACATGTTGAAAAACTTCATTAGGAATCATATTTCATCATTGATTCAATTAATGTTCAACTTAATAGGTGTAATATTTCAATTAAACATAGTAAGTAATTTTCTAGGATAAAATATGTACTAAATATTATTAACATTTTTGGACTTTTCGTTTCACTTCTTTTTTTTCGAAATCAAAAGGAAAAGTCCAAAAAATTAATAATAATTACAAATCCATTGTTATTATGAATTTTAAAAAAGGTATCAGTGTCTGTGTAACGGGAGAGGGCCCTCCGCAAACTGAGACGGCATCTCTAAATTGCATATAACGAGGTACCAAGGGGGGGGGGTATAAATAGCTTTAAGAATTCCTGGAATGAGGGGTATAAAGTACGGAGCCGGACACGACCGCCGACACCCATTATGTCTGTTTATTTTAACATAAAAATCACGTGCGGAGGAAAACTCTGCGTGCGCCCGCTCGAGGGTTAAGGGAAATAAGTAAAGTCTTATTTCTCAACATATCTTGATAAATTTGGTAAATGGCTTCTTCTAGTTCAGATCTACTAAGTATTGAATTAAAACCATTCTGTTTTAATATACCTGTAGCAGCAAACCTGCAAATTCATTCCCTATGGTATTCTTATGGAGCTTTCAAAAATATGTCAAATGTCGCTATATTGGATTGAAATATGGTGTTTTGCATTTGAAATTCGCTGAGTAGCCAGGTCTGCCGCATCGGGGGAATTATATTTATTGATTCATTCCACTAAGCCCTGCTCACTAACTGCCAGAAAAATAGTTAATCACCAGCCCATATTTGACTTTGTGATTGAAGTATCAATGAAAATGTTGAACTCAACTGAGGAATGTTGTTAGGAAACAGATGCCACTGGTGACATTACATTGTCATCAGCACCACTAACTGTTTATTGACACAACCGTGGATTTAACTTTGCAACTCTGCATTCAACAAATTTCTCCATCAACATTATTATCTATTTTCCTCATTAAAAATATTATATCAGCTGTGTTCCTTGGAAAATGATTGTTATTAATTGAAAACATCCAAAAGGAAAGGTAAAACTTTTTTATTTTTATTTTTTAGCGAATTTCTCCTATAGGGAAGAAGCTATTACCATAGGTCTCATGGTAAGACCTAAGCCCAAGACCATAATAACTTTTTGTTTTGGGGCCCCCAGAAGCAAAAAACACCATTCGTTCAAATTTCTAGATATATATATATATGTGTCTGTAAGCACGATAGCGCTCGCAAAAATGGTCCGATCGGAATGAAATTTGGCACAGGCGTGTAAAGTAGTAATTATTCGGATGAGTTCGTGAACCAGCCCGATCGGACCACCGGAAGGGGGGGTAAAGCGGGGTAAACCCCCCAAAAATAGGTTTTTTGAGTTTTTTACATAGAAAAATAAAATTTATCAAATTTTGGTTAGCACCATTGAATTCAGCTCGAAAAACCAAACAATTTAGTATGTTGAATTATTGCTCTATGTCCATTGGTTACCGAGATACTGAAAGTGGTAAACACATTACGTTGTCCCAATGTTAACCTTATGGGAAATAAGTAAAATTCTATATCTCGCCTATTTCTCAACATATCTTAATGAAACTTGGTTTGTGGCTTCATCTAGATGAGATCTAATATATATTAGTATAAAATCCCGGATATTGCCGTTTTTATGGCAGCAAACCTGCATACTTATTCCCCATTTTATCCTTATGGGAATTAAAAAAGTGCAATATCTTCCTTATTTCTAAACATATCTTGATGAAACTTGGAGTATGGCTTCTTCTAGTTCAGATCTACTAAACATTGAATTAAAACCACCCAGTTTTAACATACCTGTTGCAGCAAACCTGCATACTCACTCCCCATGTTATTCTTATGGAGCTTAAAAAACGTGGCAAATCTCGCTATATTGGATTGAAATATGTACTTTGCATTTGAAATTCGTTGAGTATGCAGGTTTGCTGCAACGGGGGTATTGTAATATGGTTTAATAGCTACTAGATACACTAATAAAAGAATAATAATTGAGTAACTCCTGAAAGACCTACTGATCCTGTTACATACTTCCCATCAGAACCTTTTTATTCTTGTGCTATTTTTATGATGGACAATAAATACTCATTTATAAAAGATTGTATGGTTTATTTCAGCTCTCTCATACATAATTGGTTATTCCTGGCGAGATAAGTGTGATGTTGTTAATGATACCTGCCGAGACATATGTAATTTTTCCACCAGTATTATTTTTATCATACAGTGTGTTTTTTTAAGTCGATTCTTCATTTGTTTAGAAAACAAAGAAAATTTTAGTATAAGATTGTTGGAAACTGATGGGGAAGTCTTTTTCATAAAAAAATTCATATCCACATCAACACCCGATCCCCACCTTTAACTTAAAATGTTTAAATAGTTAAGTACCCTTTATGATTTAACAAAAGAAATTAAAGTGCATAAGAAGAAAAAATTAAGGTGAAATAAAAAATAAAATCACATTATGTGTTTTTGAGATTAGTTCATTATTTCAAACAAGTGAATGTTTTTTTTAATCATGGATTTTAATTTTTCTTTCACCACACATTTTATTTTATAAGCAAAGAAGAAACTTAAGAAGCAACTGTAGTAAAAACCTCCTTGCAAGCTAAGATAAATTGTTATTTTAAATTTTAATAAAGTTTTATTTCTTACATTATGTTACATAAACTACCTTTATCCTTTGAGTGTGGAGCACATTGTCACCAAGCCTTAACACAAATTTACACTTTGCAAACTTGCTTAACTTTGTTACAGTTAGGCTGTTCATAAGTCTGACTTAATTTGTAGAAAGTAAATTAGGTTTTAATGTTGTTAGTGCATAGTCCACATGACTTGAACAATTAAATGTGAAATCATTTAGTTACTTTACTGTACCATTGCAGCCTTTCACATCATAAAATCGGGTGAAGACTTTTGTAATGTTATTTTTATTGTTTTTTTTTTTGGAGTAACATTTTGTACTAAGTTTGTTTTTGCAATAAATTCTTAAATCTTTTAATTGCAACTGTTGTCATTTGCACCACTTAAACCTTGCCTCACACATAGTAGTCAAACTTTTCTTTTTTATTAACAATATATAATACCATGATAGTAAAGAATTGAAAAAGTTTGAATGCAGCACTTTAACGTGGGAGAGAGCATTTCAATTAATTTAGTCAAATAAAAGTGGAAAACACAACTGAAAAATACAAAAGTTGCATATTATCGGCAACTTTATCCAGAATCATAATCTCATAATCAGTAACATAAAACATGTTGTAAAATTTTATGTTTTAATGTACGCTATTAATATTCATGTGGAATACAACACCATGCTTTGGGCGTTTGCTTGGAGCTTTTGTGAGGCGAGTGATGTGTATATAGATAAAACAACAGAATACTGTACCCTCCAAAACGACCTGTCTTTTGGTTGGAAGGGAATTTTAGTTTTTTTTTTTTGCTGTGAGGTCTTTGAAATTATAGGTCTTATAAAATTATTTATTAAATTATCAATTGTTTTAAACCCATTTTCTCTATTAATTCTTTAATATAGCAGTTTTCATCACTATGAGCGAAAGTGACTCATTTTGGTACGAGATCGTAATTTACAGGCGATCAAGTACCAAGGAGACACTTTTTCTCCGTGTGATGAACAACACTATTTTCATCATTATGTATAAACCATTTAATCGTTAAAAAATTAGACTTCATAATTTTGAAATCATCCAAAATAGTCACCGTCATTTACACATATGTTAGTTGTTTACAAACACAAGTTAAGAAATCGTTCAACCTTTCAAACGTAACATAAACAAATTTTGACATTAGAATACGGCAAAATTCACCGTATGTTTTTTCAGTACTCCTATTCAAAGTGATCCAAAAACGATCATTTTGCATATGATTTAGAGAACTAAAAACGGCTGTTTTCCGGACAGTATGATGAAAAAGTGATTTTCTAAAAGATTTGTTTTGAGTTTTCATTATGTTTTATTTAGTGTTGAAAAAATAAACCAAAAAAATTGGAAGAGATGAGTACTGTGCACCTAGAGCCTAGAGCATATTATAGATAGTACCATTAAGCCGAAGTAACTCACCAGATGCCAAATTTGATAACATGTAAGAGATGTAAAGTTGTTTCTAATTAACTTTCTGTCTAACTGTTGCCATTTTTTTTTTATATTTTAGTTATGACTATTTTTCTACTAAAACATATACTTTAAGGAATTACTTGTTAACACTTTTTCATATTGATTTAAATAAAGGGGTAGATGTGTGTTTTATTTTTGAAAATATTTTATTCCAACCACTAATATTTGTTTTCCAATCAAAACAAACTCAAGTTTCCCTTTAAAAGCTGGAGTTTAAGACAGGGAAGTACATATGCTAATTCTCTCTAACATGATAAATTATTGAGAAGACATTTAATGTCAAACATTATGTCTATGTACATTTTACCCCCACTTACTGTTATATTTAATAGGTATAAATAGAAATTGATTGACATAAATTACATCTTTTACCTCTGCAATGTGCTTTATTACAGAGCAGGGGTTAATTTCAGCCGGAGCACACCGGAGTGCAGCTCTGGTACTTTTTAGGAAACCGGAGCTCACCGGAGCGCGGTTTCTCAACTCACCGTTACGGCTTCGGACCCTTTTTCTGGCCACGTAATTTATTAATACTGTTTTAAAAGCGATTTTATAAAAGTGTACAGCTCTTTCTAATTCATAAACGTTAAAAATTCATCAAATTTAATCGCAATTCAAAATAAAATTCCGGGGAGGGCCCCTGAACCCCTCCTTCTGCTCGGGTTCCATACTCTCCCGGCGGCCACTCGTTGTGCCATAGCTCCGGTACTTTTTTCTTTACAAATTAAGCCCTGTTACAGAGGTTACTACAACAATTACTTTAAGTTACATGGCAAATTTAAATAACTATATTAAAACATTGATTTTTTCTTTTAAATTGTCTTGCAATTACGTTACTCATAATAGAAATAGAATATTTAACTGATGTTGTGGATACATGCAGTACGGTCTACTTTTTTAATTTAAATTAACGAGCAAATTCGCCAAATATTTAAAATTTTGCCATGCCATGCAACGAATAGCCCGTAACCCAATCACTCCATTCCTATTGTATTCAAATTTTTCTTTGAAACAAATTATTATTGGATTATTTCCTTTTCTTATCCTCATCAACCTCCTTCGGCAGATCTTGTCCACCCTCAAATCTGAGTGTTAATTTTATGATATATGTCACTAGTCGGTTTTGTCGATAGCTATTGTATCAATTCTTCTTGTTGACCCATTTACTACTTTACGCATCACCTTTTCATACATACTGGTTCCTTTTCCATTTTATTCTTTGGTGATGATGCTTTTGACAGTATCGCATCTTTGGTTGTAAGAGTACCCAAACAGACTTTGAGGACGTGAGGTAACTATTTAACTGTAGAATTCTCAGTGGTAGGGCAATGCCTACATCTGTTACCGACCTTGAATCTGCCATGCGTAGCTCTTTAGAGGCAACTTCTCCTACAATTTTCAGTTAATCTTTATATTCTCATGGGTAAGAGGTCTATGATTTTAATTAGGTTTAAATTAGCTGGTGGGTATTCTCTGATTAAAATAACACGCCATTATTCAGGCTAATAAAGGTTTTTTGCATTTATTATTACAGTATAGGGTCTTCAGGTTACCTATTTGAATACTTTTAAGTATAATTTTAGGATAAATTAATTCTTTGTGTTTTGGATCTTGATTGAGGTTCTTATTTTATTTGCCTCTTTTGCAGCTAAAATATAGGAGTGTTTAGTAACATTCTATGCCTTTATTAATTTCTATTGTGGTGCCACATGGGTTGTATATGCTTAAAACAAATGATTGATTGTGATTACAGAGAGTGCAATGCAGCTGTTTTGCGTTGGCCACCGATCGACTTGATTAATGTATCTTATCCTCACAATATGCTTTTAAACCAGATTAATGTTTTCTTTTCAAGCTACCCATCCGTTAAATTATGCTGCATCTTCCAGTAATTTATCATCTATCCATTAATATAACACAGCTAGTTAAAGTCCTATAAAAAATATCTAAACATTATTCATTTTTTTACAATAAAAATTAACATTGCAAATTTTTTTCATGTCATTTATTTCTTCCAATTTTAATTCTAAAATACCCTCGTTGCAGCAGATCTGCATACTCAGCGAATTTCAAATGCAAAGTACATATTTCAATCCAATATAGCGAGATTTGACACGTTTTTTAAGCTCCATAAGAATAACATGGGGAATGAGTATGCAGGTTTGCTGCAACAGGTATGTTAAAACTGGGTGGTTTTAATTCAATGTTTAGTAGATCTGAACTAGAGGAAGCCATACATTAAGTTGTATCAAGATATGTTTAGAAATAAGGAAGATATAGGATTTTTTTATTTCCCATAAGGATAACATGGGAAATGAGTATGCAGGTTTGCTGCCATAAAAACGGTAATTTCCGGGATTTTATACTAATATACATTAGATCTCATCTAGATGAAGCCACAAACCAAGTTTCATTAAGTTATGTTTTGAGAAATAATCGAGATATAGAATTTTACTTATTTCCCATAAGGTTAACATTGGGACAACGTAATGTGTTTACCACTTTCAGTATCTCGGTAACCAATGGACATAGAGCAATAATTCAACATACTAAATTGTTTGGTTTTTCGAGCTGAATTCAATGGTCCTAACCAAAATTTAATAAATTTTATTTTTCTATGTAAAAAACTCAAAAAACCCATTTTTGGGGGGTTTACCCCACTTTACCCCCCCTTCCGGTGGTCCGATCGGGCTGGTTCACGAACTCGTCCGAATAATTACTACTTTACACGCCTGTGCGATCACTTACTTTCATTCCGATCGGACCATTTTTGCGAGCACTATCGTGCTTTCAGACACATATATATGTATATATATATCTAGAAATTTGAACAAATGGTGTTTTTTGCTTCTGGGGGCCCCAAAACAAAAAGTTATTATGGTCTTGGGCTTAGGTCTTACCATGAGACCTACGGTAATAGCTTCTTCCCTATAGGGGAAATTCGCTAAAATACGGCAGATAAAATATTAGAAAACTTAAATATAATATAAATTACAATTTCTACCCAGCAGTCATCACCAGTAATCAATTACAATTAACAAAATTTATTTAAATCGATTATCTATTTCATTTTGAGCCCAATCACATCAGTTCTATTAAATGCTGAAGCGTTTAGACAACCCACTAACTTGGACACCCTAGGGTTGCCTTGTTTGTAGTCAATTTACATTTTAATTGAACATGTGCCTTCACACAAGATTATATTTCGCCCTTACCCATTTGAAAAAAATGGTAAACTGTAGGTTTAAAATTATCATAGCATTTTTTTGCTATTAACATGAAACTGTATATACCTTGTATGGAAATAGTTTTTTTTGTTATCTGGAAACCGTAGATTTATATATTTTTAATAAAAATTATAACCCGATTTTGTTTTTGTCATTAGTTACAGTATTGCCTTGTATATATTGTACTTTTTTTAAATAAATAAAATTAAGAATCGCCACAAGGGTGTTAATTTTATTTACTTTGTTATAATAACAAGTCTACTTAAACATACAATAAACACATCAGTTGTATATTATACGAGTAAAAAAAAGCAGTGCAGGTACAAAGTGGATGCAATTTGGGCATAATGAAATAAAATAAAAGGAATATAGTTGAATATGCTCTGCTAGTCAAAGCGTCTAAGGTTCCTAGTACTGTAATGAAGAAAAACATGTATGTTTAACTTTCAATTTTTAGTCTCATTTTTTTATTCAAAGGCTGACAAATTATTTTGAAATTATTTGAATGAGCTTGTACAGATTGATTCTCGATGCCTGGCGTGTAGGGAGGGAAGTGTGCGAGAGAGATGGAGAATCCCCCACCACTTTTCCCCTACAACGAATGCGTACAGTCAACTCTAAAATAATCAGCTGTCTTTTAAAGAAAATTTTTAATTTCACAGACCAAAAAAAACCATATCCATAAACAACTAAATTTATAAAGATTGTGTTATATATTAATGTATGTTTTTGAATCGCTATAAGTTTTTTATATAAAATCATGATTAAAAATACATATCTTATTTACTGTTACAAAAAAAATCTATAAACACTAGAATAGTAAATAAACAACCAGCAACGTTTTAAAAATCATAAACCTAACCAGGAGCCAACAAAGGCCATGTTACACTGCCGTGGCGTCACGTCCGTCTAATATATGCGGATGGATGTTTTAAAAAGTCGTAAACTATGTTATCAAATAAAACAAGTCATAGTGGCGTAAACGACGACGTGACGCCGCGTCCGTCTCGTCCGCGGACGTCGCGGGCGTCGGACGTTGCGGCGGGAGTGACTCTTGAGAAACGTCGCCGGACGGACGGTGGCTCGCGCATGCGCATATACTACCTCCCCAGGTACTGAACTCCCTCTGTTTCCTTGAGATATTTGGCGAGGCCTTTTAGTATCCTAGAGATACCAAGCGATGTGACAAGGACGATCGTCATAGATGCGCCGCATGGTGGATGCCGCTCTGTCGCGTCATCCGTGTCGTGCTATCTTTATTCACCTTTACCTTTACCATCGATAAAAACATGTCTTTACAATAAAAAAAATGCAATAGCCCAAAGTATTTTTAAGAGGTGGCGATTAGTCTGGGTGGCACCTCCGATGACTTTATGTTGGGCTGATACGCGCCGCCGAGCCCAACGCTTAATTTTACTTTTTTCAATGATTAAAAGAAAAATCTAATACAAGCAGATATACTATGTATTACAATGTCAACCTAACAGGTGTATACTAAGAAAAACTAGAGTTTTGGTGGAAAAAGCTATTAATTGTCACAATATAAAAACAGATTTTGTGGTTGCTCACATTAAAACTCCTCAATGTCACAAAATTAATAAAAAATATATTTTCAGGTAATTGTAATGACACATACGATGAAACAGTTCAGACTGCAAAGCAATACTTCAATCGTTACGGTTATCTCTATTCTGTCTTCCTATAACACTCTGATAAAGAAGGAATCTTGATGTAGCCTCATCCTCATTATTCACGCCAATATAGGCCTAAATTGTGTAAGATTGCAAGGCTTCTCAAGCAACTTTTTATGTTTCTACGTATTTTCTGTTTTTTAATAACATCGCACGACACCAATATTATAAAATCAAACCATATTTGGAAACTACCCTCCTAAGATACAACAACAAAACGTTGATTCTGTTTCACTATCTATACTTCATATTTTTGTTAGTGTCTTCCAATTAATATTCCTTTCCTTGAACTTAAACATGATAGGTATCACTTCGGGTACCTATCTATCACCTCGGGTAGGCGTGTCTTCGGGTGATAGCTTTTTCGTTTAGTTAGGCAAAATATACTAAAATAAAAAAAAGCATAAACTAATGAAGGATGCAAAGTAATTAAATTTTAAAAGGTGCAAGCATTTAGCACCAAAAGAAATTATTACGTTGTTGGGAACATTTTCGTTAAAAAATCTCATTGCTTTATTTACACATGAAAAGCCATATTTGGAACAAGAGACTCTTCCTAAATTTAAAATTAAGAAATCTATCTTGGCTATTAAGTAAAAATTCTAAATTATCAACAGAAAATAAATTACTATTATACAAAGTCATTTTAAAACCAGTACGGACGTACAGTATTCAACTATGGGGAACATCCAGCGAATCAAATATTAACATTATCCAAAGGTTCCAGTCTAAAGCTCTACGATACATCCTCCATGCCCCGTGGTTTATCAGTAACGAAGTACTACATTACATAGAGACAGTCGGACCCCAACTGTGAAGGAAGAAATCCAAAGGTTTAGCGCAAAGTATTTAACAAAATTAGAAAACCATCCGAACCATCTTGCACTAAATTTATTGGACAATAGTAACTGTGTTTATAGATTGAAAAGGTGCCATGTTTTGGACTTAAGTCATCGTTTTTAGTTGTACATTATGGACTTCTCACTTTGTTGTGAATTGCAAGGTTTGTTTGTTGGCTTTATCGCTGGATAAAGACTAACTACTGATTATAAAAAATGTATCATATTTGCTTATTGTTCTATTTGTAATTGAACAAATTGTAAATTTAATAAAGTGTTAAAAAAAATTACACATCAACAAAATAACATAACCTAAATAGTCACAATAATAAAAACAATATGTTTTGACAGATCATGTTTTGACAGATGGCAGACAGATGACAGTTTCTTGAGCTGACTGTATTAGGTCCTGTGGTGGGGGAAAGTCATCACTGCGCATGCGCAGACGAGACGCCCAGCACCGTGAATCAATCTGTAATAAGTGGAACATTTATCCTGAAAAAATTATGTTAAAACCAATAAATCAAACTTCAAACCTACTATCAAAAAAAAATTATAAAAATTTAAAATCTCACTCACAAACAATCTATATTACTAATTCTGTAAGTGATTTTTTTAAAATCAAAATTGTGAGAGTTTGACAGCTCGCAGGAGGATGGGAGATCTCGGTCCCAGGGGGTCGGGAAAAATAGCAGATTATGTCCAAATATACCAGGAAATGAAAAATAACGAAAAATATCTTCCATTTAAAATGCATTGGGATTGAAAAACGTCTGCTTTGTTTACATTAAACATGTGGTGCTAATGCTTGATTCAAAGCCAAATGGTAGATGTTGACATGTGGGATTTGTTTCAAAATGCAGCTAACTATGTGCGTTCAATGTACTATAACAAAAAAAATTTTTAATTTAAAATTTTCTGATTTTATAATAATTAAGGGTTTGAGTTTTTCATAATTTAAAATTATAAAAGGTTAAGTAGTTTTTTTAGTTTATGTTATAACGATGTAGATTTAATACCAAATGATCTATTCATATATTATATAATTACGTAAGGGAAACTTTTGCGCCGGAATTGTGGGCGTTTGGAAGGTCGCAGGATGATGGGAGGGCTGAAACTGAAGGTCTCCATCTCAGGGACTCGGGGAAAATACTGAAATTGCTTTAAGCTTACTATAAAATGTGAAATAACGTAAAATAGCTGTTATTAAAAACCCATTAGGATATAAAAAGGACTACTTTGTTTAGTTAAAACCAAATGCTAGATATAATCATAATTTTGTGGATCCAAAAGCCTATTTTCTAAGAAGGTAATTTGTACTATAGTAAAGAAGGATTATGCTTAGGGGCTATTAGCCCCTTCAAGCCTCTAGTTGCATAACTAATTGCATAAAAAAACAAATCATATTGAAGAGAAGTCATGCAAAATCCTTTCTTTAAGTATTTTTTTAAGGAATGTGAGCTTTTAATTTACCAAACATTTTCTGATTAAAACTTTAATGTGTTTTGCAGATTAATGATCATTCATGAAAAATGAATCAATCAATAAAGAATAAATTACACCTCGGATTATCCGGACCCCACATTATCCGGATTATCTAGGCTGATCCATCCAAGAAATTAAAAAATTAAAATCACAGCAAAAACATGATTTTAGTGCGTTTACGGGTGAAATGCGCCTTCTAAAAGTAAAATGCAATGTAATACACATTACTGTACGCATTGGAATCACAACTGGAGGAATCACATTGCCTAAACAGTAGATTACAGCATTTTCGTGATCGTAGTTTTCTAGGTTGCTACATGGGGCGCTAGCAGTAATCAACAAAGGCATAGCCTAAGGCAATTTTGAATTTTGTTTTTGCTGTTATCTGATTTGTCTCGTTATTTCTTACGAAGAGTTACTGTAATAAGTTTTAATCTCTTTAAGTCTCCTCCTGATTATTTCAAATTTCAGTTATTTTGAGTTGTGATTATTTAATCACAATAAATTAAATATTTTAATCTGGCGTTTTATTCCAAACCTAAAACGTAAGTATGGTAAAAGCTAACATTATATTCGTATGATAAATAGTGAAGTTTGGTTCTTAAATTTGTTTCAATATAAAACTTCCTTAAAATTTGAAAGACTAACATTCTGACAGTCTTGATACACCGTTTTTGCAGCATCAATTTAGCTGGGGCTAAGGTACGCAATCGCTATCTAGGCGACATTGTAATGACCTCGGATTATCTGGATTTTTTGTTATCCGGATCGGTGTTCTGCCACATTAATCCGGATAATCCGAGGTGTACTGTACACCAAAAAGTTTTTTGTAAGAGTGATAAAAACCTGTTAAGTATTTTGATTCACATATTTTTTAGTGTAAAACTAAGATTTGATTAATGGTTTTATGTTTTAAAATATACTAATGATTTATTTCCATAGAATTGGTTTGCAAGTTATTTATTTATTTACTTATACACTGTATTCAAAAGTACAGTATATGCAAGTGAGACTTGTACTAAAACTAATAAGAAATTTTTTCTAGTAAATTTCCTGTTAAGTGAAATATTACCAAACATTCACAGTTTTTTTAAATAAGATAAATCAGCTAAATTTGCTAAGCTTCGCCTCCAACTTAACTAGTAAACGACATAGGATTACAGGAGTCCTTGTTTTGTCCAAGCTGTTTTGCTAAGTGAAATTTATGTCTCCCTGTATCCTCTTCATTACAACACTAAACAGTGTTTTGCTCTTACTCCACAAAGCCATTGTCAAATTACCACAGAGCTAATAAATATGGCATTACTATATATGAAAAACTTAGGTAATCTTCACTGAATTCATATTTTATGATAATTCCGAACTCTGACAAGAGCAATGTTAAGATGCTTGTATGCTTGTAAGCAGGGCCGTACTCAGACTGGTTTTTCCGGACAATTTTACCGGGGCCCGGGCCCCGCCAAACATCTGCTTCAAGAGTTGGCCTAGGTGGACGGAGGTGCTAAGTCTGATAGCTATAATGATAAATTAATTACGAATAATTTTTGACGAAAGATTTAATTTTTCAACAGTAAAAGACAAAATATAGTGTTGAATTTATTCATACTTTGTACCCGTGATTAAATTGTACGCCCGTATGTTTTCTTTGCTTGGCTAAGGTAAATTTTCTAGAGTTAGTTACCTCCATCCTTTTTCCGGGATTTATGAAGACTACGCGATCGCGTGTAGCCTAATTACCGCCTAGCGCGCCGCTGCCGCGTTGAATACCCGCGAACGGTAAATTTGCGCGATCGAATTAAACGGCCATTTGCTTATTTTACAAAGCTGTTTCTATAACGGTAAATTTCATGCCTGTTAACTTTTTTGTAAAGTTATTCCTACAGTTACCTGCGATCTATACGTTTCATCGATCCGCAGTTGGTAAACTCGTGAGATCGTCGTTCGCATAATTTCTCCTGCAAATTTCGCGCAATCGAATTTAAGGCAATTTACGCCTTAGCAAAGTTTAATCTGTTTTTTACTCAGGACTTGGGAACATTATCCTTCCGGCCCAATAGCATTTCGGATTGAGCGGAATTTTGGATTACCGGATTTTGGATTATCGGGACTCTACTCTAAAATTCAAATTAAAACAGCACATTTTGCAGAGATTTTTTCAAAAGCGTTAAAAAACCTATAAATATAAAAAATTTGTTTTCAAAAAAAGCTATCCTTTTGTTTGTCCAAGATTATTTTGTAGGCTTCAAAACATATTGTAAAAGTGAAAGTTAAGTTTTTTCAAGAAACTTTAAGTTTTGGATGTTAAATCATGACGACATCCGCAACAATCAGAATAATTCATTGCTAAACTTCTTTGCTGTCAAATGTTTTTTTCTAGAATTTTATATTGAAACTTTTATAGTAGTTTCCAGTTAATAAAATTAACTATTTCAATGAGGATGAGTATAAAATTAGTAAAATATATGTTAAAGTAAATATGATTGTACAGATGATTTTTCAGAATTCACACAGTTTGGTTGAGGATGCTTGTCACTAAAATTATTTTGCCAACTATCTCTCACGAATTTTTAAAGATTTTCTAAATTGCATAGTTCTTGTTCAGGTTTCCTTATGAACCATAATGAAGACCATTGATTGATATGGGCTTTTATTCGAGGTATAAAAAACCCGAGGTTTTTGTTACGTTCTTTATAGATTTTTAGTTGTATATACAGATTGCACAATTAACAAACCAACAAAGTGTTTGTAGAATTTATGAATTTGATTTAAAACAAAAGTTAAAACACCCAGTGAAAACTAGTTTTCTCATTAACCTAAGCAAAATATAGATACATCTTACTACATTAAAAGATAGTAAAATTTGCCTGGAATATCATCACGGAGGGAGGGGTTCGCAGCGGTAAGGGGTTCAGTACCAGGACATGAGGGGCCCGGCCTAATATATTTACCGGGGCCCGCCGAAGCTGGCTACGGCCCTGCTTGTAAGCTTGCACAATATCTCAAAATTGGTTGTGAAGATTTTCTTCAAATATTGAAAATAAGATTTTGGGAAATATGGACCAAATAAATTTGTTGAAAATAAAAGTTGAAACATGTTCCATAAAAAAATAAAAATAAAATAATAATAATAAAATAAATAATAAAAGGTCGTTGCAGCAGACCTGCGTACTCAGCGAATTTCTATAGGATTTATTTTGAATATGTGAGCATTCAACTTATTTGAAGGAATTGTTTGAATACGTTAAGTAAATAATATACTAAAAATGTATATTTAATCATTCATGAGCTTTAAACATGAGGAAAATTAACAAGGAGACCACACTGGTTTTCATTTGTAACACATACAATTTTGTATTTTATATAATTCTTAGTCTTTTAATTAAAAAAAGTAATCTTGTTATAGTATATAAATGACAACAAACATATAATAAATGAACTCAAAACAAACAAATAACTTAATCTCATGAAAAAATTAAATTCAATCATATGGTCAGTTTTATAATTAAACACCTGTGTTATAGCAGACCTGCATCTCCAGCCAATTTCAATCAAACATATTATCAATCCTCATCATTGTAAACATACCATATATTATACTACATTTTCGGGCAGTTTAGACCAAGACATCCCCCCCCCCCGCCAAATGCTCATACTTTCTTTATCAAATTTAGAAATAATTTGTATTTTTTGATATAGTATAATATATTTTCTGCAAAATCTTGATCAATGAACTCTAACTATTCAAAATAAACACAAATAAAACATTCATCACCTGAAAATTCAATCATATTATGTTCAGAATTGTATTTTCTTTAATCTGTCAAATCAGGGTAACTATACTTTTTGGAGGGTAAAATTAAAAATAATATTGGACAACGTACTGTGTTTAGCACTTTCAATATCTCAGCAACGGATTGACGTAGAATAATAATTCAAAATGCTAAATCGTTCATTTTTTTAAGCTGATTCCAATTTTGTCACTTACATTTACAAGAAAATAATATAAAGATATTAAATCCTAAATATAAATTTTATTTTGTCAAATAACCCTCCTTAGAGTTAACTTATCGTGCTGGTTTTTGAACTCAAAGTAATAAATGTCACTCTAGACGTATGTACCAAATTTCAAATTAAGCAATTTTTAAAAACGGTAGGGCTATTTTCAAACAAATACTTGTTCCTTACCCGCTGACCCCACCAACCCTCTCCCCTTCACCCCTTCAAATAATTACACCCTCCACAAAAAAAATCCCTCACCACTAAACTACCCTTCCCCTGAACACGACCAAAGATACCTCGTACAGAGATTTTTTACCTAAAATTTAACTAAGTTTGATTTTTGACTTTTCAATATCCGATCGCCCCCCCCCCCCAAGGGAGTCAAATGAAGGGGCCTGGGGGCAGAGCCCCCAGCGAGCCAAAGGCGAGTCTGAAATATAAGGTCAGATTTACTTATAGTGTTGACTTAAATTTTGAGCAAATATGTTTTGATTCTTGTTCCTATGCTTAATTTTTTCTTATTTTATTTTAAAGAAGAGAAATTATTGTAGGAGACATAAGTCAATCATTAAACAACAACCCAAGAGTAATGGTATAATGGACCACCCAGAGTAATGGCATATTGGAGCTCTTCTTATTTTTAGTAAATCTTCTATAAATATATCAAATTGATATCTGGCTTCAATCTACTGACAGAAAATTTACAGATGGTCAATAGCTTGTCCTCTCTAAAAAGATATTGCTAAAAGTGAAAATTGTACATAAGCATAAATATAATCTCTTCACTTCTTTTTTATGATTTATTATTTACCTTCTGAGCCGGCGAACTTTGTACCTCCTAACAGTAATGTAATGAAATGAATATCATCAATGTAATAAAGTGAAGTTCATCAATTTATTATATTTAGTAGTTTATAATACTAACAATATATCAAAAGAAAAGAAAAATGTGATAAATATACATAAAAAATGTCAATAGCTTGTGCGCAAGACATTTGCTCTATTGGAGATACAGTAGAAGTAGACTCTTGATAGTTCGACACTTGGTGGACTTTGGGGATGTCAAAGTATTGAAATGTCAAACTATAAGGAGTTTATGGGATTGTATATTAATAGAAGCATTAAAAATAAAAGTTGTACCTTTACGTCTCCTAAATGTATTAAATACCACCATCCTAAATCATTGCACAGCTAATTTATTAACTTTTATTATAACACAGATCCAAATAAATACCACTAGAGAAAATATTTGGTAATCTTTGATTGTTGGTGGTTTTATTATAAATTCTGACAAGCACTCTTGTGAGCTGATGTGTTGTCCTGTGTGCTATGCAACATGCGTCGTCATTGATGCGAAACACGTATTGCCCAGAAATCATCGTTAACACCTTAAGCCTAGCATCAAATATAAAAAATCATTAATACATTTTCATAAGAATTAGAGAATCCTTTAAATCCTACAAGAAGACTAACAATTAAAGGCCATAAATTTGATGAAAGAACGGTGACTGCAGGTGGGCTGCCAGATCCTGCACGTGGT
Organism: Flexamia atlantica; assembly: GCA_035578135.1. Classification (NCBI taxonomy): domain Eukaryota; kingdom Metazoa; phylum Arthropoda; class Insecta; order Hemiptera; family Cicadellidae; genus Flexamia; species Flexamia atlantica. The sequence continues at coordinate 47,506,099 of JAQJVK010000005.1, read as the reverse complement.
GCTGCACTACTTCCTGCTGACCAACTACTCGTGGATGCTGGCCGAGGGCTTCTACCTGCACACGCTGCTGGTGTCGGCCTTCATCAGCGAGGAGCGGCTGGTCAAGTGGCTCACGGGCCTCGGCTGGACCCTGCCCGCGCTCTTCATCCTCGTCTACACCGTGCTGCGCCTCCTCTTCGGCGATACCAGCCAGTACGACTCAGTCATTGGCTGATAACACTTTCGGTTTTCATTTTCTATTTATTTAGGAATCCTGAACCATTGAATGCTTTAGTTTGTTTTCCCGCTTGTCATTGCTACTCTATTTTCAGTATTTTTACTTTTCCCCCCTATATATAGTACAATATATGGAGAAAGTATTGTTTTCGTCAAAAAATTCGTTTTAGAGTTGTTAGTGGATATATTCATTTTAGTGCTCCCTGAATCCCAAATCCCTGAATCTCCAGTCACTAATGGCAATTTGTTATGTGGTAATGTCATAACCTTGAAGGTGCACAAGAAGCTGAATATAGTTGCAGTGCTTGTCCATAGAAACTATTAATTGAAGGGGTCCCCCGTAAAACGTTCTAAACGACAAAAACCTAGTTTTGAGTAATCAGGGGTTGAAAGTTGAATTCTAAAATTTAAGGTTTTTTTAAGGTTAGAACTTATAATCATGTACAGTTCGCGCATTATATCTCCGGCTATGACTCAGCTGATTGTAAGGTGCGGGGGGGGAGAGGGGGTACTTTTCTGAAAACATTTTCTGAAACACCGCTGCTTGTTAAATGTTGTGTTTACCAATATCATATGTTAAAAATATCATATGACACGGTTAGTAGCGTAGTGGTCATAGCCGGAGATATAATGCACGAACTGTATAATCTTTTAACACCCTATTTTTATAACATCATAATGTAGCATTATATTGAATTTGTACTTGCCATCAAGCTTTTTAAAACATTTTACGTGTTTTTTTAGGGGTTATAACGTTCTAAATGACTGGCGTTTGGAACGTTTTCTGACGGACTGCTCTTCTACTTTGGAAGGAAACATGAGGGAGAGTAGGAATACCAACAGAAACAACAATAAAACTGAATGTATAACAATTTTATTGATGTAAAAGTACAAAAACGTAATGTCGTTAATAAAACGTGATACATCATTTTTCTAAAGGTTATCCACATGTGGTGTTTAAAACGTTATTCTACCCACCTCTTTTGAGGGCAATTTCCAGGCCTTGGCTTCTTATTTTTTTTAAATATAGGGTAATCCAACTTTTCTATATTCAATCCTGGTCTTATCCTTCCCCATTCCAATATTTACTTCACGTCTTTTATTTTTATTTACACGATTTTGGTCCTCGGGTGACAGTGCAACGACCGGCGGGGATTCCATCTTTCGGCGAATAGAACGTTATTCCCCAGAAAGTCCGTGCAGTCTTGCGAAGCACGCAAACTTTGACAGACGAAATCAGGGCTACCAACTCAAATATCTTCAAAACAAAATATACCACGGTGTAGCTCATGTCCTGGAGAACCTTTTTCACTGAATATCTCCGATTTTGAAATTTTGTCGCTTGGGACGTTTTACGGGGGACCCCTTCAATTATAAATAGGTTACGTACCTCCGTCTTCAGCTTCAAAAAATCCAATTAAATCTGGACTACCACGGTTTTGACAAATATATTGTCATCATCAGGTCCGACTTTCTTTGAAGCTGAAGACGGAGGTACGTAACCATTTATAATTGTCTTATCAGCTTCGGAGGCTTAACAACATGAATAAGAATCTATTAACCTGGCCCTCAGCTACAATTAAAAAATTAAACCCCCTATTGCCCTGCCCCCTCCCCTATTATAGGGAGGGGCCCACTCCTACACTTTTTCACAGTCATGAGTCTGTTGAAAGAGTCTGGACGAATTTTTGAGAAAGGATATAAATATTAAAATTTTTAATCTGGAGATTGATGATTACCCTCGAATGGTAAATCTTGAATGATTTTTGAATGAATCAATATGAATCATTCACAGATTATTCTAATGAATATTTTATTTACATACCAATTTTTTAAGAACAACTTAAATTCACATTGAAAATATTACAAAATCAGCAACTATTCGTTCAGCAATCAATTATTGTCTTTACGTAGTTTGCAACCTGTCCTGTAAGTTGTTTCATAGAAAAAGGTTTTATATCTATTCCCTTTATTGGCTTTTTAATCTGTAGCTGCTGTATTTATTTTGGCTCCATACTGAGTTAGTCTGTCACTGCTTTTATCAACTGACTACCAATAAGCTTTATTTAGCTGGGTGATGAAAAATGTAAAATTTGCGATGAGCCCAATCAATATATTTAAATTTTGCAAGCTATTATAGCTGCAGGCTAATTAAAAGTTACTTGTGAAAGAGGGTTCCTATTTTCATCTTTGAAAATCTAATTTATGATCTAAAAGTTTTCCAATATAATATTGTAATTTTAACATTTGATCATTTAGAATGATTAATCAAGAATATTTTCCTCTGACTTTTTACAATTGATTTTGAGGTGAGGGGATAGGGAGTGAGAGTTACAATGGAGTTTTGTCTTCATGGGTATCTTATTTTTCAAACTAAAGCACATCTAACCCTCAATAAACGTATACACCTGCACGGTTGAGAAAAAATAAGGCTTATAAAAATATCAATTCAAGCTAACGGCGGCCAAGCGGTTGATTGGCTTGGGAATCAATTCAATTCCCAATAACTAGAAATTAATATTTTTTTAAATACTGGAATCCCCAAATCTATGACCAGTTACAGTTTGCACATTATATCTCCGGCTATGGCTACTACGCTACTAACTGTATATGATATTTTAAACATATGATTTTGGTAAAAACAGCGTTTGGCAAACAGCGGGACTGTAGAACAGTGTTTTCACAAAAGTACCCCCTCTCTCCCCCCCCTCGCCTTGCAACCAGCTGACTCTGCTATGGCTGGAGACATAATGCGCAAACTGTACTTGATGAGGCATTATCCTCCAACACACAGAACAGAATAAAATAACTTGTCTGAAAAATTTATTTAACCGATTCTTAAAGAGGAAAATATAGGACCATCTCCAATCCAATTAAAAAGGGCAAAGTCAGTTCTCTATAACTTATGCCCCGCTTAACTGTTATATCCTTTACCGTATTGAACAAGATTGTGAGTCATTGTAAGTCATTGTCGTCATTGTGCACAGTACACATTACAGTCTACCTCACCGCGACTCTGTCTGTCGCAGGTGCTGGATCAACGAGAGCCCGTACACCAATGTGCTGATCGTGCTCGTCTGCTTCTCGATGGCCCTCAACCTCGTGTTCCTGTGCAACATTGTGCGAGTGCTGCTGATCAAGCTGCGAGCCGGCCCGAGTCACCTGGCCGCCGCCCACCGGCCGTCGCGCACGCTGCTGCAGGCCTTCCGCGCGACGCTGCTGCTGCTGCCGCTGCTGGGGCTGCACTACCTGCTCACGCCATTCCGCCCGCCGCGCGACCACCCCTGGGAGCGGCTCTACGAAGTCACCTCCGCCATCACTGCCTCTTTTCAGGTGCCTCTTTCCATCCTGTGTCTTTTCAAGTTAAAAGTTAAAGTATTCTGATTTATGGTTTGTGATTGTTACCGACTTTTAGGAATGACCCAGAGGCGAACTGGAATCTATTATTGCTGAGTAAACTAGGTTTGTCTAGAAAAATTTATGCTCACAGAAAGAAAACCATTGCTCAGTCTTCAGGGAAAAATTTTCACTCTCGTATGATCGGTAGAATAAACAAAAACATTGTTGAAGTTGTTTCTTTGATTTCAGAATTAGCCCTAAACAACTGAACATATGTATTTATGACCACAAATATTATTATGTAGTTTAACGTCCTCATGTGGGCTATTTAAACACATTGCTCATTTTAGGATTCTATATTTATGTAATGAAGTGGTTTTGCTTTTCAATGCTGCCTTTATACTTTAAATTTAAACCTGCATTTCTCATGTTATTCTTATAAAGCTTACAAAAACGTGTCATATCTCTCTATGATGGATTGAAATATGATCTTTTGTATTTGAAATTGGCTGAGTATGCAGGTATGCTGCAATGGGGGTATTCCAGGGTTATGCATGTCAATGAAAACAAAACAATATGTGAGTCGTAAATTCCCCCAGGGGGGAGGGGGGTATACTGTGACCCTCCTATGATTGTTTTTCTGAGGCATCATGGTCTCGCCTTTCTTCTTATATTCCATATTTAACTGGATAGTTTCTTGATAAAATGAGAGCTTTTGTGTCTTGATGGATATCATTTATATTTCATCTTTACTTACCTTACCTGATTTCTCTTTTATAGGGTTTGTGTGTGGCGACTCTGTTTTGTTTTTGTAATGGAGAGGTGAGTTCAAATACAAGTTATATCATATCAACTGTAGGCTATATATTTATGTTAAACCGACATGTTTTCCTCCACACAGGCCTCACGTATCATTCTTATTTTCATGAACACTTTGTACTCTTTTTAATTGTCACATGTATGTAACAAAACACCAAACAAAATAATATATCACGTTACCATTGCTTATACAGGGTGTTTCAGAATTCGTGTCGGATACTTTAGGGTATTGTTCCTGGGTGCTCAATAATTTGAGTTTAAAAATTTAAACTTGCCGGCATTTTGAATTTTGGAAAGTTAAAATTTTGAAAAAAATTTCTCTTATATACATTGATACTTAGAATCCATATACCGAGTTTCAAAGCTCTATCTTAAACATACTTGAAACCACAAATTATTTTATTTTAAACACATACAGACAGACAGGCAGACAGACTCCAATGCATTTTTTTAAGAAAATATTATTATTTATGAGCTTACTGAGCACCCAGGAACAATACCCTAAAGTATCCAACACAAATTCTGAAACAACCTGCATAAATTAAATTTAATGAACCTAAGTTGTGAATACATTACAATTTATACTGTAGACATTTTATCAATGCCCCTGAATGTTGTTACCTTTTTCTTATAATTTTACATGCAACTGTTCCTAACATGCATGGCTATCTTAATAGCCTGCAAAGACCTAATTAAGACAAGAGTTGAGCATAATTTTTGATTCATTACTATGTAATTTAGGCATATTGATTTAGAGAGCAGGACATAATTCTTACTCTCCTTTTTTAATTTCATATAGATAACAAAATATTTGTGGGAAAAATTTAAAATACTAATTAATTTTGTCAAATGTTTACGAAGCTCTCTGGTATTTTAGTGCTTTAAAATTTTCACTGTGCCTCCTCTCAATGTCTTTTAATATCAAGTCTAAAAACTACTTAAAATAAAAATAATTAATTGCTTTATACACGCCTTTATATATTAATGTCAGTTTTGTTATGCCTTTTAAAATCCTGGCTGTAGAGAACTAACTTTGACCATTTTAACATGAGTTGGTCCCATATTTTTCTCTTTAAGTTATGCTTACTGAACAAATTTAATTATTTGTTGAACAACTTTTCCAGACAAGAATTTTATTCTGTTCACTGCGTGTGTCACAGGTGATTGCTCAGGTCAAGCGGAGGTGGCAGTACTCTAGTTTCCGTCCCCGCTCCAACTCCTACACTGCCACAACGGTCTCGGTACGTCAGGTTAGCCTATAATGTACTCCTTTTCATGTAGTTTCTCCAACGTATGACATAGACGAAACAAAAATTTAAACATAGACGAAAGTTTTGTTTAAAGTTTTGCTTTTTTATTCGAGTGATATATAAAGTATTTCCACAACAATCAAAATATTTTATGTACATCTTCAGACATACATGTAAGAATATATCGAAAACGAACTCAAAACAGGTCCCAAAAAATTCATGTCCAAAATATACACAGAATCACAAAAAAAACTGATTATACGTTACCGTATAACTACTCAAACTCAACTACTCAAATTGGTTTTCAGAGATACTGTATAGTGGGAAATGTGAGCAAGCAAGAAATAATGAGTGCTTGTTTTAGTTATTATTTAGTTCGTTTTGCTTTTGTCTTCAGAATGAAATGATTACTGAAGTTCAAAGTACATACTGAGGAACCCTTGGAGCATCCGAAACATTACGTTTGCAATGTACATAAATTGCCAATAATAGCCAATTTTGCCTGGTATCTTATCTATCTAAATAACTTCTTGCTTAGCATGATACTTGTTCTTATATATTAAGTTTACGTATATTCCAAATAAGAATCTGAATGTTTGATTATCCGAATCGACCTCGGCCCAAATTAATTTAGATAGTTGGAGTTCTACTGTGACTGAGACCCTCACGATGAAAAATTGTAATCAATTTTTCTTTAATAGATCCTGTTGAAAACCAGTATCAGCGGAAAAATGGCAAAATTCAAGACATTAAATAAATATCTAGACTGCTAGATATTTAATCTGTAATTATTAACTCCATCAACTTTATCGGCCAAAGGTTATGGAATATATAACCATATTTATAAATAATTGAGGGAATTGCAAATGCCCGATTCAATATTATCGAGGTCTCTCATGACACTCCTACTTTTAGAGAAGCTACTCCCCACCTCCAAGTTAATACAAAGGAGTGCTTCTACCATGTCCATTGTCTGAGACTCCCTAAATTACAGACCTTGCTGAGCAATCTTTCCACAAACTGCTCCTCTCCTTATTTAAGTAAATTTTATTTGAGTGATCCATACTCGTACTACAAGAGGAATGTTCATGCAATCAACTGATCCATTAGGATCGGATTGACATTTATATTTTTACAGGGCACTTTCCAAAGAGTTTTTAAGTGTCCTTTGATGAGAATAGTTTGGGTTCCATGGAATTTCAAGCTTTTCATAAAGGTCAAGGGCTTAGACTTTTAATTGATAGGACCTATAGGTGCTGCATATAATATAGTTTATATAGACTTCAGGATGGTTCATGGAGATAAGTTTCATAAAGGCTGACTATATTCACTTCATTAGTATTTTCAGTTTTCTGTCTATTAGGCACTTGATCAGTGATTGCCTGGTATTATCAATGTTGATTGTTTAGTTACTGCTGAGAGTACTTTCTTCATTTAATACCATTGTATAATTGTTGTTAGCTCAAGCAAGGCAACCCATTCAGTGCTTTATTCATTGACTTTTTATTGTTGACTCCATTTTCGTATAATGTTTTTTTTTCTCAACTTTCATCCTTATTGTGGAGAAATGGAATTGTAAAATAATGTAATGACCTAGGGAAAATATCACACGTCACAGCTGCTGACATCCCAAATTTTAGCCAATCATGTTCTCACCTCCATCACATTTAGATGCATAGTTTGTATTACCATTAATGTATTATGGATCTATTATTGTTTTATTGATTCCTATTATTATTTCATATTAATAGATTTATTATTACTTTGATTGGCTCCTGATGGTGTACATGAGAGCTTTATTTATTTAGTTTTTTTTTTTTTTGCTATGTATTTGATGACTTTTGAGGTTCATATTACATTTCACGAAGGGTTGTGAAGTAGACAGCATTTGTATCAATCAAGAGGTTGTTTCCACTCTGTATGTTTCTCATATAAATATTTATTTTCTTTCCTGTGTGTTTTATATCATTTGAAGATACATCTGTAATGAAACAAAATAATCGCTCTTCATTTTGAAATCAAGGGAATGTAGTAGACTTCAATTTTTTTTAAGACTATAGCAGTCTGTTCTTTTGCAAAACTTATATTTGACTTTTTTTTGTGATACTATCTTATTTATTTCCAGAAAAAAACAACATTTGGATGAAGTTTTGCTGTCAACAGCCTATATAAAAGGTTTGACAAATTCATTAAGTAAATTTTAGTATGAGTGCAAACAATAATGCTTTTATTGCTACATGAAGCATAAACACTTTTACTAGAATGCCATGCTGTGAGAGCAGTTTTCATCAAGGCAGCAAGACGCTGGAGGCACTCATTTGCACTATCCTTCCTCTTTTTTTGGAAAACCCTTAAAGTTAACCCCACAATTTGTTTTAGTGCTTGGTAGTATTTCTTTTTTCTAATACAACTAAATATACAAGGCATCATGTCAGACAGCTAAGAAAAAAACCCTTTAAATAAAATGTAAAGTTTAAAGAAAAAATGGGAAAATATTTTACTAAATTTTAAAAATGCTACATATTATTTTATTCCACCAAATATTCATCATTGTTTTCAAAAATTATTTATTTTTGGTAGATTATGATGATAGTTTATTATGCACATTAAACACAATCCAAATTTTTAGGTTTACTCATGAGCCAGGTTCGTCTCCTCGAGTTGCTATCTGAGGGGAAGCATAGTTTGCAGGTGGTTGAAACTGGCTTTTTACTGGACAGAATCATTTATATTGATGGGTTTTATTAAGTTAGTTGTACTCAATGAAAGTCCAAAGGGGTTTTTATGAAGCTCGAGGGAAACACTTTTTTCTAATACAAGTAATTCTACGTTTGCAAAATGCTTTTTACTAATATCTACTTGATTAGCTCTCAAACCCACATGAAAATTATTTGTTGGTTACTATTAACATCAACCAATCTCACTCCTAACCCTCTTTTTTGCTTATTGCAGTTCACTATATTTGAAAAACAACTGCAAATACAGGAATACCTTTGCAGTTTCAATAATTTCAAGTATCATAGAAAATACATATTATGTTGTTTATTCCCCAAAATAAAAAGTTCAACGGAAATCATCTAAATATCCTGATAATTAATTATATTAGACAAAATTGTTTTTATGTATTAAAAAATAAAGTAGACTAGCTGCTTAACTGTTGTAGAGATTTTTCAGATATAAATGAAAATACTATTTTGCATAATTCTTCTGTTTACTCTAATTTTCTTGATTTAATGAAGGATTAGTTGCTTTCATATTTACTACTTACTGTTGCTTATGTAGGTTTCTATCATAGGTCTCCTATACTGTAAGTTCTCTATATGTGTTACATTTACAATCTTATGGAAAAAAATGTTTCCTGCATTCCTACGTCTACCAAAGGATGACAAATAACCTCTAGGCTACAAAAAGTGGATATTTTTTGTGAACTTGTTTAGCAAAATTATTAACACCAAAAAGAGACTTTTGCTTCATGTGATGATAAAAATTTGTTATTGTACTATGGAGGTAAAGCTTTTAATCATTGAAAATAAAGTTGGATCTTTGAGGTTACTTATTAATATTAAGTAGTACTTTACATAAAAAGCCATTTATTCACAATTTTTATATTTATGTTAAATCTACAATTGTAAATAAAAATTGTGAAGAACGCTTTCAGCATAAACAAACTAATTAAACAATTACTTCCAGTAACCGGTCAGCACATGATGTATTGCTTTAGTACGTGTTGATCAGGTCAACATTAGTAGATTAAGTCAAGTATATCAAAATACATTTAGCATACAAAAAAAAAATACGAATCCAAACTACGACAAAGAATTTCAATATTGTTGTAGGTATAATTTTGATGTGAGTAATTAACATAAAACACTGCATTAGTTTCCATGTTATGGATTTAAACAAATCTTTCAGCCTATTATCAATAAATTGAATATAGTAAATATAAACGAATGGTTAGTAAAAGTAAACAATTAACATGACATTTAATTTAACTGTGATATACATATCAATTTCTTCAGGGATTCATTCTTTTTAAAACTTGTTCAGTGATTAGGGAAAGGGAAATTAGTAGACTCAGACTTAATCAGTTTTTCTTAGATGGGCATGAAGGAAATTTTCCATCTCTCCCAATGCAGATAGATTTTGGTAACTATAGGCCTACTGGTAATACTAAGGGTTGGCTAGTGCGACAAACACTTGCCACGTTACAATGTCTCATAGGTTTGTGGTTTGATCTTAAATTATTTACGATTAGCTTGTATTATTAAGACCCTGGTTTACAATAAGAGGTGAATACAAAATAATTAATGCAGATTAAGAGTAATCTTCAGCAGTTTTGCTACCATCTGTGTTTAGTGAAACAATCACCGCAATAAAATCCCATTACTACCATGGATAAATTAAATCTTTTATCCTTTATGGTATCAGAAGGAACACCACAAATTAGAGCACTATTTCAGATGTACAACATCAACACTTCAATACATTAACAACTCATCGTACAACAAGTGGCTTTGATCGCTCTCTGAGAGGTCAAACAATAACGAGCTTGGAAAAACTGGGAAGGGTAGCAGCTTGAAATTTTATTGTCCATTTTATGCACTTTATTGATGTAAATGTTATGTATTGTTCAATGCAAATGCAACAATAATGTTTATGTTCAGTTGACATTGCTTCAAGGTAAATTTTTCATATTACCTACATCTTGTGCTGACTCTGGGAATGTTTGGGGCTAGCGCACCGAAAGAAATCACGGCTGGTTCTTTAGAGAGATTTTAAGGGATCAGAAAATTTGGATTTTACAAATATTTTAAAAGCTTTATTTTTGTGCAGTATGAAAAACAAAGATTTAAAGTTCTTTTTTCAGGCTCACTTTTAAATGATTGAAATTTTACAAGCTGATATTTTGAATATGTTTAATAATCATTAATTGTCCGTTCAAAATTAGTATTGCAGAAATGTCAAATTAAAATTTTTATTTGTTCTACATAGAGGCTAGACATTTGTATTTCTTCCCAAGACAAAAGGTTAAAATACAGTTTAGTATAAGCTATTTTCCATTACATCCACCCCACGACTAAAGCATATTGCCATGAATCACCTTATCACTTTATTTAAAATTTATTTAAAATCTCTACTCTTTTTATAGTCCAGGCAATGAATGCTCAAAAAGAGGAATTGCATGGATCACAATTTTTGACTTTGTAACTTTGTTTGGACTAGTTAGGAGTAAAACATATCAAAAGTCCCCGCCCTTAGCCCTTGAGCCGGCTGGGCTGGAAGGGTCTAATGGTAAAATTTTTTGGTTTTTCCTAAATATATTGAAAATTATCAAGTTTTAGTATTCCCTACTAAATTTGAAAATTAAAGAAAATTTAATTTCCTGTAAGAAAAATAAATAATATGTCTACTTTGGTCCAACCGTTTACAAGGTATGCACTAATTTTGTCAATATTTAAAAAAGTATCCCTTCCATAAGAAATACATGTAAATTTGTGGGTAACATAGATGCCCAATTGGGCAACATTTTTTTCACCTAAAGGAAAATGAACAGCATTCAGGAAATATTGACCACATTTCTAATAATTTGACACCTCAATCTTAAAAACTGGTCTAAAATTAAGGCGTTGACGAGCTCACAAAATACGTTATTTTTCAAGGAATAATAACAAATTGTAATAATTCCTTGAAAAGTAACGATTTTTGTGAGCTCGCTAACGCCTTAATTTTAGACCAATCTTTATGATTGAGGTGTAAAATTACTGGAAATTTTGTCAATATTTCCTGAATGCTGTTCATTTTCCTTTAGGTGAAAAAAGCGTTGCCCAATTGGACATCTAAATTACCCACAAATTTACATGTATTTCTTATGGAAGGGATATTAAAAAAATATTAATAAAATTAATGCTTACCTTGTAAACGGTTGGACCAAAGTAGACTTATTATGTATTTTTCTTACAGGAAATTTAATTTTCTTTAATTTTCAAACTTAATAGGGAATACTAAAACTTGATAATTTTCAATATATTTAGGAAAAACCAAAAAATTTTACCATTAGACCCTTCCAGCCCAGCCGGCTCAAGGGCTAAGGGCGGGGACTTTTGATATGTTTTACTCCTAACTAGTCCAAACAAAGTCAAAAATTGTGATCCATGCAATTCCCTCTATAACCTTTCGTTGCCTGGACTATTAAGGTCAAGGTGCATGCATTTTCATCTATATTAGCACTGCAAGTATGAATTATAGTAAAAAGAATGCATCATTCTTTGTAACTGATAGCTTAAATGTATTGTCTATTTTATGTTGATATTTTGTTTCATTTTGTAATTCTTTGGATTGTATTTTTGTATTCATAAAACCTCAGTCGTTCAACTCTTGATATTTTGCCACTCGGTATATTCAACATAGGCTCACACTCAATACAATCAAACAAATTTTTACTAACAAAATCTATTCATTCCAGTGATATTTATTGGGGCCTATATTATTGCAATAAAAGTTAAAAAAATGACTTGCGCAATGGTGTAAGTTTGGTATTTTTAATATGTTTATGTAATCTTCGAAAGTAAATAGAAAACTCTTGGTTTGAAACAAATTATTAAATTTATTAAAATAAGCTAATATTGTCTTGTACAATTATAAGTAATGATTGTAAACAAAAATAATAAATAAAATCGTGGTTACTACACTACATATACAACCTCAATTTTTAATGCTTGTATAAATTTAAAATTCCATCAAGATATACTTCCTGTTTGACACTTCAATCCTTTGAAACACCCCAAGTCCACTACTGGGAATGCCCTATGTGCGCTACCGTGAAACAGGCCTGTTTTTGTGAATATAAAGTATATGTGATGTGTGTGATGTGTAGTAACTTAACGATGCCTCATGGCTGAAAGTTATTGTCTGAAGATGACATATTAATGCTGAAACGGCCGAAACGTTTGTTACAAAACCAGGAGCTGTACGACGAAAATAAAGTTCATAAGTTAATTTAGAAGATTAAAAGTTAAATTTTTGGGTAGGATTTTCTTTGGGTAATTATTGCGACAAAGGTATAGTTTTTTCCTGGTTTTGAGTAAAGACCAGCCATAAATAAAAATTAGCATGTAACCAGAGTATAAAGAAAAGTTTTACCAAAAATTCACTTCTTTTTGATATGGCAAGTTGCTATTGCAATGAATAATATTTACAAATTTGTTATTCTAAGAATACTAATTGAATATTTGACACCTAACTAAGGAATTTATTGGTTTCATTCGGATTTAACTTAGTTTAAAAGGTAACAATTAAACTTTTATTTTATTCCTCTTGAATCAATGAAAATACCGGTTACTTATACAGACCGCAAAACCAAACGCGGGGCGTGATTGAACTGGCTGGGTAATCACTTTGTTGACAAAACACGCAGGCCATGGGTAAATACATGGTGAACTGAGATAATCGTTTTGCCAACTGTTATATAACGTCACTAACCCATCAAGACGTTTTGACGTACGTGATACGCAGTAAGACGTTTCTGCCCGCCGCTGCGCTGTTCCGTCCGATGCTGCTACCTATCGGGGAAATCTGCAAAAATCTGGCCTAGTAGTTCACTGGTTTGCTGCTAGGGTCGAGTGTATGCTTTATGCGCCAATCGTTCTCCAGGCCGACCGTGGTAACGTTGCTCAATCGGTTGAGGCGCTATACTGACGAGTATAGCGTTGAAGCCGTTCAGAGGTGCGCGGGTTCGAATCCCGACCATGCGCAATCTCTATTAGGCTTGCAAATGTGTGGCTTAGTTGGTGGGAGGGCCCACCTAAAATAAACGGTGACCAGCTTGGGTGGAAGTTGACGGCATTTGTACGTTTAATAGGGGTTGCAGTGGACACCTGTTTTGCTTCTTTTTACCCTTGTATAGAGGAGGAGGACACTTTTTTTATTTCTTATTAATTAGTTCAGCATATTGTCAATACACATGGGCAATCAAAAAGGTCATAACCAAAATATTAGACCAAATACAGAAAAAATAAACATATTACAATTAAAAATTAAAAAAAAAAAAATTAAAATCAAGAATTTTTTTATTTTTTTTTTATTTACATTTTGAAGGGCTAATCATCATTGCCTGTGTTGACAAAGCGACGTATATGAGTGACAGACATCCCTTTAAACTACTGCAAAGAATTCAGGACAATCACATAGATCGTTACGAAGATATAAGCTTTTTAAAAACATAGGGACACCGACTAAGTCTATTTTAAAATGACAGCCGTCGTATATATATATGCAACGGCGGTCTGTAGATTAAAGCTGGCTGCCCCTTATGTGCCGGAGCGCCGCTGGCCTTTAAATCATAAATTTTATATAATTATAGTAACAAACGTGTTAAAAATCCTCTATTAAGTATTTTATTGACGGCTAAAATATCAAGCCTTCCTTTTGATTCATTATCCAACACAGCATTCACTTCTTGACTTAATGAAAGTGTGTATTTTCCCAGACAGCACAAATACGTTTATTTGACATCTAGTAGATATTTTAACCAAATATCTAATATCATCTCATAGATGTATATATCTTAGACTATATGTATAATTAATACATACATGGTGATAAAAGTTAAATACATAGAAGATTAAAAACAACATAATAATAGTTGTCAAGAACAATAATAATAATAGTTGATAATCATAATAATAGTAATAATAATAATAGCAATAATAATAATAATAGTAATAGTAATAATTCCCGTGTTGGGCCGGGACAGAATGTCCAACAGTATCCCCTGCTTGTCGTAAGAGCCGACTAAAAGGGGAGGGGGGCGCACTGGTCCTTTTACGCGTCTCCTTTTCACAACTCCATTTTCCGTTTAATTTCAATAGCCCGGTTGTTTTTTCTAAATCATTCCGGCCTATTCGCCGGGGTGACTCTGTGTTCTTCAGCCTCCAATGCGCTGGAGGTCTGGGACGAGCAGAGGGTACAGCTTAAAAACTGGGTTCTGCACCTCCCAGGCTGCCGGATAGTACAGGGGCCCGGGTCAGCTCAGCCAACTGACCTGGCTGCCCTATCAGCCGGCGAAAATCCCCTTGGCCGTGGCGGTGCCGGTTGGCGACCGGGTAGGGCCCTGCTGCGGTCACGGGGGGGCTCTGCCGAGGCCACTGCTCGTCTAGGACCGCCGGTGTTTTGGAGGCGGTCGAGCGCGGATATAGTTGCTCTGGTGACGGGTCGGTTTTGACAATCACATTGGGGTACTGTTTTGGGGGGTAACAAACGCCCAGTCTTGGGGGCTAATCCAGACATCATGAGCGGTTCAAAAGGAAAAACAATTCAAAAGGTGCAGGAATCTTCCCGGGGTACCCTAACCCCACAAAGCAACCAACAACGCTCTTCTCTAAGCGGGCTCGACGACGGGGTGGCAAGCCCCTTCGAAAGAAGGTCGCGGGTCGAAAGATCGCCGCCGAGCCGTGTCGTGACACCTGCCTCATCGGTTGCCAGAACATCAGCGGCCACCAATGAGACACCCACTCTAAACGAGCGGATGGACGATGGAACGTCTCCTTTCGAGGCAGTCATCGCGCTCGCCAAGCAGCAGGAGGACGAGCACATCAAAAAATGCTTTGACATCCTCGCTGTGATGAAGGCCGCGACCAACCGGCAGAAGAATATCAGCCAGGATGTGAAGGATGGCATCGTCCAATTGGAGGTCAGCCTTCACCACATCATCCAGTTGAGGAGGTCGTGGCAGTCATGTGAGTCGGTGACTGCTTCGACGCAGACGACCCCGTCACTGCGGGTAAAGGCTCAGCCGGCCGGTGGGAAGCGGGCCGCTTCTAGCCCCGCCCAACCGGAGGCTGAGAAGAAACCTCGGGGAAACGGTCCAGGGGAGACATCGGACCCCGAAAAGTGGACCGACGTCGTCAGGAAGAGGGGGAAGAAGAGAGACCCTCCCCAGCAGCCTGGAAGCCAGCCTGGCACCCAGGACAAGAAGAAGGCGCCGAGGAAGAAGTCCCGCAAGCAGCGGCCGGACGCTCTTCTCATCAAGCCGTCGGAGGGGAAATCCTTCGCCGACGTGCTGGGCGAAATTCGCAGCAAAGCGAAGCCCGATGAGAAGGGCGCCGTCATCAAGGGCATGAGGAAGACCCGAGCCGGCGATCTTTTGCTCGGTGACGCCTCCAAAAGTAAAGCCGCCTTCAGCGAGGACCTACAGACTATCTTGGGGGCGAACGCGACCGTCCGCGTTCTCGAACCCAAGTCGACGCTGGAGGTGAGGGACCTTGACGAGCTGACGACCGAGGCGGAGGTGACTGCTGCCGTCAAATCCGCCATCGGCGACAACGTCGAGGTGAAAACCTTCCTCTCAAAGGCGAACGCTCGGGGTCAGAAGGTGGCGATCCTCACGCTGGGAGCCAGAGCAGCTGAGAAGCTCCTGGAGAAGGGCCACCTGAAAGTCTGGTATGTGAGCTGTCGGGTGCGTGAGAAGCTCGTGGCCTCCAGATGTTTTAAATGTCTGGGGTTCGGTCACGTAGCTAATCGCTGCCCTGGACCCGATAGAAGCAAGCTCTGCTTCAAGTGCGGCGGCCAGGATCACAGGGCCAGCGCATGCAATGCAGCGTTGTCATGTGTCCTCTGTACAGAAGCCGGCTTGAAGGGCGACCAGGTCAAGCATTCCGCTGGGTCTGGTCGTTGCGGGCAGTACAGGCGGGCCATCCAGGAGCTTCGCCAGAAACAACAGAAATGATCAGTGTTCTGCAACTTAATATGCAGAGGAGCAGGACAGCAAACGACTTGCTGTTCCAATTCGCTACGGAGCAGGGTGCTGACCTACTGCTTCTCAGTGAGCAGTACCAGAACCGACGCTCCGCGCAGTGGTTCTCGGATCCCTCCGGCACTGCGGCGATTTGGATCTTGGACCTCGGGAAGGTGCCTGTTCTCGATTCCGGATCGGGCAACGGCTTCGTTTGGGTGAGGAGCAGGGGTTTCACTGTCTTCTCCTGTTACCTCACGCCTAACCAACCGATCGCAGACTACCGCCACATGGTCGATTCCATTGAGGATGAGATCATGAACACCTCTGGCGGGGTCATAGTCGGTGGCGATTTTAACGCCAAAGCCGTGGAATGGGGTTCCCCGCGGACCGACACTCGAGGTCGTTACGTCCTCGAGTCGGCTGCCAGGTCGGGCCTCTGTATCCTTAATACGGGCGGCATTTCCACCTTTCGCCGTCCGGGGTGCAGAGAGACGATCCCTGACATATCCTTTGCCTCTGAAGGGATTGTCCAGCAGATCTCCGACTGGCGTGTCTGCGAGGAGTATTCCTCTAGCGACCACCAGGGGATCCTCTTCAAGGTCCTTCCCGAGGGTGCGCGCTTGCGCGCTGAACCTGCTCCTCTGGCTCGACGTTGGAACACCAGTCGTCTGAGCAAAGACACTTTTAAAGAAGTAATTAAAGACCAGAGCATTGTGAATTTCACAGGTGCCGAAGATCTGGCAGCATCGACGATGCGTCTCATCGCGACCGCGTGTGAGCAGTCGATGCCCGGAGTTTCCCGCCGCCACAGGAAGAAGCCGGTTTACTGGTGGACGCCTGAAATCGCGGAACTCCGGAGGAGATGCCTTGGTCTCCGACGAGCTGCACAGCGAGCCAGGAACCGCCCTGATACAAATGCCAGATCGGCTGAGCACAGAGCGGCCCGCCGAGAGCTCCGCGGTGCCATCAACCGGAGTAAAGTCAGGTGCTGGAAACAGCTGTGTCAGGATATCGACAACGACCCCTGGGGGATGGGCTACAAACTTGTAACCCTGAAGCTAGGGGCTCGCTCACCACCTGCGGTCATGGAACCACAAGCCATGGCCGCCGTCGTCGACACACTGTTTCCCAGCCACCCAGTTCGGCCAGTCAGGGAATTCGGAGAGGTAGGCGCCTTCCCAGTCTTCCGGGAAGAGGAACTCACCGCCGCCGTCCGATCCCTACGACCCAGAAGAGCGCCCGGTCCCGATGGCATTCCGGCGGAGGTGCTCAAGCTCGCTGCGGAGGTGAATCCAAGGCTTCTGCTCGATATGTTCAACGCGTGTCTGGCGGAAGGCGTTTTCTTTTCTTCGTGGAAGGTTGCCCGCCTTGTTCTTATCCCGAAGGCGAAGAGCACACCGGGGACCCCTTCTTCTTTCCGACCCCTGTGTATGCTCGACACGGCCGGGAAAGTGCTTGAGAAGCTCCTGCGCGTCAGGCTGACCGAGGCCATCGTCTCTGCGGGGGACTTGTCCCCGCAGCAGTACGGCTTCAGATCCGGCCGCTCTACCATCGACGCTATTCAGGAGGTAGTTGAGGCAGTGCGGAGGGCGGAGGATCACAACCATTGGTCGCGCCGCGTGGTCCTTCTCGTCACGCTCGACGTGAAGAACGCTTTTAACTCCGCCAGGTGGAGCGATATGCTGTGGGCGCTTGAGCATACGTTCCAAGTTCCCTCCTACCTCCTGCGTATGATAGAAGCGTATTTGTCAGACCGCGTTCTGTTGTACGACACGACCGAAGGTCAGCGGCGCATTCCCATCACTTCCGGGGCTGCGCAGGGGTCCATTCTCGGACCAGATCTCTGGAACGTGTCCTACGACAGCTTGCTGAGGCTAGACATGCCCGATGAGACCCGCCTCGTTGGCTATGCTGACGACGTCGCTGCCTTGATCGCTGCGAGGAACGTCGAGCAGGCAAAACTGAGGCTCAGCGTTGTAATGGCCAAGGTCAACGGGTGGATGCGAGATCACGGCTTGTCCCTGGCAATCAGTAAGACGGAGATCGTCGTCCTCACCAAAAAGAGGATAAACACCGTGTTCCCGGTGCAGATAGGTGACGTCACACTCGAGACTAAGCCTGCTGCAAAGTACCTGGGAGTCATGGTCGACAGCAGACTGTCTTTCGGCGAGCAGATCCAGCGCGCTGCCGACAAAGCCGCCAAGGGTGTCGCTGCCCTTGGTAGGCTTATGCCCAATGTCGGCGGTCCTCGTTCCTGCAAGCGCCGTCTGCTCATGGCTGCCGTCCAGTCAGTCTTGCTGTACGGGGCGGAGGTATGGGCTCACGCACTCGAGAAGCGAGTCTTCCGAGACCGGCTTGCCCGAGTCCAGCGTGGAGGAGCTCTGCGGGTCGCTTCAGCCTACCGCACAGTCTCCGAGCCTGCTGTGATGGTGATCGCCGGAGTCATCCCTGTCCTCTTCCTCGCGAGGGAGAGGCAGTCGATTTACCGGAGGAGGCCTGAGGTGGGCCGGGAAACAGCTGCCAGGGAAGAGCGCGATCGCAGCTTCGACTCCTGGCAGCGCGACTGGGAAGCCGAGCCGAGGGGACGTTGGACCTTCCAGCTCATACCTTCCGTCCGACCATGGCTGGAGCGGCAGCACGGCGAGGTCGATTACTACGTGACCCAGTTTCTTTCTGGACACGGGTACTTCCGAGCCTATCTGCACCGGATGGGCAAAGTCGCCAGCCCGGACTGTCTGTATTGCCCCGGCATCCCAGATACGTCCGAGCACACCTTCTTTCAGTGCGACCGTTGGCACGTCCGCCGAGCCTCACTTTCATCTGAGATCGGCGTGATCGTCAGCCCAAACAACATCGTCGGAGCTATGCTCCAGGGAGAGGGCAACTGGAACTGTGTCCAGCACTACGTCCAGGCCATTCTTCGGGCGAAAAAGGTCGACCTCGATCGGCCTTAATCCTCAGCATTTCCCAACGGAGGTTGCCATAGCGGCGTAATATCAAAGGCCTAGCCCGAAGTAATGTGTGAAACAGTTCCAGGCTAGTGTCCTCGGTGCCGAGGGAGGTGGTTTAGTCGGTAGTTCACGGGACATCGAGCTCGTGGGAGTCCGACACTACTGAGGGGACAACGAGCCCCTCAGTGTGCGTAAACGCATTCCACCTCCTACCCAAAAAAAAAAAAAAAAAAAAAAAAATAGTAATAGTAATTTTAATAGTTGATAGTCATAATAATAGTTGATCTTTTTTAACAAATTTCCGTATTTAGTGCTACTTGTAAAAGGTGTTCGTAAACCTGAATAATTAAAAAAAATACCCAAGAATACAAATTTTTAAAAGTATAAAATTATATGTGTTCAAATGTCACACAATTATACGTCTATTAGTCTGAATCAGATATCTGTGAAACATCTAATGAACAGATGTACAGATGTAAACGTAAGATATTTATTCAACATCTACAAAAAATCTTTAGACCTTGAAGAAAATGTCTATAGATGTAAAATAGACATTTGTTTAACCTACCGAAAGCGGTCACCCATCCAGTTTCTTACCATGCCCGATGTTGCTTGACTCAGGAATAGGCTGCTGTCTACTGATCCTCTGTGCCACGGCTGCTGATGTGTAATGGTGATGAATTTATAGCCTACTATTTGAAGAATCTCTAACTAAGTGAGGTTGTGATGTTCTGGTTGTTAATCGTGGCACTATTTCTAATAATTTACCGAGATGCTTATTGTGATTTTAAATTAATTCATTTATTTATATTGGGTAGCAAAACTTCCTCGAGGTCACACCTGTGCTCTGCATAATATATAATTAATTAATTGTAGTACTCAATTACTCGATTGCGATTGTTTTATCCGAGCCACGCTTCCTAAAATGGGGTCTTAACTTTCGCGGAAAGGTTATTTTTGGGTTTTGGGGCTGCCATTTACCCAAACAATTATACACGACTTTTGTCAAAGCCAAAGCCAATGGCAGAGCTTTTCACTCTATTAAAGAAAACATCCAATCGACTACTCCTTTGTTGAAACGGCAATAGGGCGGAGAGATACATGAATAACAATGCAGTCCTTCAGCGAAAAAAATAGTTCGCATTAACATTCCTAATAGTAGAGACAGTAACGAACGTTAACATCACAAATGTATATTAAAAACTTTATTTTGAGCTGAAGAGTATAATTAATTACAAATTACAAGGTAAAAACAAACGATCGATCTCTGACATTTTCACTACATTGAACAAGCACACAACCGATTGACTACTAATTTGTTTCTTCGATCAGTTCAGTTGTTTCCTTGCCACACACAGCAAGTTCATATCTTCCGATTTTCTATGAACAGAAAAAATCCGCGTCACGTCACGCGTAAAAACAACATAATAATAGTTGTCAAGTTTAATCTTTTTTAACAAATTTCCGTATTTAGTGCTACCTGTAAAAGGTGTTCATAAACCTGAATAATTAAAAAAATACCCAAGAATACAAATTTTTAAAAGTATAAAATTATATAAATAAGTAGTTATTGATGGTATACATTTTTAAAATATTATACAAATAATTTACTGTAAAAACTTTTTTAGACCCAGACACAATTATTGTTTTGCCTTTTTCTTTAACTTGTACAATCCTCCATATCGTATGAAAAACTGAACAAATACTGAAACACTCCAGTATTGAATAAACATCTATCATAAATCATGTAATTATTAATACATCCAACCGTAGACATCTATCATACATCTAACCGTAAACATCTATCAAACATCAAACCATATATATTTAAGCAACATCCAAAAATGTATACAGATGTATTTAGATATCTCTGGAATATTTCACATAGACATATATAAAACATTTATGAATAGATATTTAGTATATATCTTCTTAGGTATATAAATATATTTATACTTGGTTATATATCTACTAGATGTAGAGGTAAAGCTATAGACATTTCTAGACTTAATAACAACAAAAATAGATATCTACTAAATATCTTGTGCTGTCTGGGTTACGGCAATAGGTATTTCTCAGCATTTGTCCAAATCAGTATTGGCCGAGGGCATGGGACAGACTTTCAAATATATTATTATCGACTGAAGAATTTTGTCTGCACCAGCAATAACCGTCCTTAGACCTGCCTTCAATGCCACGTTGTGATACTAAATCTCCAACCATCTTTAAAATTTTAATCTTTGTAAACGCTTTCAGAAAGTTTACTCAATTTTTTTTACCAATAGAGAGTAAATGCCAAGTGTAACTTTGCAAAGCTTGCGAGCGGCCATGAAAATGACTGTTTGTATTTACTGATGGCAGGGAAAGGAAGGGAGTATATAACATTGCAAAGGGTGCAAATATCTATGATGTTACACCTCTAAGTTGACTAAAAATATTACAGTTGTAATTTTCAAACATTTTCCAGGGGAGAGCTCCCAACCCCTCTTCCCCCAGGCTCCCCAGTCTCCCTTTCTGCTGGAAAACATTCCATAACCACATTCAGTGATTGTAACCCCCATTTAGGTATACTTATCAATATCCCCCTTTTGAAAATAAATTCTAGGTCAAACACTGGTAGCCTGTGTACAGGCATCAAAGGCTCAATAAATGGTCCAATAAAGTTTAAGAAGATGTACAAATATATTAGATTACCATAAAATATCATTTTGCACACTCAAGCATAATTTAAAAAATTTAAAGGCTTTCTTTTATATATGTTTTCTTGGGACTTTCAATATATGAAAATAATTTTACAATTACAGTACATCTCTGGCAGCATATGGCAAACTGTGGCGGTTACTTGAATAAAGTGTGTAGGAGGATGAAAGACTAAAAATTTTAGTAATGCAATTATTAATTCTCAAGTTATTCACGTTTAACTGATATACCACAGATCAGTTATTGGTCGTCTCATGAAAGAACTCTCCTTGCCATGTCTCAATATGTAGACCAGGGAGGGAAGAGAGCATACTTAAGGTCTTAAGAGTCGTGATGGGGATTTTGGTACAAGGGGGCCTGTAAATTGGATCTTTACATGGGCACTAAAAACTGACGGGCCTCCCCAGGTTACAGCCTTCAAGCTTTTGGTGAAATGTGCTAAGCTCAATTCAAGAAGTTTCAATCTCAATTCAAGAAGTCCCAATCAAAATATGTTTCAGTTGTAACTATTAATTAGTAAAATAACAATGGCAACACGCTTCACCACACACACTTGCTGCGAAAATGAATTCAGGTCCCTGTACTGCTGATCGAAACAGATTACAATTATAATAAAGTGAATTGTAAAATACCATCATCTCAAACTTATTTGACGAGTCAGTGCTTAAAATATTTCACAGAACGGATACTTCTTAGATTTCAAAATTAGAGAAAAATTCAGGGTGAATGGTTACTAGAATGTACTGACCTATGAGCTATCTGTGTGTGAATTCTAACCTTTAAGTGTCACCCTGATCGTGTGTGAATTCAAATGCATCCAGATTTTACACATGCTGATCTATTGATCAAAAACAATTAATATGACATACAATTTGTACAAATTTTGTGCGGTCCCTTTTAATTGATAAACATATGGTTTTGATGATATACCCATATTTACATTACAGTAGGTATAATGTTTTTGTTATCTAAAATAAATGTGGAGCCCGCTTTATCACTAATGCATGTGAAAACTCTAAAGAATGTACAGTTATTATTTATTACACCTGTAAATAGTTTTTTATTCTCTGCTCCCTCAAGCCTTGACTAAATTGGAAATATTCACTTGAACCTTCAGCACACATATATATTTCCTTTCTATGATGAATGTTTTTCAAAATGGTTTTTCTCTTGTGCAGTTTGTGAGATCGACTGCGGGTCCGGCTACAGGAGAGGACAATGTCTGAAATGTGACAACATCGACCCTCAATCTTCAACGACTCCCGAGTCAACGATCGTTCGGGCAGCTTCGACGAAGAGGACAGAGGCTGCTTCAGACGTGGCTTTGCTGGCTTGTTTGCTGAGGCATGGGTTATTTTACCGAGTGGCTGTAAATAATGGTGGTGGAAGGTTTCAGAATTTGTTTTCAAACTGTTTTCCTCTTTCATGCTACAAGGGTTAAGGCATTGAGTTACCTTTGAGAATGTTAATACGAATGAGAGGTTTAATGACGTTGCTTTGATGAAAATTTGCTTTGTAACGGTTTTAATACAAACTTAAAATTATCCTTGCTTTCTCTATTATCTTGGACCTCGGTCACCTATCTTGCAACAACTGAAACAAGCACAATCTAGGCTATTGATACTGAGGTTTTGACTGACAGTTAAATCAGTGTGGAAACTATCAATCAATTCATTAGAGGGCTATATTATCTTTAACTAAGTTTGTTTAAAATTCTTTTAGTTTTTCACAAAAATAGTTATCAAGTTATTTATCAATTTTTGGAAATACTTCTTGTACAAATTACATTATCACTCGGAAGAATCAAAAACTGTTGTGTGGGGAGTGCTCACACACCTGTACAAACAAGCTCAAGCTCACATCCAAACTGTAAAGGCCTCTATGGGCTCCTATAGTAAGACTTGACTCCCATGATGCAATTTCTGTTAACCGGCGAGGAGCCTTAGTGTATGCCATTCAATGTAGTATTAATGGGTGCGTCCTCAAAATGCTGCAGAGTGAATTAATGGGTGCTTCCTCAAAACGCTGCAGAGTACCATACAGTGAATTCTATTGTAATTCACACACTGCACTGAGGAGGCAGCAAGCCAAACAGCTCCTCGGCGGACAGCAGCTGCTGCATTGTTTGAAAGGAGCCTCAACGATTTGTATTTTTATGTGCAAAATGTGTTTTATGGATTTTATGAAATACATTTATAAACATTTTATATTTATTTTCTTAAATTTGAATAAATGAACATTTTTTAACGTTATTGCATATTTTGAAATTTGTTTTTCATTTATGTAACTCACTTAACTATACAAATTAGCCCAATTTTCAACCTTCCGATATTTTACAAACCATTTCTCTACGGGACGACTTCCTGGCACAGAAGACCCCCACTCTACTATAAGCCTTACCACTTAACTTAGCAGATGAATATTCAATACAACTCATTTTAAAAACCTGGTTTGGACCAAATAAAACACATTATGATCATATCCATTCTTCAAAACAAAAATATTGTTTTTAGAAAGGTACCCCTGCTCCCATTCAAACATCATTTTGAATCATACTATGAGTACTAATAAAAATATTGTTTTTCTGTCAAAGTTTTTTTGTTTATGGTATTATTCTTGCTGTAGGTATTAGGTTTTTATTTCTGGTACTCAGTCATTACCAATATCGGTTCATATTGTGTTGCATATAGTTAACCAAAGATATTTGCAATTTGTCTTTCCACCATGTTGTGTATTTTATTTACTTTAATTTTATTTATTTATTTAATTACTTTAATTAGGTTGTCTTGAACTTAATTTTAATTTTAGTTTTACTTAAGGTTTTTTTTAATATATATCAATCAAAATTATTGTAACATAGACATTGCTTCCAACCTTGTAAAATGTTGTAATAGCAAGAAAATGAATTTGAATTTGAATTTTAATAAAAATGTGACCCGACAAGGGAAAAGGGACCTTATCTTCCCAGACAAAATTTTACAGGACAACAAGTTTTAGAGGGTAGGGTCAAAAAAACACATTTTCTGATTTTTATTGTTTCTTACTCTTTATATATTTCTAAACAATGTTTGGTCCATCCTACACCTGGATTTAAATTTTAAAATAGTTAAATAAATTTTTTTGGAAACCCTTGCAATCTGTAGAAAGGGGACCTTGACTTCCCTGATGCTATTTTAACGCTTTGAAGTTAAGAAAATCCAAGAGTTCTGTGAGAAATAAATGCAGGACTTGCTAAGCCTTTATCCAGGAATTGGATCATGAAAATGTACAGGATCTTCCAAAAGAAGTAGTTGACAACCTAGCTCCTGGTCCAAGAGAAGTTTCAAAACAAACAAAAATACCCCCGTTGCAGCAGACCTGCATACTCAGCGAATTTCAAATGCAAAACAACATATTTTAATCCAACATAGCGAGATTTGACATGTTTTTGTAAGCTCCATAAGAATAATATGGGGAATGAGGATGCAGGTTTGCTGCTACAGGTATGCTTAAACTGGTTGGTTTTAATTCAATATTTAGTAGATCTGAACTAGAAGAAGCCATTTACCAAGTTTTATCAAGATATGTTGAGAAATAAGCGAAATATAGAATTTTACTTATTTCCCATAAGGTTAACATTGAGACAACGTACTGTGTTTACCACTTTCAATATCTCGGTAACCAATGGACATAGAGCAGTAATTTAAAATACTAAATTGTTTGTTTTTTTGAGCTGAATTCAATGGTGCCAACAAAAATTTGACAAATTTTATTTTTCTATGTGAAAAACTCAAAAAACCCATTTTTGTGGGGGTTTATCCCCCTTTACCCCCCCTTCCGGTGGTCCGATTGGGCTGGTTCACGAACTCGTCCGAGTGATGACCACTTTACACGTCTGTACCAAATTTCATTAAAATCTGTCCATATTTACGGCCACTATCGTGTTAACAGACATATATATATATATATATATATACCCCCGTTGCAGCAGACCTGCATACTCAGCGAATTTCAAATGCAAAACAACATATCTCAATCCAACATAGCGAGATTTGACATGTTTTTGTAAGCTCCATAAGAATAACATGGGGAATGAGTATGCAGGTGTGCTGCTACAGGTATATTAACACTGGGTGGTTTTAATTCAATATTAAGTAGGTCTGAACTAGAAGAAGCTATTTACCAAGTTTTATTGAGATATGTTGAGAAATAAGCGAGATATAGAATTTTACTTATTTCCCATAAGGTTAACATTGGGACAACGTACTGTGTTTACCACTTTCAATATCTCGGTAACCAATGGACATAGAGCAGTGTTTCAAAATACCAAATTGTTTGTTTTTTTGAGGTGAATTCAATGGTGCCCACAAAAATTCGATAAATTTTATTTTTCTATGTAAAAAATTCAAAAAACCCATTTTTGGGGGGGTTTATCCCTCTTTACCCCCCCTTCCGGTGGTCCGATCGAGCTGGTTCACGAACTCGTCCAATTGATTACCACTTTACACGTCCGTACCAAATTTCATAAAGATCGGACCATTTTTGCAGCCGCTATCGTGCTAACAGACACACAGATATATATATATATATATATATATATATATAAATTCAAACGAATAGTGTTTTTTGCTTCTGGGGGCCCCAAAACGAAAAGTTATAGTGGTCCCGAGCTTAAGTCTTACCATGAGACCTACGGTAATAGCTTCTTCCCTATAGGGGAAATTCGCTAAAATTCGAACGAATGGTATTTTTTGCTTCTGGGGACCCCAAAATGAAAAGTTAACATGGTCTCGGACTTAGGTCTTACCATGAGTACTACCGTAATAGCTTATTCCTTTAAGGAAATTCGCTGATATACTAGAAGGTCAACAATAAAAAAGTAAAAACTCAGACACCTAATATAATGTCATATTTTGTTAAGATTTTTATAATAAATTCTTATTTGAGTATAAAATTAAAATTAACTTTAGTTTTTTATCATGTAACAAGACATTTTGTCTTAAAAACTTTGTGTTTTTTACTACTGTCATCTATTTAAGCAACATTTGACAAAAAATACAAAAAATTGACACAAATTCAATGGTGGATTCATATTCAGCATTAAATCTCTGTCAAAGGGATATGCCAAAACATAATCAATAATGTAAGTAGTAACAAAAAATTGAAGTTAGAAATTTGCAAAACTTTAGACCTCGATTTCCTAAAATTGATGTTTTTAATATTTCAAATTCAAAAATTTATAACTCAGGCATTTTTAAGATATCTTGAAAATTCTTTCACCAGTTTATTTGGTGTTTTATTTAGATTAAGGATATACTAAAAACTCAATTTTGAAAAAAAATGGAAGTTAAGGTTCCTTTTCCCTTGGGGGGTCACAAATGTGTTTTTAAACTTGATATTAACTGAGCCAAAACCGAATTTTAGACTCAAGCCCTTTGCAGCCACAAACGAAGAAAGATCAATCTGACTAAAAACCAACAAACTTTATAATTACTTTTACTTATAGACTTCTACTGCAGCTTATATACTGCTGCTATACAGTCGACTTTCGATAACTCGAACCTCAATAACTCCAGATATTTGATAGACTAACTCGAATTATTTACGCATTCCCTAGGAAAACCTATCTAAGTCTAAATAAAACCATGCGTAACTCAAAATAATTTTACAGCCATACTATACCTCTTTAATTCGAAGGAATGCAAAAATTTACCTCTATAACTCTCAGTTCAGAAGAAAGTTGAATTAAACTTCTTCTTTAACCCTACAAGTCTAGTTTACCTCTATCTCGAAGTTTATTCTATGGACCTCTGTAAGTCGAAAACCCGAACAGGTTGCAACATGTCAAAGAGCCATATCTGATCTATCACTATTTTTTACCTTTGTTCTGGAATTTTCATTTGGTTTACTTCTATATCTGGAATTTAGTTGAAATTAGCTCTGGAAGTCGAGATTAACAATAATGCCCTCTATAACTTGAACCATTACTAATCTAAAAAATTGGTAACTTAACAAAAAATCAAAATCCCGTGGTATTTTGCATTATTGGCAGTCGACCGTACATGAAAAGTGATAATCCTCCAAAATTTAGGGGACGACTTTGATTTCCCTTCATAAAATATTTAAGTTCCCTAATAAATTAACAATGTTAATGATAGGTAGAAGTAATGAATTTCATTATAAGGCTTGTTAATAAGTTTGTTGATCCTTAGTTACCTAAACACTTAATACTTTGTAAACTGGTTACAAATAAAATAATTGATCATGCATGTTGAAATGCAGGTTTTTAGGAATAGTTTCTATTTTTCCTAGTTTACATTTCAATAGTTTGAGGTCTATTGAGAGTTTCCTCTGTAATCCAGAAATGTTGTTAATCTGAATGCCTAGACAAATACTATCTGGATTAACAATACATCTGTGGTCTAGATATGCCATTTAAGGCCTGAAGTTAATACTATAGAACTATAACTATGGAGGGCCGACTACACTGTCGCAGGGCTGCAAGAAATGAGCTGGCAACAAGCTCGCTCCCCCACCACTACCAGGAACCGGATACCGTTCTTATAACATGGGAGAGATTGGGAAAAACGCAACGCGCACTGCTTCGAATTAAAATTGGTGCTAAATTTGGACACCTATGTGGTTCTCCGGTTGTGTTTTTTAAGTAAATTAAATTTCCTATCGAATTGTGTTACTTGTTTCTAAGAATAGTATATTTTAATATTTATTAAAGAAGATCAAAGTGGGAATGATTATTTCGGACAATGAACATATGATAACTATAACTACGTTTGTGAACAAAATATGATGTACTTCTCTAAATAAACAATTTATTCAAGTTCATTATGAGTTTCTTCTAACTAAAAATAATATATTAAATCATATTCAACCAGAATATTTGCAATACAAGTATAATAAACTTTATTTTAAATTTTACAAATTTTTAGATGAGCTTACGTAAATTAGGTTCATATAAAAAGTGCAATTTAGATGATAAAATAAATATTTATTTTGTACTCCTGATAATTTTCTTGAACTTTTAATACCATTTTTTTATGTTTTAAGAGATCTGTGTGTTGAGTAGACAATTTAAAATAGGAAAATTTAAGAGAAAATTACAAGTCGCGTTCGCTTTAATTACATTTATAGCCGTTGTAATGAAATTACTACAACAATAAAAAGTAAAGGATTTTCTTGCCCATTAAATACTCAAACTTTTAATATCATATTAAGTAATATTAATGCTATATATTTAAAAGCATATAAAAAAAAACTTGAAGTGATAAATAAAAAACTTACAGTTTTGCTTCCTCTAACGACCTATTCTAAGTTATTTTGACTTTTTTTGTAGATAAACCTCTCAATCATAGCTGGTTATAGTTTAAAAAGTTTGAGAATTATGTTGGCAAGAAATTACTTTACTTTTGTTTGCTATATTTCTACTACAAGACTGTAAGGATAATTAATGTGAGCACGGATTATAGTCATACAATCCAGCGTGCCAGGGTCCGGTCACCGTGGGTGCCAGGCACGAAAAGTGCGCCCGCCCCCCCCCCCCCCCCCACTCACCAACTTATTACGGCTCACTACTACTCATTAATTACGGTCATACGTAAGGTCACACTGCTACACTTTGAAAACTTCAACCTTTTGTACGATATTTCCTACTTTAGCAACTAAAGTAAATATGTATTTTATGAATCAATCTTGTGTTACATAGGCCTAGAATGAAAACTTAAATTTTTTTATGTTATAAATTTATGCTTCTGTTATTGCTACACATTATTAGCATGTTATAATTAGCGAAATATATTCAATTCAAATTCACATTGCAGACTAAATACAGGAGTATAAAAAAATCAGATTTTTGACTAGACGATTAGATAACGGTTTATTTGAGTACCTGAGGTAAACACGATTGTACAACATAATAAAGTAAAATAACAATTTATTTTACGAACAATTATCCCAAACAAAACAATCAACAGACTGAGTCAATGAGTCCAAAAAACCTTGAGTAGCTTTTAACTTTAAACTAGAACCAGATCTATGTGCAGCGATGGCTGTGCACAGGATGTCTGAGAATAATAGAATATGTTTAATATTTTACAGATTTATTCACTTTCATCTTCAGTCAAAACAAAATCATATTTTTATCCATTTATACAAGTCGGCCACAACAGCATTAATATCATGGCTACTAATAATATTGTCTCAGAGATATATTTAATGAGGTTCATAGTTTTTCATGAGTTAGAGTGAAAAATAAAGTGGCTTCCATTGTTTAAAACCCTTTAGGTACATACAGACTGACTGAATAAAGATCAGGTAACAGGGCCTTTTTTTCTAAATTTTATTCAAGTAACCTCATTTTCTATTACCTTACTTATTATGTTTTGAGTTTTTGAATATTATTATTAACGTTCTACAGGCAAGAGTAATAAGAATCGGATATTCATGAAACATATGAAAACATTATTAACAAGCATAAAAATCTTCAACGTTGGGTTTTTGGCAAATTAGGTGATTAATCATTGTTATTAATAGTTAATAAGCAACAACAAGAAATATTACGGCTGACGAAGTCAAAGCTATTCTAATGTAAATTATGGGTTTTGATGAATTAACTTTTAGTAAAAATAACAAATGTTGGTTACTCAAATTTACGTGAAAAATAAACCCTTGACCCAGACACAGCGAACGCGAAAAGCGGACCAACGCAAGTTTTGTTTAGGAAGTTCCCAACGTGTGACTATGAAATAATGGGGGCGATTTAGGTCGCGCACCAACGCGAATCGTTCCGTGACAAATAAATTATAAACCACAGGGATTCTTGGTGATATAATTAAAAAAAAGTGTGCATACTAAAATATTTATAATATTTAATCGTTTTCAACAAAAATCACTCATTGTGACTTACCTATGGTTCTATCTTTGTTGACTTCCTCTTCCTTACTTTTAAGCCACAAAGCAAGTAAATTAGAACTTCGTTGAGTTGTCCGTATCCTTTCCTTGGCCTTTTACCGAAAGCCAGAACCTGACACTTTTTCGACATACTAAAATTTTACTATTTCCTGTAGCTAACTAATCACTAAATAATAACTGAATATTTTGAAATAAACAAACATACTATCCCTAACAGCAGATAATGTAATGCGCTGACCAAATTTACGTGCGAGTGCTCTCTACAGAAGTCAAGAACAGACTACGAATACCTCATCTAAATTATTTACCTTGAAAATGACAACCGAGATATTACAGTCATAATATTTATATTTGGAGAGAGAAGGGGTATACACCATACACAATATGTTCTTACATCAGGCCTCTCAACCATACACAATATGTTCTTACATCAGGCCTCTCGTTTCTAAGAAATCGTGATTAGCGTATGAACGAGCCTGTAAGACTCGGCTGAAATGATAACACCGTCGCCGTCGACGGCCGGCGCCACGCCGAGTCGTCTTTAGTCGCCTAAAGATGGTGACACACTATCACACATTTCCCCGAACAAGACATCGGATCACACATCGGATCACACATTCCTCCGAGCGCGGTAACGCGACGGCGTACTGAAAGACGTTCTGGGCAGAGTAGATCACACATCACACAATACATCGCACCGAACATCGTCGCGAGCGCTCTGGAGGCGGTTTTTTGGCGAAAGATCAAAGAAATGTCTGGTACGGTGTCTTGTATGATGTGTGATAGTGTGTCAGGGTCTAATTTTGCCCCGAACGTCGCTCCGTACGCCGTCGCGAACGCCGCCCCGCATGCGTTGACATTAAATTTTGCAATACCCCTAATTAATCTAATTTGCAATTAATGTTAGTGAAATATCGGATTTTATGCTGAGAGGTTGTGTGGTGTAATCTTTGGATTAGTTGGGTTAAACTTAAATGTTTATTTTACGAGTTTTGAGTACTTAATTATTTATATAAATATTAGTCAATCGTTACCACCAATGTAATACATTTATTTATCTGCTTCTGAAGAAGTGTTCGAGTTTTTATAAACCTTTTCCCGCTCAATATATTTACAAATGACAGCCAGTGATCCCTTAAATAATTAAAGTCCATAACATTAAACTTATAAGTTATAACCTTAATAGAACTGTAGATATTAAACCTTGATTCAGGAAAAAATCTTGGATAAACCAAAATTTCAGTTTTTTGGAGTCATGTAACTTGCCACAGCTTCATCCGATTTATACCTCCTTCGCACTATAAGACGCAAATATTTCACGGGTAAGAATAGTAATGACTCCATTTAATGGCTGTTAAAAAATAAATCGTTCAATAACGTTGTTCTGTTCATAAATTAATTATAACTGCACCACCATTAGGTAAGTCTTAGATGAGTACCTACATACTTATTCATAGTAACTAAAAAAATTCCCCCGTCGCAGCAAACCTGCATACTCAGCGAATTTCTAAAGAATTAATTTTTATATGGGAGCTTATATGTACAGGAAAATGTTTCAAACATTTTATGTAATTAATGCAAAAAGTATATTACATATCAATTCAAGAGCTTTAGATATAAGGGAAATGATGATGGGAATCACATCGGTATCCATTCCAGCAATATTCTTTTTGTTATTCTTATAATTATTAGTCTAATATTTTTTTATAAGTGTATCCTTGTCATAGTATAAAAATGTAAGTAAACATACAATCAATGATTTTTTTATTTTTTTTTATTATTCTTTTTTGACAAATCAGGCTAAGGAGTAAAAAACCATGCAGCCTCGAGGTGAACTATTCCACTTTGCTTCTACAGTTGATCTTCAGTTTCGTTAAACCAAGATTTGATAATATAGATCTTTCAAAGATGTTATCACTTTATGTTTTTTATTTTTAAATATTCTTTTTTGCTTCTTTTAAAAATATATTAATCTCCCTGTAGACTATGTCATTATTTGATTTCAGTGCATTTATTAAATTTGTTTTATATAGTTTATACGTTTCTTTAAGGTAAGATTTTCTAAAAAATTCAAATTTGGGGCATAACCAAAATAAATGTTCCAAAGTTTCACTTTGTCCAAGAGTACATTCTAGGCATAGGGGTGTGAAATACATGTTTTTTGAAAAAAGATAACTGTTTAAAATGATTTAAAATCAGTCAAAATAAAAACAAATAAAATAGTCAACATGAAAAAATTGA
Source organism: Flexamia atlantica (assembly GCA_035578135.1). Classification (NCBI taxonomy): domain Eukaryota; kingdom Metazoa; phylum Arthropoda; class Insecta; order Hemiptera; family Cicadellidae; genus Flexamia; species Flexamia atlantica. Next base: position 47,472,947 of record JAQJVK010000005.1, on the reverse strand, counting down.
ATCCAAACATATGATTTATCTTAACATTTAAATAAACTTGTTGCAGCAAACTTGCATGCTCAGTTAATTTCTAAAGGATTTATTTTTATATGTGGGCATATTCTACATAAGTTAGGTAAGTTATTGTTTTGAATATTTTGTGTAAATGTTAATCTAAATTAAGTATATTTTATCATTCTTGATCTTATTTCTCAATAATTATTCATATTCTGATAATTTTTAATAAATTTACTTGTTATAGTATATAATGTCAGCAAACATATCTACTCAGATCCAAGAAATAAAAACAAATCAAACCATCACATGAACAAATTAAATTCAATCATGTGGTTTGTTTTATTATATTTTTAAATCCCATTTTAGGGAAATTGAATGAAAAATTTGGGTATTTCATACCAGAATTTGGACAGTTTACACCATGAGTTTATGTCCCTTCAGGGAAAAACAAAAGACAATGTACTACATTTTGCAAATCCGATATCTCAGCAACCGATTGATGTAGAGTAATAATTCAAAATGCTATATTGTTTGTTTTTTTAAGCTGAATTAAATTATGACCATTAAATTTACATCAAATTAATAGAAATATGTTAAATCTTGAAAATAAATTTTATTTAGTAAAAAGCACCGCCTTAGAATGTACCGATCTTGCTGGTTTTCGAACTTAAAGTCATGAATATCGCTATAAATGTTTGTTCCAAATTTCATCAAGATCGGACTTTTTTTACGAGAGTTATCGTGCCTACGGACACATATTTGCCATTGGCTGTTGGGCTATTAATTAACAGTCCTGTCTAGGGAATATGTCGGCCTTAGTCAGTAACAAGACTACAAGATCGCGCCACAATCATCCTTCACTCATCTGTCATTCATACTTGGCTTAAAATACCTACCTGGATAGGTCGCCATTTCAGCTAATGTATCTAATGTATCTATATATATATATATATATATATATATATATATATATATATATACATATATACCAAAATGAACGAACGTTTTGGGCTCTAGGGACCTCAAAACAAAAAAATAACATGGTCCCGGGCTTAAGTCTCACCACCGCCTACGGTAATAGCTACTTCCCTATAGGGGGAAATTCGCTAATATGTAATTACATAACATTAAGTCGTAAATCATTATGGTATTGAGTTTTACTAAGTGGGGAGGCTGAGACCCCCAGATGTAGTGAAATCACGATTGTGGGACAGATCTGAAGGCGCTAGCTAGCAGCCCATGCTATCGATACAGGGGTGCTCTGCGGGTTGCATCGTCTCAGTCCCACACTCGTGTAATGTACAGTATTATTAGTGAGGTTGTGTCCAAGCCGTGATGCTAATGAATCGGCTAGGCTAATCAAAACAAAATCACCAAACACATTCCCTGCCTCTCTCGGTCTTGTTCTCTATCTCTCTCTAAACTCCCTTTTACCGCGCTCAGAGGAATGTGTGATCCGATGTCTTGTTCAGGGGAATGTGTGGAGCGAAAAATTGTTCTCCCTGCGCGGTCTGATGTGTGGTGTGATGTCTTGTTTGGGCAAATGTGTGATAGTGTGTCACCGCCTTTACATGCTGCACACAAAATATTAATATTTTCTATAGTTTGTAAATTTACTATATTATTATAAAAAACATAGTTTTACCAGGCCATAATTTTTACCAAATTACAGTACTGGCTTGTTTTTTATTTTTGCTTCTGGACTTTCGTTAACAACTTTCAGCAAATTATTTTATATTATTAGTTTTATTAAAAATATTCCGAATAAATATTGCTTAATATATTATTCTTTGTTAGAGAAACTTGTAAGGAACATGAATAAATTGTTTATTTGGATAAGTACATCATATTTTGTTCACAAACGTAATTATAGTAATCTCATGTTCATATACCGGAACAGTCATTCTAACTTTGATCTTCTGTAATTAAATATTAAAAATAACTATTCGTAGAAACAAATCACACCAATCGATAGGAAATTTAATTTACTTGGAATAAACAACCGGAGAACCACATAGGTGTCGAAGTTTGGCGGCAATTCTAATTCGAAGCAGCGCTCGTCGCGTTTTACCCAATCTCTCCCATGTTATAAGAACGATACTCGGTTCCTGGTAGTGGTGGGGGAGCGGAGCGGCCGCCGGACCATTCTCGCGGCATTTAGTTGCTGTTCCATGTTTATACTTCTATGGTTAATACATGAACCCAGAAATTGTTTGGAAGATAAACAAGACAGTTTTGGTGCTTGAAAGTAATAGTGAACCACTGATTGTAATGTAACTATTACACTAAAAAATTAATTATATTGTTTCTATGTACACTTGGCGCATTATATCTTGATACTTGGGAACCCTTTACACTTGAAGCAATTGGAGTAGAGTGAAATTCATCAGGAGACTACAACTGATACGCAAAGATGTACAGTTCACGCATTATATCTCCGGCTATGACAAAGTCAGCTGAGTGCGAGACGCGGGGGGCACATTGAAAACATTGTTCTACAGCCCCGCTGTGTGTCAAACGCAGTGTTTACCAAAATCATATGTTTAAAATATCATATGATACGGTTAGTAGCGTAGTGGTCATAGCCAGAGATATAATGCGCGAACTGTACTAACCTGAAATGTAAGCATTTTGCAACAGCTGTCAGTGTATGTCTTAATTGTTATTTGTAAACAAAATACAGCTGATGTTTGTGGAAATTAGTTTTTACATTGTTTGTTGTCCAAAATCATTGACAATAAACAATATCTGACAGCTCCAGCAATGGACTAGGCCAAGGGTCAAGATATAATGCGCCAAGTGTATACACGTGGTTTGTTATCTTCTATATATTAATACGCAAAGGATTATCTTTTCTTGAGAATGGCTGGACTAATTTTAACGTTTGAAGTGTCAATTTAAAGGTATTTCTAAGAAGATTTGCTAGTAGGTCTCAGAATTTGAAAAAGGACATCACTAATTAATTACAGACAAGGGCTGAAGATTTGGAACAGTGGCACAACCCATTGTCTTTGGATCAAACTCAGTTCACTTTGTTTACAACTAAACATATGGACATGCTTTGAAATAATTAAGATAACCACAGATAGCTGTACTATTATAAACAACATCCCAGATTTATTTTAGAGCGAAGCTGCTACAGAGTGATCTAAAGTTATAAATTAAGAGATAAAATATTTTCCAAATCAGGGTTACTTTAAAAAGGATTAAAAACAGATGTTCAGTTATTTCATATACTAAGATATACAGGGTTACTAAAAAGGAATGGTGCAAAACTAAACGGTTGGTACGTCTGTTTCCGTGATTTCAAACAGCTGATTGTTCTGTATTTAGAAAGTTTACTGTACTAATGCTATTGCAATGAATACACAAACGTTTATGTACTCACTGGCTATTGTGTGTTCAGCGGAACTTTCGGACCAGATTCAGGATGAATATGCCCCAAACCCTGCAAGAATTAAGACATCGAATAAAGAAGACATGCAGTTCATAACCCTGGAAATGCTACAGAATGACTAGGCTGAGTTGGAATTTTGCATGGATATTTGCAGAGTTTCTAATGGAGCTCACATTGAGCATTTTCAATGCATTTAACTGTGATTTTAATGTTAGTTAAAACTTGTTAAATATAGGCCTAAGAAACAGTTTTATTCTCTTTTTTTATGATTTAGCAGCTCAGAGTATGCAAATAAATTAACCTTACTTTTGCACCATTCTTTTTGAATGACCCTGTATATATAACTTGTTTTAAGATGCTATATTTTAGGTAAATAATCTAACCGTTTTAAATCCTATACATTTGGCATCCCCATAAATATACCCATGCTGATTGGATTGCTTTTCTTCATTTTGACGTAATACATATTTTACATCTTGTAATTGCAAGTTTAATGTAGACAAAACAGCAAGGCATTGAAGCTCTGATAGGGCTACGTCACATTGGTCGAGTAGCTCGGCCGAGTCAACTCGGCCGAGTTGCTATAGGATCAGCTGATTCCTATTGTTTAGAATTGTTAACTCGACTTGCCCATTTGAAAAAGTTCGGTTTAAACTGGTCGAGTTCACGGTCGAGTCTAACTCACCCTCCTACTCGACCAGTGTGACGTGGCCCATAAAGCTGACAATAGGAAAATTAACTATTGTAGAATATGAATATTTATTTCTTCAAGGCTGATTTTCAACATTCAGAATGCCATTTGCAGTTTTGAAGTAACTATCATTAGCCTATGTTTTTCAACACTTTATTTAATTTTCATGAAAAATTTAATAGACCCTGAACATAGGAAGTGGAATGAACATTATTTTGTAGAGGAGAAATATTACAGTTTTTCCTTTAATAAACTGAAAGTTTAATAACAGTAACATTCATTTAAGTACCCAGAGAATTAAAAATATACTTGACATCTCAATCATTAAACTTTATCCATAACGAAACTGCTGAGATTGAGATTTCATCACAGAGAAGAAATAAGACAGAGGTCGCATCTAATGTTGCGCTAAATATAGTGTCGAGCAGTGCCGTGAGTGGGCGCGGGGGGTAGGGGGGCGCCCGGAAGTCTATTATCTCCCTAATGTTTTACTTCTTGGTGTTAGGCAGTTACCCGCAACACTACTGCCATGTGAACGCGACCTCTGTTTATTTCTTCTCTGTGGATTTCATGTACGAGCATGATATAACATAATCTCAGTCACATATTTTACTTAGGCATATTTTGTGTGCAGAGCTACTGCAATTTTATCCAGAAGATTTAGAAGAATCTTAACCTGGTTAAGTAAACATACCTTAAGATTTAATTATCGTTAATTATCCTTTCAGATTCTTAGATCCACTTTGATGATCATGAAAGTTTCTACATTTTCCTACTCGAAGAGATATCCAAATTTAGAAATATTTTGTAAATAATTACTAATCCCAGTTGACATATTGAGCATTATTTCTAAAATAAAACTAATGTACTCTCTTTATTGGAAATTTTATCTTCTAAAAAAATATATCATCTCCTGCTTTTGCATTATCATCTCCTTCCTATTCTTAATTTGATTTTCAGTTAAATTGAGAGAAATTGTTTAAAATGCAGTCAATAATGATTTTTTTAGTAGCAACTATTTCTATGCCAGTACTTTTTAGGCCATTTGTAGTTTTTAGAGATATTAGTTGGACCCAGGTGAAAATATTAGTTTTATCAGGATTCTCTAAATTGCTAAATTTTTCTTATCGAGCTAAGAGAGCCAAAAGTATCAAAACTTTAATGCCAAATCATAATAATCGTTTTTTGTTGTGTCATTTCCTTTAACTTCTGTGTTCATAATTGTTTTAGCCATCTCTAGTAACAAGGCCATGGCGCAAGTGAATGACAATGTCACATCTATAAGGGTTCGAATAACACACTCTCTTAGCTCTTATCTGGCTTTGAAGATATAGTTTTCTATATTAACAACCCTTACAAAATGACATTGCCAATTCGATCTAATTCGATGAGTGAGTCCTTATTATTTGAGATGGCTGTGATATTGCTCTCTACAAACAAGTTTTTATATTTCATGAAAGTGGTAATCTTAAACTTGTTCCTGTAGAAGGATGAGTCAAAGTTGGAAATAGCGGAATATATCGAAGTAAAAACAATTAATTTGAAATGTGTGTTCTGTGGCTGCTTTAGTGGAAGTGCAGAAAACCAAATGTGATATATATTTTATGAGCATAAATTTTAGTCAATGTGTGTCTTGCTTTGGTTTGAAACTGTTATGTGATGAAATATATAATTTTATACATTCTTGTGTCACATTTGACTTGCCTGTTCCACTATTTTATATACAGCACTATTAAATCAATCTGAAAACTATACGTGACATTACATAGGGGGCAGTTAGTTACATTGGGGGGGGGGGTTAGTTGGTACTTACTGACTAGGAAGAGGTAGTTCACCCTTCAGAAGCGAAACGGAGACCATTATTGAAGAGGTGAAACTTTTACCATATGTGCCATACAACAAGTCTGGAAAAATATTTGGCCATTTGTAATTTATCGCACAGAATTAAGGTTTTTTTAAGAATTACTGTAACCGAGACAAAATTGTCGACTATCATGAAAGTTAATTCAAATGTGAATGGCCCTAGAGTAGGTTAAGGCTAAATGCCATTAACTTTGTCCAACTCATCAGGGTTCCACCCAAAGGCTCAGAAGCAGAGAGTTCCTATGCTCTATGTCTTCCTTATCACTGAGCAATAAGGAAATCCTATAGACGTGTGTTTCAAGTGGCAGCTTTAGAAGTATTAGCCAATATAGCCATCTCTAGTAAAAAGTCCTTAGAGCAAGTATGGCAACATCGCATCTAAGGGTTCGAATAACATACTCTTTAATTTTGGCCTCATCTGTTGTTTACTGTAAACCAGCTGACTCTGAGGATAGGTTTTTCTGTTTTAAAACCCTTGCAAAGCGACATTGCCAGTTTAAAGGATATGGCTTTATTACTTGAGATGACATGTAATAAGGCCAGAATACAAAGAATAAAATACAGTAGTACATAGAATAATATGTTAACTAGGTTTTTTTCTGTTTATAACCCTTGCAAAGCGACAATACCAATTTAAAGGATGTGGCCTTATCACTTGAGATGACTAGTAAAAAAGGCCAGGGCATAAAATAACATGTTAACTAGGTGAGATAAATCATTTGACTAAACCAAGAGGTTGGACAAAGTGTTACACATTCGTTGAGACTGCACCATCTTTTTACTCTTTGACTGGGCAAAAGTTGGTCACCCTGTGACCTGTACGTCATTCTGTCATCCACTCCTCTACCATCACGCTCCACCCATCTTTGTCTAGTCGGCACCTACAGTGCGCTCACAAGTGTGGGGCAAATATCAAGGCGCCAGACAACAGCTAATGAAAAGCCATATTTATACTGCAGATTCCTCAAAAGAGTGCTTTGATGATGAGACATAGTTCAAGCTTCAATTTGAATTTACTGTAGGATACTTCTGCACAAATTTCTACAGTGAGTTTGTTATAAAAGTTTGACCCAGCATATTTAGGTTTCTTTTCAAAAAGGTGTAAATTGTGAAAACTAAGCTCTAAATCTTGCAGTCTACGTTTGACTGATAGAATTGTTTTGAAAATATATATGCAGTAAACTGTCATAATTTTTGCGGACTTGAAATGCTCTTTTACAGAGGTTCTGGGCTGGAGATTAAAAATGATTCTTATTGTTTTTTTGCATTGTAAAAATTAAATTTAAATTGTACTCAGCTGTAGCCAGTGGCGGTTCGTGCATATTAGATACATGAGCACGTGAACCCCCAATGAAAAACCATAAATAATGTAATTTACTAAAATACTTATATATAAACATAGAATTTCATAGAATATACCAAACAATTAAAAATGACAGTAATAAGCAACAGCAAAGAGCAATCTCTAGTGCTAGTGGGGCCAGGCATGCAGGAGCACAATCGACGGCAGCTCCGTGGATATACAGGCGTAAGGCAAGTCCATTTGTGACCAGTGGCGGGGGAGGAACCATGATTGCATTGTGCCTTATGAAGCTTCCCTGGGAGCTGCTTCCAAGTGTGATCCTATGTGCCATGTGCGCTTCATGAGGCTTGTCGCTTGTTGTTTGATGGTTCGGGTGATGTTAAAGTTGACTAATATAAATATTGTGTGTTTTTATATTGCTTTTAGTGATGAATATGTTTATTTCAGCGATTTAGTTTGGCGTTTTTATTATATACTCAGGTTATTACAGGAAAATACTAATTGCAGTAGCAATACAATATTGCTTATGTTACTTCCCTTTGCCCATAATAACATTATAACATTAATCAGGGCCGGTTTTCCCGGGACAATTTTACCGGGGCCCGGGGTCAAGGGGAGCCTGGGCCGGGTACAAGGGGAGGTCCGGGGGGGCTACAACCCCCCGGCAAAATGTATAGTGGCTGGGGAACAGGTCAAAAGGACCCGGAAGGACAACAAAGGGGCCAAAAAACCACTTTTTACGAACCGGAAATCTGCTACGGCTTAAGTGGAACGGGTGCAGCAGTACCAGGACATGAGGGGCCCGGCCTAATATCTTTTGGGGCCCGCCAAAGCTGGGTACAGCCCTGACATTAATTGTCAGTATTTCACTATGAAAGATTAATAATGAAATTGGTTTCAGTTATTCATTAGTATTCAACATTAACAATAAGCCTTTTTTTTTACTTTGAATTGTCTTTAAAAAATTATTATTTTTACATGTAGGATCAAAAATAAAAAATTACATACAGTAAAAAACAGGGAAGAATTACAGTATCTAATGTTTTGGGTTATCAACATTTTAATATACAGTAGTAGCAAAATACAATTCATTATCGTCAAAGGTTGGCTAGTGCCTTATTATATTAATACTTTAAGCATTACACTTGAGTATAACAACAGGTATCCCAAGAATTGCTGGTGCTACGGTCTTTTAAGCGTTTAACATACTTAAATACTGATTGATTTAAGGCAATAACTCTAATATAATACATTGGTATTATGTATATATTTTTAAGTGTGAACCACCAGTAAATAAACTCACGATCCGCCACTGGCTGAAGCACCGTACAATGATTCCAAAAGATATAATTGGATGAATATAAGAGAAATAAACCATTTCAACGTTTCCTTATCGCAGAGGTTTTTGAGCTTAATCAATACATACAAACCAATGCATACAAACACGACGAGATTTTTTTGAGAAGCTATTCCACGTGAGGATTCCATGAAAGCAATTTATCACTTTTCAAACACAAAAATTTGATGTAATCTTTGCCTTCAATTTCGCTACCATTTAATGCAATGTTAATTTGGTTGTCATTACCTATATTCCGGGTTTGAAAATTTATAGAATTTGTTTTTGCACAGTTTAAAAGTAACTGGTTAGAATCAAATAAATTCTGTGAAACATTTACATCAAAATTTACATTGGTTTAAATTTTATTAATGGTTGAAGCTGAAACTTTGCCAGAACTATACTCTTACTGCCCAGAGTATCAATAACTGATTCAACAAAATCAGTGGCGGCTGTGATCACAGACCTACCACTTCAAAAGCCATGCCACTCTTCAAATAAATTTTTTTTCCAAAAAGTTTGCAACTTGGATTTACAAGCAGGATCCCACCGAGTATATCAGCTGGAGCATTTAGTTTTTTTGTCCCGAAGTCATTTCCTATATTGAACCATTGGACGAATCATTTAGTTGGTTATTTTTATCTTGTTCTAATCTATTATACTAATTCCCTGAGGAATTTCTTGTGTACAGCAAAACTCCTTTATTTGAACCGATTTTGATGATTGAGGTGTCAAATTAAAGGAAATTCCCTGCAGAAGCCATGGCAGTGGCAGCTCGTGTGTAGGTTCAATGGTTCAGTGAACCCCCTAAAATAATCAAAAACAATACATTTTTTAAGTAAATAGTAGAAAAACCCATTGTTAAGCATACTTTTATAAACAACATGGCAAAAAACTATTTTTGCGTTCGGGCGAAGCTCTCACGCAACGACGGCAGAGCGAGGTTCAATTCGCCGAGTGAACCCAGCTGGCTTGGCGAGGGGTGTGGGGGGAGCAGAGGGGGGCTTGCTTGAAAGCAATGGACCCTGCTAATACTCTCTGCTAGCGGCGAGCCGAGCGCTGACGAAATTGGCCGACCTCTTCCGAAAGAGTAGTTTCTTTCCTAACCACTTCTGTTTCAGCAGCACCCTGCGGAACGCGCGCTGTAAAACTTGATAATGTTGTTTTAATGGTTCGGGTGATGTTTAAGTTTATTTATTTAAATATTGTGTGATTTCTATGTTGTTTTTAGTTATAAATACGTTTATTTCAGTTATGGGATTATGCGTTTTATTTTTAGCTGTGATTATTGAAAGAAAACAATCGGCGTAGCGACCGCACCATAGCTTTCTGTAAGAACAGTAATTAAGCTAAGAGCAACGGTAATAACGCTATTGATTTAATTAATTTTGGATTTAACATTTTAATGTACATAGTAGCATAATACAATTTGTTATTATCAAAGGTATAGTGCCTTAATCCTATAGACTATAAGCATTACACTCAAGTATAAAAGCAGGTATGTCAAGAATTGCAGGCACTACGATCTTGTAAGCATTTAACGTTTTTAAATACTGATTGGCTTAAGACAATAATTCCAATATAATACATTGGTATCATGTATGTGTTATTAGCTCTCAACCCCCAGTACATAAATTCACTAGCCGCCACTGAGCCATGGAATAATTTTCATCACCCTCAGTTCAATGTGCTTTGCCCCACTGGACTTAAAAATTTCCATATATTTTAAATGGAAGAACATTTTACCAAAATATATGGTGTATCTAATTTTTTTTTTGAGTAATGCAGCTGTCTTGAGAAAAACCATAATATCTGCCTTCTGTCACTTTGAAATTTTTAAATTATTTTTGGTTATTTTTTTCACTTTAAAATAAATACCTTATAAAATCATTAATATCCAGGTGGTTTTTTAAATATTCATATATGATAAAAATATAAATCTGATGTAGAAAATAAATCAGTTACCTAAAATAATTATAATAAGTAGGTATAGTAAACTTAATAAAATAATCCAAAAACTTTCATTCCACCAATATCAAACGAATATATTCACTTCAAACTGCCTGTCTAAAAGAAATTCCTGATAAAAGTTCTTTCCTTCTTTAAAAAAAAAAAATAAATATTTCATCAAACATATTTTCATTTTTAACCACAGAGTAAAATTTACGTATCGATAGCTTTAGCGTATTTTTGAATAACGATACCTTTCTAGGGTTAAAGTAAGCCAGATATCAAAACAATATTTTGCATACCTTTTAGTACTAAAAGAACTACTTTTTGATGTATGTGTTATTTCTGCCCCTGCCCCCAAAATTGGATGTTGGGGGGGTTGCCCCAAAATTTTAAATATAAACCCCCATCATGCGACTGCTTATTTTAAAGGGCTTGTTAAAGGAAACACAATGCCGCAAACCGGAGGTCGATATCATGCTCCAGTCCAAAATAGCAGCCATTCAAAAATTAAAAAATGCTGTCTGTCAATTAAAATTGAGTATTTTCTGTGTTCGGCAATTCAAATTTAAATCGCATAAGAACCACCAGAACACATTTTAACAACTTAAAAGATACAAAAATACGAGGTATGTTCGGAGAGTAAGTTCCGTTTGGGAGTAAAAAATTTCTCAATGCATTTAAAACATTTTTATAATATAGGGGAAAGTTGCCATTATCGTACCGCCTCCTAAATCGTACCACCGCGATATTTCAGACAATAAGCGATACAGGGGAGCTCTCATGCCTTAAAACGGAACTTTCCATGAGTCTGAATAGTGGGCAATAGTTTACACTGAATTGTTTGCAGTATTTTTAATTTTAAATTCATTTTTGTGTTTTGTCAGAAACTGATGTAGTTTTGAGCTGTCACTCGCAAGCTAATAGTGATTTACAACGAAGATTCTGATTAATTTTCTATATACATTTTAAAAGTACATCTAAAGTACTTTATTTTAGTAGTGTTGATCACATAGTAGCTTTTATTTGAGGTTAGAATTGAGGTTTTGTTTGAAAAAAGTCCCAGTTGCCCATATCGTATCTCCAATGGTTTCTCAAATCATACCATTAAATTTTCATACTTAGTATTTTCATAAAATTTTTACCGGTACGTTATACCTATTATAGCATATATTATATACATAGGAATATAGTACTTAATTTAACATTATATTTAATTAGAAAATAGACAATATTTGGTATATTGTACCTCATGAAATATTTATGTAATTTTTTATGTTATATTTCTCTCATAGATTTACTTATATACATTATATTATATGTTTTATAGTTAATAATTATACATCCTGATTAAACGTATTTTCATTACCTCTTTTTTTTCTTTGCTACCATTTTAAAGGTGCATGCTTTATTTTTCCATGTGGTACGATTGAGGAACCCGCTGGTACAATTTGGGAAACTGGTTTCCTAAATTGTACCACTTGCAAGGGTTTACAAAAAAATTCACAGTAATTATAAAAATCAATATTTGCTTCAAGTTTTGCTATATTCATGTTCCAAAAGGGTCCCTGTTTAAAAAAAAAAACAAGGCCATATCTCTTTTAATGTTGACATTATGAAATTAAAAAACAAAAACCAAAAAGTGGTACGATATTGGCAACTTTCCCCTACATCTTAAAGAGCGTACCTTAAACTATTTTTCCACATATTTCCCACAAATATTTAGTCACTTGTCATATCTAGGGAGAAGCTTTTCAATTCGTACTGAAAAGAATTCTGCCGCCAGTGCACGCAACCACCCGCTGACGCCATCTTTAAGTTCATAGTCATTCACAAACCGAGAACGGTTACAATGGTGTACAGAAGAGATCGTTAAATTTGTGGGAAACACTCATAGAGGTCAATAATTTTGAATTTCCTTTTTTCCCAAAATGTATCGCTGATTTTGGCAACGAGATCGTCAGTAACGACAGATGGTTGCCCACTCCTCTCTTCATCATGGACATTAGTGCGACCATCTTTACAGTTCGGGAAAAAGGAAATTCAAAATTACTGATCTGAGTGTTTCCCACAAATTTCACAAACTCCTCTGTACATCATTGTAACCTTTGTTGGTTTTGGAATGACAATGAACTTAAAGATGGCGTTAGCGAGTGGCTGCGTGCACTGGCGGCAGAATTCGTTTCAGCACAAATTGAAAAGCTTCTCCCTAGATATGACAAGTGCCTAAATATTGTGGGAACTATGTAAAAAAGTAGTTTAAGGTACGCTCTTTAAAATGTATATAGTAATAATGTTGTTAATGCATTGAGAACTTTCTTACTTCCAATCGGAACTTACTTTCCGAACATACCTCGTAATAATTTCTTGTTGTCATCATCAAGGCTCAACCCTCCAAAATGGTTTGGGGGGGAGGGTGGGGATTTGTCCAACCAATTCAAATATCAACTCACATCGTATGACCACTCATTTTAATTTGTTGAGTAAAAAAATAAGCCAAAGCTTGTTTTAATTAAATTTCAAAAAAGTTTCCTTACTTGTAATAAATAAATGAATTTTGTTAGTGTCAAAATTATTTAACTAACATACTAATAGATAACCGCCTTAATGCGACCTTTGGCACAGCGGCAAAAAGGGTCGTCTATGCATTACCTTTTAGAAAAACCCCCATACATGAAGTACCAAATATTTGCCACAAAAATAACTAATTTTTTAAAATTTCATTAAAACAAGCTTTGGCTTATTTTTTTACTCATTCAGCATATTAAAACGAGTGGTCATACGATGTGAGCTGATATTGGAATTGGTTAGAAAAACCCCCACCCCCCAAAAACAATTTTGGAGGGTTGTGCCTTGATGATGGCAAAAAGAAATTATTATTTTTGTATCTTTTAAGTAGTTAATATGTGTTGCGGTGGTTCTTATTCGATTTAAATGTGAATTACCGAACACAGAAAATACTCAATTTTAATTGACAGACAGCATTTTTTAATTTTTTAATGGCTGCCATTTTGGACTGGAGCATGATATCGACCTCCGTTTTGCAGCATTGTGTTTCTTTTAACAAGTCCTTTAAAATAAGCAGTCACACGATAGGGGTTTACATTTAAAATTTTGGGGCTACCCTCCCAAAATCCAATTTTGGGGGCAGGGGCAAAAATGAAACATACATCAAAAAGTAGTTTTTTTTGTACTAAAAGGTATACAAAATATTGTTTTGATATCTGATCTGGCTTACTTTAAAAGATATTAAACCGTTCCGGGACTTTTGGGACACACAGTATATAGATACATGATATATAAATAGATGAGATGTATATATATATATGTGTGAGTGTGTGTGTGTGTGTGTGTGTGTGTGTGTGTGTGTGTGTGTGTGTGTTCTGTAAGCGCGATAGCGGCCGTAAAAATGGTCCAGTCTTAATGAAATTTGGTACAGATATGTAAAGTGGTAATCAATCAGACGAGTTCGTAAGCCAGCCCGATCGGACCACCGGAAGGGGGACAGGGTAATAAACCCCTCCAAAAGTGGGGTTTTCGAGTTTTTTTACATTTAAATAATGTAATATTTGTTGGCATCATTGAATTCAGCTAAAACAAAAACAATTTAATGTTTTGAATTATTGCTCTATGTCCATTGGTTACTGAGATATTGAAAGTGGTAAACAGAGAATGTTGCTCCAGTGTTAACCTTATTGAAAATAAGTAAAATTCTAGATCTCGCTTAGCCTATCTCACAACATATCTTAAGTAAACTTGGTTTGTGCCTTCATCTAGATGAGATCTAATGTATTTTAGTCTAAAATCCCTGACATACTCATGGTAGCACACCTGCTTACTCATTCCCCATGATATCCTTATGGAAAATAAAAAAATTCTATCTTCATTATTTATTGACATATCGATTTTGATCAAATTTGGTATGTATGGCTTCTTCTAGTTAAGATATACTAAATATTGAATTTTAACCACCCAGTTTTGACATACCTGTTACAGCAAACCTGCATTCTCATTCGCCACGTTATTCCTATGAAGATTACAAAAACATGTCAAATCACTACATTGGATGGAAATATATTTTTTAGCGAATTTCCTGTAGGGAACAAGCTGTTACCGCAAGTACTCATGGTAAGACCTAAGCCCTGGACCATGGTAATTTGTTGTTTTAGAGCCCCCAGAAGCAAAAAATCCATTTGTTCTAATTTATACATATATAAATATTTAAATATATATATATGTGTGTGTGTGTGTGTGTGTGTGTGTGTGTGTGTGTGTGTGTGTGTGTCTGTTAACACGATAGCGGCTGTAAATGTGGTCCGATCTTAATGAAATTTGGTACAGACCAACGGAAGCGGGGGTAAAGGGGGAAACCCCCAAAATTGGGTTTTTTAAAGTTTTTTATATAGAAAAATATAAATGATCCAATTTTTGTTGCCACCACTGAATGCAGCTCAAAAAACAAACAATTTAGTATTTTGAATCACTGCTCTACGTCCATTGGTTACCGAGATATTGAAAGTGGTATAAATACAGTACGTTGTCCCTATGTTAACCTTATGGGAAATAAGTCAAATTCTATGTATTGCTTATTCCTCAACATATCATGATGAAACTTTAGTGCAGGGTGATATGTAAGCATTAGACCCTTCCGTTCGATTCGCATGTAAAAATAGATTTGTATTTGTTGATTTTACAATATCATCAATATATTTAATAGTAAAAAACGCCCTGTTGACATTTTTTATCTCACCTTCTTACCTCAAAAATCTAATCTCACCTTATGATCGAGCCTAAAAGAGAAAAAGGGTATGGTAAAGGAAAAATACCATTTTACACCAGGAAAATTTCTATAAGAGTGACATGTATGTTTCACTGTCATATTATACATGCTAATAATCATACTAAATGTTTACTTAAATATCACCACCAAAAGTGCATCATTTTCAAGACAGTGTCAAAAGCACTGAAGACATAGAAAATAAATCCCTTAAGCAGTGTATAAGTGAATTTTATGTCAAGTTGCCGCTGCCAATAACTGAGGGGTGGTAGGAACTTCACTTTAACTGGGTAAAAAATATTTTCCGCCATCTTGAATCCGCCATATTGGATGTGGTTTTTTTTCAAAAGTAAATATAGTGTTGTGACCCATGGTCGTTTGAGTCTTAAAACACTCAGTGATATAACGGCATTAATAAAATCAATTGTCAATTTGAATCAAACTGGAAAGAGACTGAATTATCATTCATAAGTTAACATAAAACTTAATTGTTATAACATTTTTTTTGTTAAAAATGAAATATCTCAGGTTTTACATTAGATAAAGTGTTCGTTCTGGTCTTAAATTATTCGGCAAATAATTTGCTGTCTAACGAGCTATTGTAAATCGGAATCAGACGAATTCCTGTTGAATTATAATTCTTCATTCTATGTAAAATTTACTCATTACACAATTTTTGTTTAGTTAAGGGCATGTAACACCCATTCTAATAGAGACTTGAAGTTTACTAAGAGACCTTAAATTACTCATATTGTTTTTTGCTTTAATCCAAACTATTAATAATTGAAACCAGTTGAATTAGAGGCAAGTTATAAGATTAAATTACCAGGAATTCTGTAAGTAAATAAATTTTACATTCAAGGAAGGATCATAACTCACCTGAAATTCGTCTGATTTCAATTTACAATAGCTCATATGAAGGCCAATTATTTGCGTGTAATTTAAGTCCAGAACGAACATTTTATCTAATGTAAAACCTGGTCTACAGTATTTAATTTTTATCAAAAGTAAATTCCAAAATACCCCAGTTGCAGCAGACCTGCATATTCAGCGAATTTCAAATACGTTAGAATATATTTCAATCCAACATGGCAAGGTATGACATGTTTTTGTAAGCTCCTTAAGGGGAATGAGAGTGCAGGTTTGCTGCATCAGGTATATTAAAGCTGGGTGGTTTTAATTCGATATTTAGTAGATTTGAACTAGAAGAAGCTATATACCAAGTTATATCAAGATATGTTAAGAAATAAGGAAGATTTAGAATGTTTTTTTATTTCCCTTAAGGATAACATGGAGAATGAGTATGCAGGTTTGCTGCCACAAAAATGGAAATATCATGGATTTTAGACTATTATACATTATATCTCTTCTAGATGAAACCACAAAGCAAGTTATGTTAAGATGTGTTGAGAAATAAGCGAGATATAGAATTTTACTTATTTCCCATAAGGTTAACATTGGGACAATGTACTGTGTTTACCACTTTCAATATCTCAGTAACCAATGGACATAAAGCAATAATTCAAGATACTAAATTGTTTGTTTTTTGAGCTGAATTCAATGGTGCTAATCAAAATTTGATAATTTTTATTTTTCTATGTGAAAACCCAAAAAAAAAACCTTTTTTGGGGGGGGTTTTATCCCCCTTTACACCCTTCCAGTGGTCCGATCGGGCTGGTTTTCGAACTTGTCCGAATAATTACTAATTCACACGCCTGTGCCAAATTTCATTCCGATCGCACAATTTTTGCGAGAGTTATCGTGTTTACGGACACATAAATATATATAATGATAGATAGATGGATATATATATATAAATTTGAACGAATGGTGTTTTTTGCTTCTGGAGGCCCTGAAAAGAAAAATTACCATGGTCTTGGGCTTAGGTCTTACCGTGAGACCTATAGGTAATAGCTTCTTCGCAATTTTTATTTTGAATTATCTACTCTTATAATAATTCAGTTTAGTCCAATATTCAGACAACTAAATCTCCAGTTCTACCATGCCGATTTTATTAATTAATGGGTCATTGGAGAGCTCTCTCCCTGTAGATTGTCAAATAATTATGAAAGTTCGATTTTTTAAAGATTCATAGTGGAAGCGTAACAACACAAATTTCCTATACGAAATAGATTTTAAAAACAGCTTTTTTAAAGTTTCTTTCTATAGCCAGGTTTTGGCTGCCTATTATTAGTATTTTCAAGAAATGCATTGTACCAAATTGTAGGAAATTTTATTTTCTTTCAGAATATTAACTTCCACTTTAGCCGATTTCTGCACCATTTAAAAGTTATTTGCAAGAAACCTAAGCAACCTCCAAATTTATAGTGGTGAGAAAATACTGAATTAGAGATATTTTTGCTAAACTCTGTACAACTAAATCTAGAGTTCTATTGGACAGATTTTAATAATTAACAGGTCGTTGGAAAGCTACATCCATGTAGATTTGCAAATAATTATGAGAGTTAGATATTTTTTAAGATTTATGGTGGAAACATAATAACACAAATTTTTTATAAGAAATAGATTTTAAGTTCTACCGAACAGATTTTAATAATTAACAGGTCGTTGGAAAGCTCCATCCATGTAGGTTTGCAAATAATTATGAAAGTTCGATTTTTTTAAAGATTTATGGTGGAAACGTAACAACACAAATTTCCTATAAGAAACAGATTTAAAAAACAGTTTTTTAAAGTTTCTTTCTGTAGCCAGGTGGCTGCCTATTATCAGTATTTTCAAGAAATGCATAGTACCAAATTGTAGGAAGTTTTATTCACTTTCAGAATATTACCTTCCACTTTAGCCGATTTCTGCACCGTTTAAAAGTAATTTGCAAAAAAGCTAAGCAACCTCAGAATTAATAGGTGGTGAAAAAATATTGAGTTAGAGATATTTTTTAACTTTGTACAACTAAATCTACAGTTCTATACAAAACTTTCTCCTTCTAGATTTGCAAATAATAAAAACCTTGATTTTTTCATGATTTATGGAGAAAAATTGTAAGTGCCCACATAGTCCGGGACCCAGTACCCCAAATCAGGGGGAGGTGGCACCCGAAAGACATACTCTTGTAATCGATTTGACCTTTTATTTTACACTCTGGGGCATGTGAAAACCAATGTTGGCTTGATATACTCTCTTGCAAAATGGTATTTACGATGAGTTAAAATTTGATTTGTTATTAAACATTTTTACTGTACTAACCACGCAAATATATCGATGGCACAAAAACTAGTAGATCAATTTTAATATATTTGGTGTCTAAATGTACGAACAAATGCAAAAACAATTTTATGAGACCTATATTAACGGATTAGCTTGTTTACATATCATAAAATGAATTTATTTATAGAAATACGTAATAATTTTTTATCTGGGACTGTTTAAATTACGTTGACACGTTTACACCAAGGTTAACATCACTAAAAGTTATACCACTGGATGCGGAATTTAATTCTAAAACATTTTTGTATTTGCATGTTTTATCTAGGAAGTGCCATTTTTAGCGAATTTCCCCCATAGGGAAGAAGCTATTACCGTAGGTCTCATGGTAAGACCTAAGCTCGGGACCACTATAACTTTTCGTTTTGGGGCCCCCAGAAGCAAAAAACACTATTCGTTCGAATTTTTATATATATATATATATATATATATATATATATCTATATATATATATATATCTATATATATATCTATATATATATCTATATATATATATCTATATATATATATATATATATCTATATATATATCTATGTGTCTGTTAGCACGATAGCGACCGCAAAAATGGTCCGATCTTTATGAAATTTGGTACGGACATGTAAAGTGGTAATCAATTGGACGAGTTTGTGAACCAGCCTGATCGGACCACCGGAAGGGGGGGTAAAGGGGGATAAACCCCCCCACAAAAGGGTTTTTTGAGTTTTTTACATAGAAAAAAAAATTTATCAAATTTTTGTGGGCACCATTGAATTCAGCTCAAAAAAACAAATAATTTAGTATTTTGAATCACTGCTCTATGCCCATTGGTTACCGAGATATTGAAAGTGGTAAACACAGTACGTTGTCCCAATGTTAACCTTATGGGAAATAAGTAAAATTTTATATCTCGCTTATTTTTTAACATATCTTGATAAAACTTGGTAAATGGCTTCTTCTAGTTCAGATCTACTAAATATTGAATTAAAACCATCCAGTTTTAATATACCTGTAGCAGCAAACCTGCATACTCATTTCCCATGTTATTCTTATGGAGCTTAACAAAACATGTCAAATCTTGCTATGTTTGCTTGAAATACGTTGTTTTGCATTTGAAATTCGCTGAGTATGCAGGTCTGCTGCAACGGGGGTATTTAGTAATACAGTATTTAGAAAAATGTTGCAGGTCGTGCGTTCCGGTCTAGCCTGCGCGGCAATGTACGTTGCATCTCATTAATTACATTGTTGTTTCAATACAGATTTTTATGTAATTATGCTCTTAAATTACAAATTAAATGCTACGATTTTGTCACGTTATCCACTTTTCATATGTTACGACGCATATTAATTTAAATTAATTAAAAATGTTATTGAAATACAATAGTAATTCTTATTTAAAGAGAAATATTTAACTAATATTTAAAATATATGAATTGTACACTATATAAACTGTGTTTACATCTAAAAATTTGTATTATTATGATATTTAGTAAAGTGTTGTGGGGTCGCGGAGGTGAATGCTAGTGAACGGGCAACTGCCGTGCCGACAAGACGCACAGCCCAGTACAGCTTTATGCTAAATCACATGTACTTGCGCTCTGCATTGACACTTGATGAATGATACATTTTAACTTTAAACGATATTGTTACCACTATTTTAAGATTTTTATAGATTTTATTCCCTACAAGAACTGGTACAACTGTTATTATAATCTTTATACATTTAAAAAGTTAGTTGTAAAGTCATAAGTGTTCACACATTAATCATAATTAAAATGTTTAATTTAACAGTAGCAAACTCCTGGTTTCCTTGTGTTTGTTTCTTACGTACAAAATCTACAAAGCATGTCACACAATTATTAAACTATCGGTTATTAAATATGTAATCAATAATAAAACTCTTAATAAATAATGCAGTAGAAAATTTTGTTTGCCGATTTTTATTTACGTTCTGAAATTGAATAATAAGTCTAAAACTATAAGCCATAACAAATATTTTACAAAACATTTTTTTTTTAACTAGATATACTTAAATATATTCTATGCACATTCTATGATCTCTATGCCGGAACGGTCGGAATCTTGTGGCTCATTGACTTGATAAGAGCTAAGGAAAAAGGAATTCAGGTGCTTAGTGAAACTATTGAAAAGAACCAGCAAAAGATAACATCATTCAAAGTAAAAACCTTTGAAAAACATAAAAAAACAAAAGTTAAAAAGTCAAAAATGTTCTTTAAAGAAGAAGGGAATATAACGAGACAATTATTGCTTATACAAGATTTCCCTGAAGAGCGAAGAAAAGAAATGTTTTCATTTGAATGGTTTGGATATCCTTCCTCTTTATTTGAACGTGGGGATAGTACTAAGAACGATGTTGTCATGAGAAAGGGTAATAAAAGTGACTTCATAAAATATCTAAAAGACCAAGCTCTGAATTCGGAATTTCTAAGTATAACCCCATCAGAAAATCCACCAGTTTTTATAATTGACGCAATGTATTTCATTCAAGTTTATCAAGATATGAGGGCCAAGACTTTTGGAGAGCTTCAAGAGGCTTATTTGAACAAGATCCTAAAGTTAAAACCAAAAGACTGTTTGTATGTTCACTTTGTTGGAGACAGATACGATTTTCCACCGGACAAAAGTTTGAAACAAGCTGAAAGAAATAGATGATCCAACGTTTCAGAACCACCTACTTTTGAAATGCTATCTGAGGCTGCCATTCCACCATGGCAAGTATTTATACAGAACAATAAAAACAAAGCAAATCTCCTAAATTACTTGTCAGAAATGTGGATTTCAAAACCAGAAATGGTCACAGAAAATGTTCGTTTGACTCTAGGTGGTACATTCCACGATCGAGCCACATGTATTGAAGTACACAATGGCAAAGTTACCAAAATAAAAGATCTAGAATGTAATGAACATGAGGAAGCTGATACTAGAATATTTGCTCATCTTAACTACGCTTCAAAACATGACGGCTTAACAAAAGCGATCATTTTCACTAGTGACACCGACATTGCCATCATAGCTCTACTCCAATTTCCAGTTCTCCAATAATAAAGGAAATATGGCTCCAACAAACTAATGAGTGCACAGCAGTACACATTCTACTGTCAAACCTTTTAGAAAAGGTGAATAGCACTGAAGAAGTAACAGTACGAGAACTAGTAAACACCATCGCTATTGTTTACATATTAACAGGCAATGACCAAACCAGCTATCCATTTCGATGTGAGAAAAAAGAGCAGCAAAAGTCGCATTACAACTAGCAGGAAAAGTGAAAGCCATCACTAAATATGAAGATGAAAACGAAGAAATTACACTTGCCATTGTTCAAGATGCACGCAGATGTTTCCTTTATCTGTACGGCGCATGCGATAACATACAAAGTCTGGACGATTTGCGATATCGCCTATTTTTAAAATCCAAGCGGGAAATCAGGGCTTTGCCACCTACAGAAGATGCATTTAAATTCCATGTACTTAGAAGTTTAATGTGCTTCCTACTGTACAAAAATGCCAGAAACTCAAACATGACAATGCCCAAGCTAGAAAGCTTTGGATGGCAACTAATGGAGAACCGATTACGACCTATCCTAATGGAAAGTCCTCCTCTACCAGCTGCAATGAAAAAATAAGAATACTTAAATAAAAAGGACAGAGAGAGCTTCCTTCACTCAGGGCATAAAAAGTGTTGTAAATAATTTCTGTAAAATATCTGTTATGACTTGTAGTTTTAGATTTATTATTCAATTTCAGAATGTAAATAAAAATCGACAAACAAAATTTTCTACTGCATTATTTATTACGAGTTTTATTATTGATTACATATTTAATAACCGATAGTTTAATAATTGTGTGAATTTTGTACGTAAGAACAATACCTCCTGTTAAGTTAAACATTTTAATGATGATTAATGTGTGAACACTTATGACTTTACAACTAACTTTTTAAATGTATAAACACTATAATAACAGTTGTACCCGTTCTTGTAGGGAATAAAATCTATACAAATCTTAAAATAGTGGTAAAAATATCGTTTAAAGTTAAAATGTATCATTCATCAAGTGTCAATGCAGAGCGCAAGTACATGTGATTTAGCATAAAGCTGTACTGGGCTGTGCGTCTTGTCGGCACGGCAGTTGCCCGTTCACTAGCATTCACCTCCCCGACCCCGCAACACTTTACTAAATATCATAATAATATAAATTTTTAGATGTAAACACAGTTTATATAGTGTACAATTCATAGATTTTAAATATTAGTTAAATATTTCTTTTTAAATAAGAATTACTATTGTATTTCAATAACATTTTTAATTAACTGAAATTAATATGCGTCGTAACATATGAAAAGTGGATAACGTGACAAAATCGTAGCATTTAATTTGTAATTTAAGAGCATAATTACATAAAAATCTGTATTGAAACAACAATGTAATTAATGAGATGAAACGTACATCGCCGCGCAGACCGACCGCAGGCTAGACCGCCGCGCCGGTGGGCGGCGCCCGCCATGAACACACGACCTGCAACATTTTACTAAATACTGTATTACTAAAAAACGGCACCTCCTAGGTAAAACATGCAAATACAAAAATGTTTTAGAATTAAATTCCGCATCCAGTGATATAACTTTTAGTGATGTTAACCTTGGTGTAAACGTGTCAACGTAATTTAAACAGTCCCAGATAAAAAATTATTACATTTTTCTATAAATAAATTCATTTTACGATATGTAAACAAGCTAATCCGTTAATATAGGTCTCATAAAATTGTTTCTACATTTGTTCCGAACATTTAGACACCAAATATATTAAAACTGATCTTCTACTTTTTGTGCTATCGATATATTTGCGAGGTTAGTACAGTAAAAATTTTTAATAACAAATCAAACTTTAACTCATCGTAAATACCATTTTGCAAGAGAGTATATCAAGCCAACATTGGTTTTCATATGCCCCAGAGTGTAAAATAAAAGGTCAAATCGATTACAAGAGTATGTCTTTCGGGTGCCACCTACTCGCTTAAAATGCACGATAGAGACGGCTGGGTCCCTGACTAACATGCTTCCTATAAAAAAAATACCTAAAGACAGGGGTTTTAAGTTCCTTTGTAGCAAGTTTTGGCTGCTGGTTATCAGTATTTTCAAGAAATGAACTTCAATGTATTTTGGGAAATTTTATTCTCTTTCAGAATATCACCTTCCACTTTGGTAGATTTCTTCATCATTTTAAAGTTATTTACATAAAAGCTAAACAACCTCCGAATTTATAGTGGTGAAAAAATACTGAGTTAGATTTTTTGCAAAACTTTGTATAATTAAATCTACAGTTCTACCAGAGAGATTTTAATAAGCGGTTGTTGGAAAGTTTTCTCCCTGTAGATTTACAAATAATTGTGATAATTTAACTTGTATACGCTGATTACAACCTGGGATATAAGGAAAATGATCCTTAAATAAAATAAAATACCAAAAATGTTTTTACAAGATGGAGATCGATTAATAAGAAGTGCTGTCAAAGAAATTATTCAATTGCCCAGTGATGCACCAGACAGCTTCCTATACACAAACAAAAATGTTAAAAAGGACTAAATATTATTAAAATAGGTTGGGAGGCATTCATACAACTATTCAATAAATACTCAATCCTTCAAAATTCAAAGTGTAAATATATAGAAAATACAGTGAAACCTGGATAATTTGAACTTGTATAATTCAAAATCTTCTTTAATTCGAATATTTTTCTAGGTCCCTGGCGTTTTGTATCCAAACAATGCTAAAAAATCGTGGATAGTTCGAATTTTATTTTGGATAATTCGAATTTTTAAGTTCCAAATTAAGGTACATCAATTTCATTCCACGACTGTAAATAGTTTAAAATTCATTGGAAAACACGTTTTACTACGAGTTCATTAAAAAATTAACGCCAGACCTATAGCGTGTCAGGTTATGGTCAAGTGACTCATCCCTTCCACCTCCCAGGCTTCCCACCCAGCACCAACATCGCTTGTAACTCGACACCAATAATGTAAACTAAACAGTACAGAACGCTGACTGGGTTCGGAAAAGGGTTGCGCTCGCCGTGACAGCGCCACTAGTCTTTTCGCGCTTGATTCTGTGTAGAACGGCTCCCGGCAGACGAGTCATGCGCCAGACCTGATGCGCAGTTTTCTATGTCGACACAAAGGCTTCTCAACACTGCGACCCCCTTCCCTCCCCCACCAGCCAAACTAACTTCCGAATTCCAGTACAGCATTCCGTTGTTTTCGATCGTCCTTCAAACAAAGTGTTTTTTTTTATTCGTGCAGTGTCTTGTTTAAGTGTTAAAAAGTTTTTACGTAACATTAAATAAGTGAAGTGACCATGTCGACAAAATCTCGGACCTATAAAACACTCACTTTGGCGGAAAGTCAATGAGCGTGCAATTGTCAATGTTACACGAACTTAAGTTGGTAGCCTGTATCAAGTTCAGAAGTAGCAGAACATACTGTATTTTTTCTAGCAGAAATGTTTCTTTGTATTATCGTACGTCGCGTCGTAAGTAGTTTATACTTTAGGGTAGTTATTTCTGTTTTATGATTACTGATTTTGAACCCTTGTAATTAGCGTTTGTTGATGAATTTATAATTTTAGAGTGTCAATTTCATAAAGAGGTTAAATTCACAATTTGAAGTTTTAATGTTTTGGCCTCATTCTTGAGAACTTCTTTAATTCGAATTTATGGATAATTCGAAGTTTTTAGCTGGTCCCTTGAGGTTCGAATTATCCAGGTTCCACTGTACTAATTCACTCGAAAGAGGAAAAGAAAGCTGCCTTAAAGCGTTAAATCTTACTTATGGAGACTTTAATGTGATCAACAAAAAGAAAATTAATAGTAAACACATCAGATTAATTCTAAGAGAAAAAGAATTCAATAACTGGGCCAAACATCCTCAGAAAGGAAAAGGTATTCTCTTGTACAAAGAAGTGAAAACAGCTAATTTCTGGCTATACAAAAAAGAAGGTCTCTCTGATTCAGAATGGTGAGATGCCCTAAAAATGACATGCAATGTTGCCTCTGTGAGGACTATTCCTGGACGTGGACCCAACACAGACCGTTGCAGACACTGCAATGAGTTTGAAACCCTTGCTCATGTGGTGGGTTCATGTAAACATGGCGAAGTCCTCATAAACACCAGACACAATGAAGTGAGATCAATACTGGCCAATGAACTGAAGAAAACGGGCCTGGAAACATTTGAAGAAGTCCACTGCATATCAGACGCAGGGAGTACAAGAAGAGTCGACATACTAGCCATTGACAAAAACAAAAAAGTGGGATGGATTATTGACCCAACAATAAGATTCGAAGAAAATAAGGAACAAGAAGATAAAGTAGACAAAGAAAAAAAATCCATCTATGAACCTACTATACCATTTTTTGAAACCAAACATAATATAAAAAATTTAAGTGTCATGGGAGTGATGTTTGGTGCAAGAGGGAGATTAACAAAACAATATATTTCCTTTAGAAAAAACTTCAAAATTCCAAAATCCTTGGACAAAATATTAGTTTTAAACACTCTGAAAAATTCTGTATATATTCTTCGAAATCACCTGTATTCTGCTTCTCAAACAAATAAATAATGGAACTTAGACCATGTATACATGGTGAAATAAAAAATATACATAAAAAATATATATCCATTATATTGAATACACTGTGTCTGAAAAGGCAAACCATGTATACATGGTCAGTGACAGTTTCTGTTTTTCATCAGCTTTTTAATGCTGTTTATTTCACAGGTTTTAAGACTTAAAACCCCACTTCTAAGTACAAAAAACCAAAAAAATTCCAGAAATACCCCCCAGACCCCCATTAGGTTATGCCCCCCCAAATCTATGGTTCACACGACGTGTCTACACGCAATAGAATAATCATAGCATAATCACATAATATGGTTTAAATGTACAAATACACAGAAAAGTTAATAAGGTTTTCAGTTAGCTCAAAGTTTATATGTGCATGAAATAATTTAAATAATTTTTAAAATGAACAAGTGTTAGTGTTGGACAGATTGAATTTTCGACTCTTGGAATAACAGAAAAGAAATGTCTCTAGGGGCCTAATTGGTTTTCTATCACAAAAATAATTAATTTTTTTCTATTAATGCATTGAGTATGTGCCTCCATAGCAAATGAGGCCTTATTGTACTTTAGAATCAACCAATTAAAAGTATTACAGTATAAGCAAATGAGTACAACAAAAAGTTGTCAAAAAAAGTTATTTTTTTCCAAAATAATTTTGTTACCTTTAATCTGTATAGCAACAATTGTGATCCTGAACAGGCAATAAAATAGCTAGTAAAAGGGCCTCACCCATTTGTTTTTAACAAGTGCCATAATTAAATAAGGGAGAATTTTTATAAAAGATATTAATCATGTACTGTAGACACTTTTGATTGATGGTATATCAACAGATGTGTACACAACATTTTTAATATTCAAATGCTACAATCTTTCTTCAATCTTCACAAACTAGAAATTGAAATAACTTAGCTGACAACTGTGACCTCCTTCTGGTCTTCCTCTTCCTGTGACTTGTGGCCTTCAGTGACTCAGCGGTTCAGCTGGCCATATTGGGCAGTTGCCAACCTTTCACTATCGGGGATCAACTACTGTTCTGAGGCTGAACACAACTGGCAAACCACCAGTTCCACAATTTTATACTAGAAATATGGTTCGGTTGGCCTAGATTCTACACTAATAGATGTGGTGCTTCCAAAATAAGATTCTAAAAATAAGTGGAATATCACAATATAAGTACCTAATTTCAGTTTTTTTTGAAAATAAACTACTTCTTGTATTTGCTGTTCTTTATGTACTACATGATTTATTTTTAGCTTTGGTCTCCAGTAACTTTGCAAATGGAAACATAATACTGAAGGGTATATTAAAATAAATTTAAAATACTATAAATATTAGAGCTTTATTCTTGTAAACTAAAATTTATTCAAAGGAAACTGAAAACTTCACATGGGTAACTTATACTCAACTCTGTGGGAAAGGCCTTGAAGATAGCTCATACACATTACCATAAAATTCCAAGCTAAAGTTGTTGCCGACTTACAGCACCAAGTTTTAGCTATGAAGAGGGATACACATATGATTTTGTTTTTAAAGCAACTAAGCTTCTGTCATTAACCCCTTATCTGCTGTGCACGAGTTAGCTCTTGGTAGTATTCTGTAACCCGCGACTGCTGTACACGAGCTAACTCGTGCAACACCCATGTTTCGGTGTCTGCTGCGCCCGAGTATACTCGGATTTCACGTTCCCAGCTGATTTATGTTGGTACAACTGTTCTGCTCGGTTTTTTTTCCATTCTACAACTGTACAGTTGACCCTGACAAGTTGCAGACCGGGAAGATAGCAAACAGATAACAATTCATAAACAGCCTCATGAGATATTCTGGGCCCACCTTAAAGAATAAGAATAAGTTTGAATCCTGTTACTTTTTAGGGATTATTTCTAGCTAGGGATAATATGGTGCTGCACTCTATTTTTCTGGAACTACGTCCACGCCACGAGTTCTGCAGTATCGCGTTCGTCGCGTTGAAACGCAAACCCTGCCAATTGGTGTTGATCGTGTAATTAATCCCCGCGCCACTGATCACGTCGGCGCAGCAGCACGCCAACTTACTCCGCAGTTAAGGGGTTCAAATGTGCCCAGGAAGTATGTAAGCCTATACTGTCAAGGAAGTATAAGTTACTGAAACAAAATATAGTGATATTGAATCAATAGGCAAATAAAAAAATAAATAAATCCAAGTATATACATAAAGTTTTATTCAATCAAACACTATAATATGTTTTTACAGCTTTTATTAAAATATGATTTATTAACTTTACAGAAAAATAAATAAAAACAAAGAAGGTTACATTTCTTACAATTAGCATGTCATCTGATGGAGTGATTAAATTATAATGCATTCAATTAACAAAAACACTATATGGTTAATTATTTACAGCAGGTTGTTAATTTTAAAAATATCTCGGTAAATACAATGTTGAACTCCAATTTTATGCAAATAGCTTAATTTAAAATTAGCCTTTAAGGGAAAAGACTCCTTAATAGGTCTACTTCATAAAAAACTCATTGGCATGGCCTATTCCACTCCTGGGTGGTACCCTAAGATTTTTTATTAGCTCAAAACACAATAGCCATAAGCTATTTTGCAAAGGTTTATTTATTTTTAAAATATTTATATGGCTGAAAAAAATGTGGTGAAAATAAACTTGAATCACATTAAAGATTGAGTGGTGGAAAGCTCTAACACGAATCACTTACAAGATATGAATACATTACTTTATTATTGTAACATTAAAAATAAAAAAATTTTAAGTGAAATTTAAAGGAATATGATAATGCCTAGATACTTTTTAGGGATAAATATAAATCTTTAAAATAGGCTTCAAAATGGTCTATGAACATCGAACCCGATGTGGCAAAAATAAAATGTACATTAAAGAGATTTAAGCCCAAGAAAACCAGATCGGTCACTACCGTACCTATTTGTTTTCTGAATACTTCTTCCTCTCTTGAGCCAATACGAAAGTTCGTAAGGAAAGAAACAAGGGATGGGTCTCAATTTTGTTCCAAAGGCAATTAAGTCTTAGTCCCTAAAATAAAATTACTTAAGAGTCAGTCTTTCTATTTGACATCCAGGATCAACATTCCCCAGCAAGGCACATTCTAATTAGTCAACAAAGTTTCATGGCTAAAAATATAGAGTGATTCAACATAAACAAATGTGAAACAACTGCTCTACATCCAAAAAAAAAAAAAAATATGTTTAATTAATCAAGTCTGAGAGCTAGTGATGATTCTTGTTTTATTTGTAAGTTGGTTCAACGAACGATATAATTTTCAGTACCTGGTGGACCAAGTGTTAGCGAAAGAAGGAAACTCAGTTAGGCTTATTTATTGTCCGGAGTATGACGTTCCCTATGCAATAGGCCAATACAATGTCTATTACTTAGGCTGCCTTGTATTTAAAAAAATGGAAGGTTGAGTGAAAAATCACAGGAAAATAAGAATCAGTTCATAAATGAGCCCTATCAGGTTTGCTTCCTTATTTCTGCATTTCAAGTCTCACTATTTTGATATCAAACCTATTTCCTGAAGCTAGCTGAACAAACCAGAATAGTTCTTGTCCACTGAATTAGTAAAACTATTGACTTTAGGCTATAACTAAAAGGAGACTGCCCATGCTTATTAGATTTTTTGAAGCCAGATGAGCACTTGCAAAATTAGTTTGGCATTTGCCACTACAGATTGCGCCAGGGTTGTCATTTCAAGCTTAAGATTTGTACCCCTAAACTAAAATGGGATATTTTTGCTTCTACCAGGCTGTGTTATGATTTAGGGTTAAAAAAGGTACTTTGAATTTTCTTAGTTTACCAAGGAAATCCTTAGTTCCACCAGGATTTTTGTAGCATATGATCACACACGATTGGCTTCTAAGTTTAACATGGCTTGGAAAGAACAGTTTTACTTTTTTCTTTACATAATCAATACACAAGTAAACTGTTTTCTGCATTTTATTCAATTTTATTAATGAGTTCATTAAATAATTAGTATAAATTCCACTTTCCTTGGATGTCTCTTCTCAAAAATTAGGAGTACGGTAGGGCCTAAATGCATTTTATTTTCACTTTAACTAAATACAATGTCATAAAAAAACATAAAGATTAACTTACTTATAGGTGATATCTTATGGTCGGTTCTCTTTTACGAAATGTAACATATGCTTGTATGCTTGCTTGTTTGCAAAATTATCTATAGGCTAGGCTAAGTAAAAATGGCTTTGAGGGATAATTTTGAGTGCTGGAAATAACTTATTTCTGGCTCAAACACATGTTCTGTAAAGGTTAATTGGCCGGACAAAATCCAACTGCAGTAGGCTACATGAAATAATTTCTGTAATTTAAAATTTTTAAAAATTCAACCTTGTCGGCTCTTAAAGGCATGTACAGATTGGTTGAGTAACTCAAAGCATGTTTATTTTGGTCTAGTATCTCGGCGGAATTGCTAAGATTATCTGATTCCACATTGTTTATATAACCCATATAGCCAAAAATTGTCGACCGTATGAAAACGACTGCCGATGGTGTAGTCATCATCCTCAGAAAACAAACAAAAAAATCTGCTAACAATATCAATAGCAACCCCCAGCACCTGATTGGGGCTTGTTCTGGACATTCAGTTCCTCAACCTTACCTTAATAGCTCAATTTACCTTTTACCTTAATTTTCTAAGTCAACTTCACCTGCTCACTTTACCACTTTACAGTGGGCGAGTTAACAGGCAAGTAACTATGACAACAATGTTCAATGAACAAAAATTTAACAAAATAGTAGGCCTATAGATCCCTATCTATACTAGGTCCAATATTTTTCAAAAACGATAACTAAAAGATTTACAAGGTATTTAAACTGATAGGCCCCCTACTGTGAATTAAACAATTCATAAACAGCCTCATGAGATATTCTGGGCCCACCTTAAAGAATAAGAATAAGTTTGAATCCTGTTACAATTAATTTAAATTTTATTTGCACTTTACCAATTTACAAATGACAGACTATAACTTAGTATCAGTTTGTGTTAATAGTTTTAGGAAAAAATGTCCAAACCTTATTAAATAAAAAATAACTAGATACACACTTTGACCCGGTTCTTATGAAAGCTTTTTAGCTTTTTGATAAAGAGTGTCTACAACCTTCCCCATACTATTGATGGTTTCTAACGCCATTTCATAGGTCTTGTCCACAACAGTTTCTTCAAAGACTATAAGCACACCCTCACCTTGGTCGAGGATTCCATGAAATTTCTTATCCAAAATCATCTGGGATAGCTTCTTTTCAACCTGCAGCTTGGGTAGTTTGATAGACTGGGCCACAAATTCCACTTGAACACGTGAGTATGGCTCGATGATACGACACAGATTTTGCTCCAACATTTTGTCATATAGTGTACCTAGATGCGCTCTTACAATTACATCCTCTTCCAGTTCTTTCTTGAAGTTTTTCAAAGTCTGCTGGAAGTCCGCTAAAGATCTTTTGTGACTGGCTTGGGCAACACTCTTCATTGCTTCAATGTCCTTTCCTGCATATTTTAATGCAAGCTTTCCACTGACAATCTGCTGAACATCTTCAGGTGTGTTTAACATTATTTTAGAAAGCAACATGTACTTTAGAGCTGTCAGAGCTTTTGGAGATTCAATACTATCATAGCCTTCAAATGCTTCATAAAAGTATGAGTAAGCTGTTTTGAAATCCTGTTCATCTGCTGCATGGAGGATTCCTGATTGTAAATCTAAAGCTGCTTGCATTTTTGGTGGGCAATAAATTGAGTTGGCAGTGGTTCGAGCAGATGTTAGGGCTGCCCTAGCCTTAGACAAATTGCTTAGAGCATGATAAGTTTTACTTTCAAGCAACAAGACTTCAACAAGCAAATTCTTATCATCAAGTTTCTTTAGTTCTTTCAGTAAAGTGGATCCTAACTGAAGTGCATCAGTGTACATGCCTGTGTCGAAATACAATGCAATGAGCCTGGCTTCCAGAGACTGCCTTAGAAAGGTTCTCCGTTCTTCTTTGGCCCATTCTATGCATTCTTTGCATAACTGAACTTCAATACCGATTCCAGCCTCTAAATCGAGGAAAAAATCAACCAAAGATCGCACTAACTTAGCAGCTTTAGCCTTACTTATCATGCTGAGAAAAGGTCGAGTCTGTTTGATTAGGTCTGCAAGTTCTTTAGCTTTACCTTCATTTTTGTATTTCTCACCAAGTTGTAGGATCCCCTGTTCTTTTCTTCGAATTTGTTCTTCATTGCCGTCATCGTTAGGGTCATCTTGAGGTATCTTGATTAAGTCTTTACTTTGTTGTGACATAGATCGCTCGAATAACATCGCACCCGCCATGTTCGATAACTCACTACGGCTACGGAACAACAGCTCAACAGCATGAAATAAACGCTGGGTCATCGTCATCCTTGGTCATCTTCTTCGAATAAAAAAAATCTAGGAAAAATAATAGTGGTTATGTGAGTAAGCACTATATTAACTGAATTAATATACCGGCCTAGATTACATACAAAAACTAAGCAACTTTTTCTTTTTTTAAATGTTGTCATATAACAAATATATTGTTACAGGCATCAGGGCAGTAAAACTTAATGAAACATTTTCATGGTAAGGCTTTCGAGGCAGTGAAATTCGTTAATCTATGGTGAAATGCCCTTAAAGGTCAGGAAGGGTACGTCTCAAAACGTCCAGGTCATTTTATTTTATTATTAAAAAGAGCAATTTCAAAGCATCCAGGCTGTTCAATTTAATTATTAAAATTAGCTGTATCAAAAAGATCAGAATTTAGAACATTTAGTTTCGTCTAGGATAAAATTCATTAAGATGCTTCTTTATAATAACAAGATGTTATAACGTCCGTGTTAAAATTCATTAGGCGCTACCATAGGGCGCTACTTCATGATATGCAAGTTTCATAACGTCATAGAGTAATAATGAACTATAACGTCTCTGAAACCCAACCTGGACGTTATGAAACTGGAATATTCTGAAATAGCTAAAGAATTTCAATCTGGACGTTTTGAAACGGTTAGAAATAATAAGTCGATTGTCGGCTAGTGCCGACTCCTTTAACAAATAAACTGTTTCAGATTTAAAAAAAGGCAAAATACACATTCCAGGCAACCACAGAAGAACTGAGTGAAAGGTAGGGGACTATCTATTTTGCTGACCAGCTGACTGAAGAGAAAACTCGGTGTCGTGGTGAGCGCTACATGCGTCTGGCGGAGCGTCTCAAAACCGTGTCAAGACGGACAAGGCGTGTCAGACATTCCCCGCGCCCCTGCCGGTGGGTAATTTGGCGTCTCTTAGGAACAATGAACGTCCCCTTTATCCCTCACTTAGTACCACCAACACATGGCCGGCGCGGTGGAGCCATCTTTCAGTCAATAACTTTTCCTTACTTCATGATGACTATAAAGTTAGATTCATTTTTGTTGATTAGTTTATAATTTACATAATTAAACTGTACATAAACCGAACGTTTAACTCAGAAACATGTTTACCGACATTAAAAAATATTATTTATAAAAAGAGTAAAAAAACAAATATTTTTGAACTACATACTATACATATACACAATATGTTTTAGTGAATTTCCCCTATAGGGAAGAAGCTATTACCGTAGGTCTCATGGTAAGACCTACGCCCGTGACCATGTTAACTTTTCGTTTTGGGGCCACCAGAAGCAAATAACACCATTCATTCGAATTTATATATATGTGTATATATATATATATATATATATATATGTACGAGTCGAACACGTCCTTCCGTCTATTTGTAACGCTTAATGTTGTTGATAAAATGCAAGGTTCGTGATTTGCCTGCAATATAGTAAACGTATGGAAGTTACTTGACCAAATAAAGGAATTTTCGTACAGTTTACCTATTTATTACATCCACGTTGGTTACACTGCCAAATCCATCAATTCTATCACGTTTCATTCCTTGAATTATCGTAATACGACATGAAACTGAATTGGTTAACAAAGCAAATGTTTGCAATACAGATTCAGATTCAGATTCAGATTCAAATATCTTTATTCATTAATACAAATAATGTACATGAATGGCGTCATTGAGTCTAATCTTAGACTATGTTATATACTCCACAAATAAATCAGAACGAGGCAATCAAATACACTCCCAATTCTTATCTTAGACTTATAACTCTTGAAATTCTTCTATGTAATACAACGGATTGTCCAAAAGAAAATTTTTTAGAGTATTTCTAAAAGTATTGAAATCATTTATATTCTTTATGTTTTGTGGTATATTATTATAACAGTATTTTCCAGCATAAGAAGGTTGTTTTGTAAATAAAGTTGTTCTGTGGCTTTCAATGGCAAAGTTAATTTTATTTCTTGTATTGTAGTTATGAAAATTTTCCATCCTAATATTATTTATTGGGTATGTTTTAATATGTATGATTGTGTGAAAAATATACAAACTAAATACTGTGAATAATCTTAATTCTTTAAATTTTTCTCTAAATGATTCTCTTGGATTCAATTTTAACATAGCTCTAATTGCTTTTTTTTTAAATACTAAAATTCTACTTAAATTATTATGTGATGTCCCCCCGTTCAACACCAAACCAAACTGTATATGTGAATGAACATGAGCGTAATAAAGTAACAGCATGGAACTCAGCTCACAATAAAAAGACATTTTCCTAATAGCAAGACCCCAGAACTCAACTTAGTACATACATGATCAACATGATCATTCCATGTAAGTTGGTCATCAATAATTAAGCCTAAGAATGTTGAATTATTTTTCTTTTCTAAGATGCTATTTTCTACTGTTAGAATAAAATTTTGCTGATTTAAGTTATTGGAGTGTGAATTTTTTATATCAAAGATGAGATAATTTGTTTTACTTGAATTCAAAAGTAGATTTTTGCTTTTTAGTGAATCAACTATTACATTTATGTATTGTTCTGAAAAATGATTGAGTGTTAAAAAATTTTGTTCTGATACTTTAAGGGTTGCATCATCAGCATATAAACAAAGCTGATAATTACTATTTATATTAGAAAGTTTTTCCCCTAGCCCACGGAAGTAGCAAATAAATAGCAAAGGGCCAAGAATCGATCCTTGAGGCACCGAGTATTTTAATTTTTTTAAGAGAGGATTTATGATTAGATATAAAATTATTCTTACAATTTGTTACTTCACCATATTGTAGTCTGTCCTTAACAAAAGATTCCAACCATTTCAATGGCAATCCGTGTATTCCACAGTCCTGCAACTCCTGAATAAGCTTGTCATGACAAACCCTGTCAAACGCCTTTGTCAGATCCATGAGTATAGCTATTACTTTATTTTTTTTGTCAATATCGTTTATTACACCCTCTATAAATTGGGTAGCGGCTGTTATAACGGACCTACCCACCTATAACCATGTTGTTCTTTATCTAAGATTTTATTTTCTTCAAAGAACTCCATTAATCTGTTGTACATACATTTTTCATAAATTTTTGAGATGGTTGGTTGAATTGAAATTGGTTGGTAATTAACTATTTCTTTTGTGTCACCTTTTTTAAATACCGGAATAACTTTTGATATTTTTAATTTTTGTGGAAAGTCTCCTGATATGAAAGATGAATTAATAATGTGTACCAGAGGTTTTACTATTACGTTTATAGATGTTTTTAATACAATAATAGGAACTTCATCGTAACCACATGATTTTTTATTTTTAAAATTATTTATTAATGCAATTATTTCTTTTTCATCTACTGGTTTACAATAAAATTTTGGAAATATAGGACTATGTGTGAATTTGGTGGATCTATGATGGTAGTCTATTGGTGTTGATTCCACCAAATTTATATAATAATCATTAAAAATATTGGCTACTGTATCCGGTTCTGAAACTATTTTTTCTTTATTCCTTACTTTAATAGTTTGATGTAATGTTTTATTATTCCTACCAAGGTCTTTATTTATAATATTCCAAGTTGTTTTTGATTTATTTTCTGACTTATCTATCAAGTTAGAGTAATACTGTTTCTTTGCACTATTTATTGATTTTTTATAATTCTTTTTTTGTTTTTTATAAGCTTCTTTCAAAAACGAACTTTTTGTGCTCCTTAATTCACTACCTAAATTAATAAGATCATTTTTTTCTTTTTTTATATCTTCAGTCATCCAATCTAATTTATTTTTTTCAGCCCTGAGTCTAGTCTTTATCTTTGGAAATGACAAATTAAAATAATAAATAAAAATTGTATAAAAAATGTCAAACTTATTTTCACAAGGAGCATAGTATACTTGATGCCAATTTTCTTTTTCCAGATATTTCAAGAAAATTTTAAAATTTGATTGGTTAAACCTTCTTTTGTACTTAGTAAATGTTTTACTTAGCTTATTTGTATTATTTATTGATTTTATGCAAATATCCAATAGAATGCCATCATGATCTGACAAAGCCGTTATCAAGGAGCTACTTTTACATAATTCACTTGGTACATTGGTTAAGAAATTATCAATTACTGTTGCAGAATTTAAAGCAACTCTAGTGGGCACTTTAATTAGATACCTTAATCCATAACACTTAAGTAAATGAACAAAATTTTTTGTAACTCTCTCCTTACTAAGTACATCGATATTAAAATCGCCAGTTATAACCATATATTTACTAATTTTTTGGAGTATACATATTAATTTTTCTAGTTTTTCAAGAAAAACTTCATTGTGCTCCTTTTTTGGAGATCTATAAAGACCACATATTATTAGCTTACATGTTTGAATTTTAAACTCAGCTACACAACATTCAAAAATCTTTTCAACACAAATTGTGTCTATATCTGGCATATTAATCTCTTTCCATTTCATTTCTTCTTTAGCATACATTACAACCCCTCCCCCAGGAATTTTTTCCCGTGCATAACTACTTACTAAGTTATAGTTGAGTAACTTTATATCTTTTATATTATTTTTTAAACATCTGTGCTCTGATAGGACTACTACATTGGGATTTATTTCTTCTAATGTTATGAGTAAGGGATCTATTCTACTTTCAAAATGCTCAATATTCTGGTGAAATATACAGAGTTTTTCCATAAATGTGCCACTAGAGTTACGTCTTATGTCTAGTTTTTTGGTGACCTTGTAATTAAAGGGGAAACAAATCTACTACTATCGCCAGAAATAAGAGTCTTTGACAATTCTTCATTTCTTGAGTCACTTTCACTTATGTATGTTGTGTCGTTAGTCTGTTGAGTAGTGCTCTGCTTTAATTTCACTACACTACACTTGTGTTGATTCTGATTACGGTGCGTCAGTGATGGAAGAGGTGGGAAGACGGACAAGTCCAGTAGCTGGTGTGCCCTCAGTTGCTGAGTAGAACATTCATCCTCTGCAGCAGATAGTAGTTTTGCCTCTGATAAGGAATCATCAAGCAGTAAATCATCCCCCTCTTCTTCTTCTTCTCCTCCTCCCCCTTCTTCTCCTTTCAGATTTGAGGAAGAATCCAACAAGTTGGATCCCATTGCTGGGCAGATAAGTACTTTTAGTTTTCTCTTCATAAATTCTTCCGTCAGCTCCAGAAAGGCCCTGTCATAATCAAATTTTGATTATGACAGGACTGAAACAGGACTGACAGGATTAAAACAGGACTGAGTAACTGACTCTAGGTTTGTCAGTTTTCCTAAACTCTAAAAATAATTCAGTTTAGTCCAGTCTTTAGACAACTAAATCTCCAGTTCTACCGGGCCGATTTTATTAATTAATGAGTCGTTGGAAAGCTCTCTCTCTGTAAATTTGCAAATAATTATGAAATTTTTTTGATATTTTTGGCGAAAAAGTAAAAAACCCACGTTTTCCACAAGAAATACATTGAAAACCGGGATTTTATCATTTTTTATTTTGAGGCAAATTTTGGCTGCCTTTATTGAGTATATTTAAGAAATGCTTAACTGTTATTTGTAGGAAATTTTATTCTCTCTCAGAATATCACCATCCACATTAACCGACTTCCTCACCATTTAAAAGTTATTTGTAAAACAAGCTAAGTAACCTCCGAATTTTAGTAGTGTGAAAATACTGAATCTATATAAATAAAATTAGAGTTTTGTCTGTACATTGCTCAGAATTATGAAATGTTTGGTTATTTTTGCGTTTTGAAGGTCAGAGAATCCGAATCAAGCCTTATCTCAATTTATGTCACGATGTGTGTTGGTAACGCTCAACATCACACTTTAGACCGCTTTTCACGCAAAAACTAGAGTACTGTTATGGCTGAAACTTTTTTCCTGTGTTTTATGCACATATGAGAAGGCTTTAGACCACTTAAAACTAGCATACGTCGTTTTGAAATTAAATAGCAAGCTTCTAAAAACCGAGTTTTATTTGATTTCGACCAAGTTTTGGGTAGAGGCAAGCTTTGGGTAGAGGGCGAAGATATTCTACGGAAATGTTATTTGAGGAGTTTGGAGTTTTAAACTTGAGGCAGTTATATGTAAAAACTTTACTAATATACATTTTCAAACATTCAGAGGAAATTTTTCTTAATTTTGAACATAGTTACTTTACTCGAAGTTCACAGTGCAGTAAAATCCGAGTTAACAAGCTAGTCAGAACTTTTTCAGTCACCAATTCACATTACATTTCTCAAATTCTTTTCAGAAATCTTCCACCATATCTTCAAAACTATCATAACTGCACACTGACCACTTACAAGAAACATGTTATAAACTGGTTAAATGAAATAGGAAGGGATGCTATTGAGGCGGTCATCACATCCGGTTACAGATAGACTTGACTCAACCAATAACTTAACATAAAACAGGTTATCGCTGAGCCGGGGTCCGTCGTTTATTTGAAGTTTTTATATTGACAGTTATTTATTTTTTTTCTGTCTTAATATTATTAACAATCATATTAATTTTATAACAATTATTTACTTTATTTCCTATCTAATTAATTTTCTTAACAATTTTCACTTTTTCAGCCAGGTTTTTTATTGGTAAAGACTATTTTAGTATAGCCAAGGCCACACTACACTACAGGCCGGAGTCCTTTTGTGGTGACGTCACATTATCAGACGGAATCGCAGACGATTTTGTAATGTACTCTTATGGCGATTCACTGTCGCGCTTTTGAAACTATCGTGCCCTAAGTAATTCGTTTAAGTTTTCGTTTAGAAACCATATTTTTTCGAATCTGCATTAATCAATGAATAACCAAATGCGGTCGAAATTAATTTTAAAGATAAACAAGACTTTATTTCATAAACATAAAAACTGGTAAACATTACAGGCAAGTAATTTGTTTACTTTTCATCAGATGATTTATTGGAAATTTGACAGTTTTGTTTCTAATTGTTTTCATTTCGATGTTCTAATGTCATAATTTTTTTGGTAAATGTTTACGATTTTCATATGATTTTCGACGTTATTTCCAACACAGCGCTAGGAGTTCGGCCGGTGTTGTGACGTGGCATCAGGGAGGAGGGGGGGAGACTCCGGCCTGTAGTGTAGTGTGGCCTTGGTATAGCGGCTCGTGCCTACGCACAGGTTCGGCAACCTATGTAGGCACTAGTTCCAATATAATTTTTATTGTTTATTTTATTCTTATAATAGTTATTTTATTTATAATGTATATTGTGTAATGTAATTGTATGAACTTTTTATTGGAATAAAAGAATTTGAATTTGAATTTGAATTTGAATTTGAAGTTTGTTTTGAATTTCCCCATAATTCAAGGGGATGACGTTTTGTTTACATTTTCAGCGTTCCAAGCAGATGGTAGTTACCTTCACTGAACAGGCAGTTGACTGCTTGTTATGGCGAGCAGGTATGAAGGGTACAGGGAAGAAGAAGAAGTTTCTCCACCTACAGCTTTGCATAGAGTAACAAAAATGCAGTTAGTTTACTTTTCTCTGCCAAGGGTATTAAAATTAGTACTGGAGATACCACTGCCTTATCAAATTTCCCCTACAGGGAAGAAGCTATTACCGTAGGTCTCATGGTAAAACCTAAGCCCAAGACCATGATAACTTTTCGTTTTGGGGCCCCCAGAAGCAAAAAACACCATTCGTTCAAATTTCTAGATATATATATATCTATGTGTCTGTAAGCACGATAGCGCTCGCAAAAATGGTCCGATCGGAATGAAATTTGGCACAGGTGTGTAAAGTAGTAATTATTCGGATGAGTTCGAAAACCAGCCCGATCGGACCACTGGAAAGGGGGGTAAAGGGGAGTAAACCCCCCAAAAATGGGTTTTTTTATTTTTCACATAGAAAAATAAAATAATCCAATTTTGTTTGGCACCATTGAATTCAGCTCGAAAAAACAAACAATTTAGTATCTTGAATCATTGCTCTATGTCCATTGGTTACCGAGATATTTAAAGTGGTAAACACAGTACGTTGTCCCTATGTTAACCTTATGGGAAATAAGTAAAATTCTATATCTCGCTTCTTTCACAACATACCTTAATAAAACTTGGTTTGTGGCTTCATTTAGATGAGATCTAATGCATTTTAGTCTAAAATCCCCGATATTTCCATTTTTATGTCAGCAAACCTGCATACTCATTTCCCATGTTATCCTTATGGGAAATAAAAAATCCTATATCTTCCTTATTTCTTAACGCATCTTGATAAAACTTTGTATGTGGCTTCATCTAGTTGAAATATACTGGATTATGGCCTAAAATACCCTATTTTTACATTTTCATGGCAGCAAACCTGCATACTCATTCTCCATGTTAACCGTATGGGTAATTAAAAAAGTTGTGTAGTTTGCTCATTTCTCATAATATCCTGATAAGAACTGGCATGGGGCTTCATACAGTTAATATCTACTTGATTATGGCTTAAAATACCCAAATCATCAAATTCCGGAGGCAGCAAACCTGTGTACTCTATTTCCCAATGTTAACCTTATGAGAGGTAAATAAAATTGGATAGCTTCCTTATTCCTCAACATATCTTGATAAAACATGTTATGTGGCTTCATATAGTTTAGATATATTGGATTGTAGCCTATGATACCTCATTTTCAAATTTCTGAGGCAGCAAACCTGCATTTTTCTATACTAATCTTATGGAGAATAATTTATTTTTGAATAGCAATTGTGGGCATTTGGCAAGTCAAAGGATGAGGGTAAAAGGGTCCAAATTAAATGTTTTAATGTCAGGGACTCAGGAAAAGTACTGTGATTTCTTAAAGTTTGCTAGAAAACAAAACATAACATAAAATAACTGCCATTTAAGTAGCATTGGGATCTAAAACGTCTGCTTTGTTTACATTAAAATATGTGAGCTGATGTTTGATTCAAAGCCATATGGTGGATACAGACATATGGCTTATTTAAAGGCCAGATAACTAAATATG
The DNA here is from genome assembly GCA_035578135.1 of Flexamia atlantica. Lineage (NCBI taxonomy): Eukaryota > Metazoa > Arthropoda > Insecta > Hemiptera > Cicadellidae > Flexamia > Flexamia atlantica. Next base: position 47,431,450 of record JAQJVK010000005.1, on the reverse strand, counting down.
TCAAATAAATGCATGGTATAAAGAAAAAAGAAAGGTGTGTGCACAGTCAGCTGGTATGACGTCATTGGGCTCATGAACGTAGCGGCATTACAGCAGAACTGAGACTGTACACAATAATATTTTGATTGAGTTGCATTAATTGATTTATATTGTAGTCGTTGTAAGCACTAGTTGTGAGAGCCCAACTACGTCACACCAGCTGACTCTGCACACACCTTTCTTTTTTCTTTACACCATGAAATAAATGTACTGTAGCAAATACAGATTTTTACTGATGATTTTTACGAAATTTTTTACTCAAACTTAAACATCTGGTAATTTCCCCATATGATTAAATTGGAAAAGCCAGCTGTTTTGAAGTTTTGAACATTGCATTTTCGTGCCAAGTATAGGCTATTATTTTTATAGCCTTTTGCTCTAAAAGCCTCTGGGAGAGTATTTTTGCACGCTTTCTTTTGAATGTATATTGATTTTACTTGATGCGAGACTTCATTTAAATTATTTATTTATGCACTTGAAATTCGCTGAGTATGCAGGACTGCTGCAACGGGGGTATTTATGTTAAACATAGTTTCTAAAACTTTTTTTGGAAGATCAAAATATTTGTTACATTTTCCCCGCAGTACCTCCATACACTCAAGAATGTGAATATGCATTCAAAAAATGCTTTTTTTTTTGTTACCCTCAAGATTTAATGATCAAAAACACTAAAAACATAGTTAGTTACAAAACATCCTTGTTGCAACAGACCTGCATCTCAGTGATGCTATCGAGTAGTGAACACTTCAAAATACCACCAGTATTTTAGTGAGAGCTAAATGATACTGATTTAGTTATTAAAATACCAAGAATCAAGAACTTTATTGCCATTAAGTTAGTTTAACAATAGGCATTGTTAAGGTTATTCATAGTTGAGAATATTACAAGATGTTATACAAAGACAATATTCAATAATTGTGAGAATGAGATGTTTATTTTCTTTTAAGCTTACAAAGCAGTGGACATTGTCATATAAAAACCATGTTAATATCTTCGTTATATTAAAAACCATGTTAAACAACTCGCAAGAACAGTCAAATCAAATACATAACTTATATGTCCAATACAAATTTAAAAAAAAAGTATTAATCTAGAGCAAGATAACTATAAATACAAGAATATTATGCAAAATGTGATGCTAGGTGCACCATGCATACAGCAACCATGTGAATATCACAAGTAGTAAGATTTAATAATTAGGTTTCACAAATTATTCATAGGCTAACTGTGACATACAGTTAAGGTGGCCAACTGACAATTCAGATATTCTTCAATTGAATAAAATGCATTACTTTTTAATTATGAAGAAACAAACAGTTTTAATTTGTTCATGGGTAAATCTCTTACTGACACAGGTAATTTGAGAATAAAATATACTGTTGAAAATTATGACTTCTATGAGTTTTACTTAACCTAATTTAAGGTTTTACAATATCTCGTTTATGCCTAGTGTTGTGATCATGGCAATTATAATGTTTAGGGAACTTACCTAGGTTTTCCTTAACAGAGATCAAGTTTGATAAAATATACAGTCAATATATTATACAGAGTCAAAAAATATATACTTGAAATAAACAGAGTCAATATAACTTATTAGGCTGAACGAAAAAACGGGTTACAAGATTCTCTTTGGAATAGGCCTATATGTTAGCAGCTACAGAGTTGCCCTATAAACGTACACCATAATTCAAATGGGAATGAAGTAGACCAAAATAGGCTACTAAAAGAACTTCTAGGCTAACACAATTATTCAGCTCGCGTAGCAAAAATATAATACGGGACAACTTTTTAGACAATTGCAAACTCACAACTGCATGTTCGCTCCAACTTAACATACAATCTAAATACAAACCAAGTAATTTTACATATTTAATCAAGTCATCAGATAACTGATCCTTCAAAGAAAATTGAAGAAATTCAGTTTTACTTTCATTTAATAATAGGCTATTCACTGTATACCATGTTCTAGCTAAAGCTAAAAAGCAGAGTTGTTTTAACGTAACTTCATCTACATGATGATCTGTGGCCAACTCTGTTTTATCGTCTGCATATATAGTACACTCAACAAAGGTATGTTTCAGCTAAAAGAACATGTATGTTAAAACATCAAGGCATATGTATGTAACAAGGTATGTTACAGCTTTGTGTTTGCTCAAATCATTGACAAACACAAGGTACAAGAAAGGCCCTAACATCGAGCGTTGCGTACACATACACCTAACAACTCAGATTGACAGCCTTCAATTACAACCATCTGTTTACGGTTATTTAAATGAGAGTTCAATAAATTAAATTCTGTGTTTTTTACACCACAAAAATCTAATTTACTACAGAGAATGTCATGGGATAAGGTATCAAATGCTTTGTTTATGTCTACTTAACAAGTACCCACTACGAGTTTATTCCCAAAACCTTTGAGAATGATTATCAACAGTTGTTTCCACTGCCATGATTGTAGAATGTTTATTTCTAAACCTATTTTGATGGTCATAATAACTCATTAACAGAGAAAAATTCATAAAGCTGCTTAAAAAGTTGAGCTCATATTATTTTACTTACACTTACAATTGTAGTACAATTGCTATTGGACTGTAGTTCTCGGGACTGCCAATAATAAACATACTTTCTAAAAACTATCAATCTCGTGTGAAATTTTATGAGGGTACCCTATAAAGGCAAATAAATTAACACTGTAAGGCATTGGAGCAGTGTTGGCTAATGGTGTGTTTACTAAAGAATACAGAAGAGCTTTTAATGTTATCTTCAAAAAACAACATTCGGTTAACTGAAAGGTAAGTGGTTTGTGACAAACAAAATGTCAATGTAAGGTCTATACGGAAATGTAGTTTTGTAGCACAGGCCTAAACTTACAGAGTAGCTTTGTTACATAGTAGGCCTAGCTTACTACATCAGATTTGATGACATATACAATGATTTTTAATTGTTCATAAATATCCTAAACGATATCAACGTTCCAAAAAATGAAATAATATGTAAAATAACAGGTACTAAACACTAAACACCTATATTGGGTATATTAGCTCTAAGAAAAGCCCCTTATCACTCTAATTTCAGTAAACCGGCAAATAAACAGTTAATTTTACTGAACCATTAAAAGAGAGGGGTGAGAACAAATTGATGAAAAATACATTATCTATTAAGACTAGTTTACACTATACAACTTGTTTTATAAGCTTGTGTTGTACAACCAATTATACTACTTAGTTTGAACATGTTTAATAAAGCAATGAAAGTGCATGGCTTTACGACAAAGCCTAGATTTGATTTACCTCAGTCTTAAAAATAAATAAGATCAAAAGAAGAGGTTAGGAAAATAGAAGAATCGCTTTGACAATTGAATGTAATTAACTATTGGATTTACTTAACTGTTACGAAATTAATGTAATGGTGACTAAACAATATTAATGAAAACGGTATTACACGTTACGTTGTAGCCTAGATTTACCTGTCTTCAAAATAAAGATTTAAAAGATGAAAAGTAAACCTTACAGAGAGCCCACCAATTGACCGAATTGATATTTGCTCGCCGTGACACTTGCCCACTTTTTAAAAATAAAATTAAATAAATAAATAAAAGCTTGAATCCACTTGGTCGAATCGATAATTGGTCGTTGTGACATTTCCCCAACTTTTTAAATATCAATATTAATAATTAAATAAAATACTGAAACCACTTGTCCGAATTGATACTTGTTCGCTGTGACAGTTGTCCGACTTTATAAAATATTAAGTATTAAATAATTGACGATTGACCGAATTGATAGCTGCTCGCCGTGTCTCTTGCACACTTTTTAAAATTAAATTAAAATAAATAAATAAAGGCCTGAATCCACTTGGTCGAATTGATAGTTGGTCGATGTGACAGTTGCTCGACTTTATTAAATTAAATAATAATAATTTAAAATGGTGACAGTTGACCGAATTGATACTTGCTCGCAGTGACAGTTGGCAGAAGAGTGGAGGGACAGCAAGGAGAGGGAGCGGGCCGGGCGCCCAGCTCCTATTCGCCCAGTGGGAACATGCCCACATGGGCCGTCCAGTAGCAGAGAATAGGGGCATTACGCCCCGTCCTCTCCCTTTCCGCCCTGCCCCCTCCTCTCTTCTAACAACTGTCACTGCGAGCAAGTATCAATTCGGTCAAATGACACAAATTCTAAATTATTATTATTTAATTTCAAAAAGTCGGGTAACTGTCATTTCGACCAACTATCAATTCGACCACATGGATTCAGGCTTTTATTAATTTATATTAATTTCATTTTTAAAAGTGGGCAAGTGTCACGGAGTGCAACTATCAATTCGGTCAACTTTCAATTATTTAATACATAATATTTTTATAAAGTCGGACAACTGTCACAGCGAACAAGTATCAATTCGAACAAGTGGTTTCAGTATTTTATTTAATTATTAATATTAATATTTAAAAAGTTTGGGAAATGTCACAACGACCAATTATCAATTCGATCAAGTGGATTCAGGCTTTTATTTATTTATTTTATTTTATTTTTAAAAAGTGGGCAAGTGTCGCGGCGAACAACTATCAATTCGGTCAAATGACAGGCAACCCGGCTTCAACGCTTTAACATTTGGACGTAAATCTGATTGCCATCATGCGATTGGCATGAGTCAGCTGTAGGTGGAGAAACTTCTTCTTCTTCCCTGTACCCTTCATACCTGCTCGCCATAACAAGCAGTCAACTGCCTGTCCTTCACTGATGGATTCGTCGTTACAGATGTTTTATGATTTCATTCAGTTTTATGTTTTGGTTTATAATATTTCTTTTCAATTGACATGTACTATATAAAGTTAATATTTTCCCATTCATTATATATTTATCAGGATTTTCAATATTTTCATCCTGATCTGACCCTCGGATTTCACCACAAACCAAGGCCGCGCACAGACCCTCTCAAGATCACATATTAATAATATCCTTATGCCAGAATTATCAGTGATGAAATGTTTATATTCAAACAGATGTTAAAAGCAAGACATTTCATACAATGTAAAACCAGCTGTCTGTAAAAAATAAAATAAAACACTGACTAGAGCTACTTAAAAGTCTTTCCTTCCTTATAACAGCTGTTAATGAACGATCTAATGTAATGCATTTTTAAAAAATTTCGAGACGGCTATGTTATTTTGTTGTTGTTCAAAATAGACCCTAAAAACATTAGAAAATACTTTGATGGCATTTAATCAAGGCATTTTCTACTCTACGTACATAAACTTTCATGAAACAGGAAACTGCTTTAAGATTCACTAAGTACGCACGGTCAATTTAATAGCACAGACTACTATAATAGAGCTATGAAAGCCCGTTCATTCTCGCTTGGGTACATTCACCTATAATAGCACAGATTCAACGATAGGCCTACTTAGTATAAGCCTTCCCAGGCAGGGACACCCTTAGGGGTTTTATCGGCGGGGGCGCTGGAATGTGCTGGCATGTGTAGTATAGAGAGGCCAAATAAAAATGCCTCGTGCGGGGGGGCAGCAATATTTCTAAGTACTCCGTCGCAGCAGACCTGCGTTCTTAGCGGATTCCTAAAAGACTTTCTGGCTGATGAAAGTATATCTACTTTATATTTGTCAAATACCACTGACCTATCATCGCACAGCCCAAACTACTTGAACTTGATTTAGAACCTTGAAACTTTTCATGAACGTTCCTATACGGCGTGAGCATCCGCTGAGAACGGGTTTTTCAAAATTCAAGGTTTTCTGGGTTTTTCGGTGGGGTCAACGGTCTAAAATCTTTCTGTAAAATTAAATGGATGATCTTTCGATTAAATTGTCAATTTTCATTTAATCAAGAAGGCGGTTTAAGCTTCACACACAGATAGGTCTTTACAGCTGATTTTTATAGTTTGGTTCCTTTTATCATGGTTTTATGGTTGACTTTTTTCTTTTAGGTGATATGTGCTACATTAAAGTTACCAAGAGTTTTTGTACCTTATCTATTTAATCATAAACTCAGTATGTGGCACCATCTTTATTTAGGCAGCGGGTGTTAAAATTGTTATCGTGAGCGAAGCCACGGGCAACTGCTAGTTAGAGCTATTTTTGTTAAACTTTGTACAATTAAATCTAACTAGTGGCTTGAAGGGGCGAAAAGCCACTAATAAAGGAAAATTATAATGATCCTGATCCTCATAGCAAACTGGCTTTGGATCTACCATGTGTTAATTTCTCGCACATGGTTTTTATTAATCAAGTATCAGTATCACATGTTTTATGTAAACAAAGCAGACGTTTTTAGATCCCAATGCTATTTAAGTGACAGATATTTTACGTTATTTCTCGTTTTATAATGAATTTCGAGCAATTTCAGTATTTTTCCCGCCATCTTGGAATAGAATTTGAGCCCTCTCCCATCTTTCTAAGACTTGCCAGACGCCCACAATTTTTATGCAAAGAATCACCTTACGAAATTAAATATATGATTCTAGAGTTCTATCCGACAGATTTCGTCGTTGGAAAGCTTCATCCGTGTAGATTTGCAATAATTATGAAAGCTAGATTTTTATAAAGATTTATAGTGAACATGTAAAATCACATATTTTCTATACGAAATACATTAAAAAACACTTATTTTAAAGTTTCTTTTTGTAGTCAGGTTTTGGCTGCTCGTTATCAGTATTTTAAAGAAATGTATGTCTCTACCACTTTGGAAATGTTATTCTCTTTCAGAATGTCACCTTCCACTTAAACCGATTTCCTCACCATTTAAAAGTTATTTGCAACAAAACTAAGCAATCTCCGAATTTATAGTGGTGAGAAAATACTGAATAAGAGATATTTTTGTTAAACAACTAAATCTAGAGTTCTATCAGACAGATTTTATTAATTAACGGGTCGTTGGAAAGCTTCATCCGTGTAGATTTGCAAATTTCTTATGAAAAAGTAAAAACAAATATTTTCTATAAAAAATACATTAAAAAACAGCTCGCTTTTTTAAGTTTCTGTTTGTAGCCAAGTTTTGGCTGCCAGTTTTCAGTATTTTCAAGAATAGCCAGTATTACTTGCTGCAAGTCAGCATCTGAAAAGAGAGAGATTGTTTCATATTGCGGTCAAAACCTTTTAAAATTGGCCCAGGAAAAAATAAACAAGCAGTTAAACAAACTAAAATGTATGTAAATCAAGAAATAGAATCAAATTAAACTTGACAGCTATGTAAAAAGGTTGAATAAAAATATAAAATTCTAAAAATAGGCGATATTGTAAACATTCTATAACCTATAAACAACATTGTAAACAAACGCAATGTGGCGATTTGACAGTTCTGAGAAATTGTAAACATACATCATATGTAGCCAACAATGTTTTTAATGTGACTTGTATTACAATTTTTGATGAAATGAGTAGTACACGCTTTGGCCAACTAAGGTGAATCCTACTCTAACTGTGCAATATATTCTTTTGAACCAGGTGGAGGCTATACACGACATTTTTTACATTTTTGTGTTAAATGTCACGACTTTCTTTGGGAAATAAATTAAGTGCTACAGTCTGTGGTTATCCTTAAGATTTTCTTCAAACCATGTCCATATATTTAATTGTAAACAAAGTGAACTGAGTTTGTTTTGAGAACGACATGTATAGCGCCACTGTTCCAAAAAATTCAGCCCTTTAGTATTCTTAAGTTATGCCCTTTCTTAAAATTCCTATACGTACTAGCAAATGCAAAAATATCTTTAACATTACACTTTGAACGTTCAATTCCGAAAAACTTTTTACCGAGTTGTGAGTGTGAAGGAAACATTATATACCCAGCATCTGTATTTTATTTTTAGGGGCTTTTGCCCCTACAAGCCACTAGTATATATTAAAGAGAGAAAGAAATTCCTTAAGTACCTTTTTTCAAACATTTTATTATACATAACGCGTTTCGGAAATTATTCCATTTTCAAGTGTTTAAAAAAAATGGAATAATTTCCGAAACGCGTTGTGTATAATAAAATGTCTGAAAAAGGGTACTTAAGGAATTTCTTTCTCTTTTTAATTACAATAGTAGTCCTAGAAGTGAACATTAAAATAATATATATAAACTCGAACGAACGGTGTTTTTTTGCATCTGGGGACCCCAAAACGAAAAGTTATCATGGTCTGGGTCTTAGGTCTTACCATGAGTACTACGGTAACAGCTTCTTCCATATAGGGGAAATTCGCTAAAAATCGGGTAAAACAGGGTATTTTGAACGAACTATATAGATTTTTTTAAACTCTAGATATTTATAGTTGGAAATATGTAATAATTGGTATGGTTTTACTGGTTTCTGTGTTGCCAGAAACTGGGTATTTGCCCGGTTTTCGGGTATTTTGAAGGCCTTTCGGGGATATGAGAGGATTAAGAAAAATCGGGTAAAACCGGGGATTACAGACTTGAGCTGCGGGGATTTACCCGGCATCCTAAATACAAAAAAACGTGTAAAGCCGGGGATTTTTGAATTATGATTTGCTTTAGACAAATATCCACTGTTCTTATAAGACGGGAAAAATAATTTGTTTTCATGGTTTTGAGAACAATACACAAGGTAAATAGACACAGTTTGGTATAGAGTGTGCAGTTTATTAATGAAATATTTCCCTTTTTACCTAGTTAGAAGTAGGAGTCACCTAAGTTGGCCAAAACGAAAGTAAACAAACTATTATCTTCTTACGAACTTAAGCATAAAATCCAGCTGTGCTGAAAACATAGCTAACGAACATCTGTTTAGTATGGCACTTGCATAGAGTATTAATGAATTTCGTAAAGAGATGGCACTCCCATGTTAACTCGGTGGTAACGAAACAGCAGCGCTATCTGAATAATGTGCAACGAACTAAAAAGATCGATGCGATATATCGATGGTCATCGATGCGATATATCGATGGTCATCGATGCGACATATCGATCGTCGTCGATGCGACATATCGATCGTCGTCGTCTGCTTTGCTTATATTTTCGTTTTCTTGTTTTGTTTGCTAGACTTTCAATTTTAATGACTTTACCGGTTTGTTTAGATTAAGTGCCGCTAGTGCAAGTTGTTTCGCAAAATACTGTACTGAGTGATTCTTATTGTGCTTAAAGCGATTGATAGAAAATAAATACGTAGATCTTTACATAAAAGCACTTAATAAAAATTAACTTAGTTGATTTTTATTAAGTGCTTTTATGTAAACATCTACGTATTTATTTTCCATCAATAGCTTCAAGGACAACATGAATCACGCAGTACAGTAATTCACGAAACGACTTACACTAGAACAACTTTCTGCAAACGTACTTTAGGTATTTTCCCACACTCAAATTAATTCCAACTCGTTATGGTTGTGTACACGTCGCGTCGTGACAGAAAATCAGGGGAAACGGAACGGGAAGCAGATCGTTATCGTCGTTCTGATTGGCTGAATCAGTGAAGAAAAAGAAAGTCATGTTTTTACAACGCCATCTGAATAAATTGCATCGAACTAACCCGCTCCAATCAAGCTTACCACTAGGCTCCATTTAAGTGTCAGACCGGTGGCACTTGCAGTAAAGCGAAAATTAATTCTGATGCAATATCTGGCAATATTGCAACTGGAAGTTCTCTTGCGCAACTTAAAATAATACTGATGGGCTTTTTCAAATTAAGTATGTATTATCACGGAGAGGGTGTGTCATGGATGCGGCATGACCAATAGTCTTAGATTTTCTTATTTAATAATATGTATGAAGAAAAATAGGCGAGTTTATGAATAGTCATTACTACTGTAAGTCAGCATTTGACAAGAAAGATTGTTCATATTGCGTTCAAAACTTATCAAAGTTGGTCCAGGAAAAAACAAACAAGCAGCAAAACAAACTAAAATAAATTTCAATCACGAAATAGAATAAAATTAAACTTTCCCGCTATGTAAAAAGGGTGAATCAAAATGGAAAATTCTTAAAATAAGTGATATTTTAAATATTCTATAACCTATAAGATAGCCACGAATGACAAAAAACAATATTGTAAACAAACGCAACGTGGCGATTTGATAGTTCGGAGAAAATGTAAACAACAACCATGTGTCACAACAATGTTTTCAATGTGACTTGTATAAAAAGTTTTGATGAGATGATTGATTAGTACATACTGTGGCCAACTTAGGTGAATCCTACTTCCACTAGGTAATTACGTGGTTTTGGGTGTTTTGAATGTCATTGGGTGGTTTCCGGGAAATTACCCGGTTTTTGATACTTGCGGGGACATTGCGGGGATTATTGCCGAAAAACCGGGTGAAGTGGGGATTTAAAATGAAGTTGGCGGGTAAAATGCCAAATCCTGTCTGGCAACACCAGGGTTCCCAGATGTACGATAATTATCGTATTTGTGCGATAATTTCTCTGGGTTGTACTTCCTATCGTACGCAAAAATGTACGATAATTTTGAATAGCCTTCACAAATGCCAAGGCCTTATCCGGTGTTAAGGCAGGTTGGCGTTGGTTGCAACTGCTTAAAAGAAATTCAGATTAAAATTGAAAACCAGACTTATTTTGTTCGGCCAGCTATTTTGTATTGTAATTGAACAAAGAAATTCATAGGCGTCTTGTATTTTCTGCTGTCTGTTATTAGAGTTGTCATATTTATGCAGTGAGCGGACGAATGGTCTTTGTTTATGTGTTTCGCAGGTTTATTTTATGGTAATTTAGGTTTATAAGAAGTTATTCATTTGTTCTAATACTATTAATCTTGAACTTAATAGTGCTACTCACCTGTATGAAAAGAAGGAAAAAGACATTTTCTTCCAAGAATAAATAATGCCGAGTTAAACCATAAATTAATATTATTATTATAGAAAAACGTTAACTTTCGTATAAATTGTTACACAGTTAGTTACTTACTTACGTATTTGTGAAAATCAGATAAGACTTAAATTATTTAGAGTTTTAACTATGAATATGCCTATTCAATTCCATGTTTCCTTTGTAATCAATCATAATTTTTTATTGTTTTCATTCCAATGTGTATAATTTATTTTTTTAAATTCATACATATGCATATACAAACAGAAAATATGCTGATATATCACACTGTACCTTCCAGATTGTTAACTTTTTCTTAATTAAATCGTATTTAATTTGTAGCTTTGTACGATAATTTTGCAGGAAATACGATAATTTTAGCAGCTGGCGTACGATAATGGGATTTTATAATCTGGGAACCCTGGGCAACACTGATGGTCCACCTCCACCCGGGGTCCACCTTCATAATAATCACAAATTTATGTGTTTGTTATGTGACATTCAGAAGTTTTGGTAATAGTCGTTGGTTTAAATGCACATATATAATTATTTATCACTGATCCACCGGCCAATGATTACAGTTTTATTTTAACTGTTTGTTAATATGGTATAAGTTAGGTCGCTGTTTCTTCGAAGTTGCACCCAGGCCAACAATTTTTGTTTGTTCGTTTGTTGGTGAGGACATTCTGTTTCAGTCATTCGGTGAATTACGATTTACAGAAGGTCACTAACCTATTTCTTATTATTTAATAGCAAATCTTAAGTCTTACCCTCCCAGTACTTTCACCATACTAGTTTTTAAGTATCTTAGGCCTAGTTACAATAATCTAGCCCGTCATAATATCCCACCAGCTTAACCTAGCTTATGCCTAATTAAGCTGTTTTTTGCTAACTAGTCTAAAAAACCTTAGGTTATGTTAGCTTGTATTATCTGGGAAGATAACTTTTTAATTAAGATCCTATTGTGTTGTATACCTCTTTAAGTGTTTTAGCCATTCGCCAGTTTTCCACAAAAATGTTTTTGAGTGTTGATGAACTTTCGAAACATTTGGTTATGAGACCACCAAGATAAATGTCTTCTTTGTTTATCTTATCCACGGCGATGTCTTTACTATTTCCCCTCATCCTTACGTGACAGGTGTCACAGGCGAATAAACACGTCTGTCCCGGCCTGCAATAAAATAGTTTGTATTATTCACTATCGTTTCTTATTGGTTTGCGCCGTTTTACAATAGTCGACGAGTTTTTGCCTGGCAGCAATTTTCCCCCATTGGGACTTGCCCGACTACAAATTTCCTATATCTCTAAGAGCTTGACCGCCACAGCGCCTTCGGCCCTTGGCCCTTGGCCTTGGCCTTCGGTGTCACCAGAATGGGTACCACCGATTTAACACCGATTACTATAAAATTTGATATCTCGATACATACTTGGTACTTACTTATACTTACTTGTGGTAGGTAATGGTCCATTACTTAAACGAATGGTCCATTCGATTTAACTATCGATATATCGATTGTATTCGGTTGCAGGCTTTCGATAGTTCGTCCTTCACCCGACAGCTCCGGTTCCCACCGTGTCCCTAAGATAGAGTGGGTGTGCTTCTTCTGCGGAACTTGTACCGATTTGTATTTCTTACAGGCCCGTTTTTAACCATCTGAGGGTCAAAATCTGAAAAGGGTACAATCACTGTCCCTTCATAAAAAAAATAATGTAGCCTACTGTAATTATTGCTAAAAATGTTTTATTTTGGAAGTTTAGGTCTTAATCTTATTGTCTATACTGTTTAAATCATGAATTAAGAAGAGGTTGGGGCAAAATACTGAGAAAAAACTGGCCAAAGTAGTGACGGTCACGTGTCCCCAATCCCAGTTTTACCGCTAAAGATGCGTTTTAAACAAGTTCACCCATCAAATAAGTGAATATAAAACCCACGTTTATATTGTCGGATACAGGGAGATAATCAAATAGCGCTTTTTACGGATGAAACTATATTATTACGACGCCGAGCTCGGTTAAAAGTCGTGTCCCCACCTTAAGCAGTAGCGTCGGTAGTGCAGTCTGTTTCTTATCGTACAGCGACACTAGCGCTACTAGCAGCCGACAACGAGTTTAATTCAGGAGTGTCATGGCGGCGAGCAACGACGGATGTCGGAGTTCGTCGTGTGAAATGAATTTGGACGTGGAGGAAAATAGTTTTGTTCATTAAAATTGCCGTGTCTCATTTTTTGATGTAGCATCGGTAAATGATTCATTCTTAATCAAAAGTAAATCGCTATCCATCGTAATAGTTTAATTCGTGCGTAATACGGCCCGGTTCCAAATGCCGATTCGTCACTAGCGATAGCGTTCGCCATATTGAGGTTAGCAGACACAACAAGCGAAATTGTAGCGTCGGTCTGGGAAGCGACGGTCGCGAATTTTGGTTAATTTAACGTGAGATCTGCTACATTTTGTGACCGGTTTTTCCATTTGACTGATATACCTTATATTCTTAATGGTGATGTATTTTTTCATTACGGCCGATTTTAATACTTAGTAACATGAATTAGTAAACAATGTGTTAATTATGAAAATAATGATGCAGGGTTGCCAACAACAAGGTTATTAAAAAATTATACATAATTATAAGTTCTAACCTTGAAAAAAAAACACAAATTTTAGAATTCAACTTTCAACGATTGATTACTCGAGACTAGGTTTTTGTCGCTTAGAACGTTTTACGGGGGACCCCTTCAACTGTATTTGTTTGTTTTTTTTAATCAAATCAATTTATTTCAATATTTTACAAATTTTTACATGAAGGTTTTTAAGAAAAATTATGTCGCATGGCCTCTGAATGGCCTGTGCGCGAGATGAGTTCTTATCTTTCATCTTTAAACCTCAACATAGTTCTCAACTGCAAAAAATTACAATTATATGATTAAAAAACAAAATATACAAAAAATAAACAGCTACAATATACCACTAAACAGGTAGATATACCTGTTTAGTCGTATATATGTAAATAGTAGTATATATAGTATATATGTTTAGTAGTATATAAAAAGGTGGATATATGTAGATTTAAAACATACCACAGCACAGCTTACTTAGTTATACTCACAAGGATTCGCTGATAGGCTAGATCATATTATCAAAATTAAATTGTAAAAGATAAAATGTATAATGAACGAAATGGAGTAAAGAGAAAAAAATGTATGCAGGTTTGTAAATAGGTTTTTCATGCAGGTTTGTCATGCGTATTTCGTTGAGGGTCAAAGGTATTCGGAGCTGATAAGATCCTCAGAGCAGTCAAGGCCGGTCTCCCAACAGCCAGTTATTGATAATATGTTTAATCACAATGTGCGACACTTGCTGGTTCCTTATTTCAGACAGAAGATTTCTAAACAAAAAATTTGCAATGTAAAATGAGTTTGTCAAATTCACCGATTTGACACAAGCAGGCCAACGTTCAAAGCACTCCTGGTGCGATGGTGGTGAGAAACGGGAGTTAAAAAAAGTTCTCAATGCGAGTAGAGATAGACGAGTACAGTTTTAATATTAAGCTGACGGAGGGATAAAAGTTGAGACTCGTCAAGAGCAATTCAGTTGAATAACGTCTAAGTTTTTCAAAAGCAGTTTTTATTATTTATTTTTGGATTAGAAAAAGTGGTCCCCTCCCTAAACTAGAATTCCATACTGCAGTAAAGACTGGATGTGAGCAGAGAAACTGTTTCAATCTCATTTGGATTTAAAATTTCTTTTATTTCCCTTAAAACAAGTAGGCCCTATTCACTTTCGATTTTTGGTTTTTATGGAGTTTATGTTCTTCATCTTAATGTAAAATCTAGAATCACCCTTAAATATTAGTACCAGCTTGTCCTCTCAATTTCTTGACAAGCATACAGGGTACTGTTCGGATTATCACACACGTGCAAAACGAGTTGAAGGTTTGCAGATCGCTCGCCACTCGGTCTTAATGCTATAGGTAATAAATACACTTAGTTTTTCCAATATTCATTGTCAGAATATTCTGCGAGAACCAATTTTGGATCATGTTTAACTCCAATAAAGCTGTGTTATAGATTTGTTCCTATGATTTACCTTTAAAGACAACAGCTGTATCATCTGCGAAAAAAAAATTTGCTCGTTACTGGAAGCTTTTATAAATTATATATATTAAAAACAACAAAGGACCAAGCGTGCATATTCAGTGGTGTTCTTGTTGCTGTAAATATTATTAATTGAAACGATTTGGCTACGACCGTCTAAATAACTTTTAACCTTCTAAGCGACTCCCCCCTATCCCCAACACATTCCAGTTTCTAAAGAAGAATGTTTTGATCAATGGAATCAAATGCTGTAGCCAGATCAGTAGATACCGTAAAAACTTTTTCATTGGTATTTAAACAATCAGAAATGTGTTAAGTCATCTTAAAGAGGGCATCACTAGTACTTTTATTTTTTCTGAAACCAAATTGGCATTCAGACAAAATGTTGTTATTTTCAAGATACGATTGCAGTTGTAATTTAACGCCTTTTTCCATAATCTTAGTTATGACGCTTAGTAAAGATATTGGACGGTAGTTATTTAATTCATTTTTAGCACCAGTTTTAAATAAAGTAATTATTACTTTAGCTATTTTAAGTTAGTCTTAAGTTTGTGATTTTAAGTTTGCAAACACAGGTGAGTCTGCATCCTGACCCGTGCGCATCATGACCGGTGATTTAGATTGGCCTATCAATTCATTTTTTAAAAAAGTCTTAAATGTCTTATGTGTGTTCTACGTGTTATATGTTTGTGTAATTTTAACTGTTGTGACAACCAGAATGTCATCTGCTGTGTTTGATAATGGTTCCGTAAAAACCTAAACATGTCAATATAATTAGACACGAAAATTGAACTAAGGAGAAATAAGGTATAGTAACCTCAGGGCCGGCCCTAGCAATTGCGGGGCCCTGGGCCGATCTGAGTTGCGGGGCCCTCCCAAGTCGCTGCGTAGACGAGTGTTAAAATACCGGTATAGGCTTACAGTGCTTAGCGCTTCAGCATACATTGCAATGGATTTTGTCTTTCAGTTAGCGCTACTTTTTATTTTTTTTTATCACTAATTACTTGGTATTAGGCCTAAATAGCCTACAATATGAATTGTAAATTTAAGAGTAGTGACAAAGATCATTGATTAATATGGGTAACCTTGTTTGCGGCAAAAAAACAGAGACAAAAGTACTGCCAGAGTCAGTTACAGTCGGTCAAATATTTTATTGAGGCTGGTGAGTGAAGAGAGTTGTACTTAGGAGAAAAACTAGTGAAAATACAATATTACCAAACGAGTCTTGCCATAGAGTAACAATGCTTATTTCACCAGTTACGCATATAAAGAGATAGATTACTGATTATTATTACAATTAAAATAACTATACAGTGTGTAAAAAAAGTCCGTCCCCCCCACCTTAATTTTTTTGTTTGTTAAGACAAACGATTAACCTTTGGGGAATGATACTAACTCAACCCTAATTATTTTTTGACGTTACCAAAATTTTTGAGTGTCCCCTAAAAATGGGGGATTTTGGGGGCAACTCAAAATTTTCAAATGCATACCCCTTTTGAGTGACCTCTCATTTTAAAGAGCTTTCAAAAATTAGATGAATGGTGAAAATTGGAGGTCTCTAACGTGTTTCTATCCAAATTGACAGCTTGTCAAAGTTTTGAATACATCACATCCTTGAAACCTGGCGTCTAGGGCATTTGGAGTTTTAATTCACCTTTGGTGATGTAAAAATGAAACGAACCTGGGAAAAATGTTATTAGATGAAAAAGTAGTCTCTTTTGGTCGTATTTAAAATTTTGAGTGTCCCCCAAAAATGGGGGATTTTGGGGGCAACTCAAAATTTTCAAATGCAAACCCCTTTCGAGTGACCCCTCATTTTAAAGAGCTTTAAAAAAATTGGCGATTGGTGGAGGTTGGAGGTCTCTAACGTGTTTCTATCAAAATTGGCAGCTTGTCAAAGTTTGGATAGGACTCCAAAAAACTTTGACAAGCTGTCAATTTAGATAGAAACACGTTAGAGACCTCCAATTTTCACCATTCATCTACTTTTTGAAAGCTCTTCAAAATGAGGGGTCACTCGAAAGGGGTTTGCATTTGAAAATTTTGAGTTGCCCCCAAAATCCCCCATTTTTGGGGGACACTCAAAATTTTGAATACCACCAAAAGAGACTACTTTTTCTTTAAGTAAAACTTTTCCTAGGCTCGTTTCATTTTGACATCACCACAGGTGAATTAAAACTCCAAATGCCCTAGACGCCAGGTTTCAAGGATGTGTGGTATTCAAAACTTTGACAAGCTGTCAATTTGGATAGAAACACGTTAGAGACCTCCAATTTTCACCATTCATCTACTTTTTGAAAGCTCTTTAAAATGAGGGGTCACTCAAAAGGTGTTTGCATTTGAAAATTTTGAGTTGCCCCCAAAATCTCCCATTTTTGGGGGACACTCAAAATTTTTGGTAACGTCGAAAAATAATTAGGGTTAAGTTAGTATCATTCCCCAAAGGATAATTGTTTGCTGTAACAAACAAAAAAATTAAGGAGGGGGGGACGGACTTTTTTTTACACACTGTATTTGCCAAACATTAAAACTTCTTTTTTTTTAAGATTTTGATTATGAAAATCAGCCCATAGTAGTACAGTTATGATTTTTGATTGGGAAACGTAGAGGACTGCAAAGAAGACAAATTTAATAAGAATATGTTTATTTAAATCCAACTAATAAAAGCTAACCCTCCTTACCTTCCTTTCGGCAAATTCGTGTACAAGGTCATCAAAGTTCATTTAATTTACAATCTCACGTTCAATAGACAGGGTTGCCAAAGACGATAGTCTATCTTGAGACATGGTTGTTCTCAAATATGTTTTGATTAGTTACAATCGCGAAAAACTTCGTTCCGCACTAGCAACAGTTATGGGGATGGTTAGTAAAGTTCTGTACGCTATTTGAATGTTGGGGAAACAGTTTCCAATTTTGCTCAAGTATTTTTTAACACTTTCACGGGATTGTTAACATCAATCGGTATCATTTCCCTTGACACTTTTACTTCAGTAAGAAGTTCTGAGCTTTCGATGTCCTTTGATATGTGTCCGTCTTCACTACTCGGCCGCTGCAGATGATTGGAGTTTTTTGCCGGGATTTTCACAGCTCTTTGTCTACTGTATAGTGCTAATGTAAGAAAGGCCTTGCCTTAGTCAATGCAATTTCAATCGTATTTCTGAATTCGCTCTTGTCGTGTTTATCAATGTTTTAATCACGTTTTGAAACTAATTAAAATATCACTCATAATTTTCATTTCTTTTGGAATATTTTTCACGCGGAGCTTTTGAAAGCGCGGGGCCCCCAAAAGCGAGGGGCCCTGGGCAGCTGTCCCGGTTGCCCCTGCCTGGGGCCGGCCCTGAGTAACCTATATTTAGTGTTAGGAAACATTGACAGGTCATCATTGGGCTACGATATATAGCCAGAATGTTAAGCAGGGCCACCGAGAGGGGGGGCAAAGGGGGCAGATTGCCCCGGGCCACAAAAGGAAGGGGGCCACATTTTGAGCATAGTATATTTTTTGTGGATTATTAAAAATTAGGATATTTAATTGAAGACGGCTAATATGAAATGAAATATTAGAAAATACATAAAAATTATAGTCTACGTGTATTAACTAACTACACGTATTAACTACGTGTATTAACTAAATACATAAATTAGTTACGTGTATTAACTAACTAAAATGCCCTTTATTCGTCTTATTTTGATTCTGTTTCATTTGGTTTTCTGGCGTCTCGTCAGGGGCCCCCCGAGGTTAGGCCCCAGGACTAGGCCTGCGCCAGACCACACATAACTAAATCCGCACTAAACTAGGCCCCTGTCCCTGGTCCAATTGGCTGTCCCCAAAAATTCCTCACAAAACGTACAGGCCTACGATGGACCAAGGAAAAGGATTCCTAGCTACAACTAAACGGAGTATATACTACATTTTACATAGAATAATAGTTAAACATTTATGTGACATGACTTGTTTTGCAGAGATGAGTAACTTCTTCAGCTTCGTTTCTCCTCGTAGTTTCAGTTTAGCTACGTACGAACCATGATCCAATGAAATGCAGTTTTCCTCATTCAAAAATTTAAGTAAATCGTGACGCCATCAGCGACTAGAAGAATGCAGCTTGACTGAAGCCTCCAGCTGGTACACTGGTATGATAAAATATCTTGGCTAATCAGAAAGTTTGTATTACTGGCACCTCTGATTTAGGATTTATTTTTACCCAATGGTAACATGCTATAGCTAGGATACAACCAAGGTCTGTAGATTAGAAGAGAATCCACAGTCTGACATTATACTGTCTTACTTATTCCATCTCCCATATGACCTGTGGATCCAAGCCTGTGATGTCAATGATAGACCCAATATCTGGATCTAAGCAACTCAATTAGCATTAGGCCCGCACTACACTATCAAATATTTAATGAAAGATCTTTTATAAAAGAATCTTTCATAAAATATTTGATAGTGTAAGGCCTGCATTACACTATCAAATATTTTATAAAAGATCTTTTATGAAAGATTTATTTGACCAATCAAAATTCAAGCCAGCTGATTTTCAAAACAAAAACTTGAATTTTGATTGGTACAGTAAGTCTTTTATAAAACATCTTTTATAAAACACTAGTAGATATACCCGTGGCTTCGCTCGCTGAAAGGATACAAAATTAACGTTTGGTTCAATTATACGGCATTTGTAATGCGCAACTTTTACAAATTTCCAAATAGATTGACAATTCCATAATTTTATCTGAACTATACATTTTTAAGCGCTTAATTACAAACTTAAGGTTGCAACTCCATCCCAGATGGACATAAGAAGATGGAACGTTTCCTTGATGAATTTTCCTTTTTCGCCTAAATTTTATGAATTGGCTACCATGTGCTAACATAATCTAATTTTCCAGTTTAGCCTTAAGAATCCTGAAATGTCCCAGTTGATCTATTATTTAACCTATAAAATTGGATTTCTAATAGTTTGAATAAAAAAGTATCAAATTCAGGGGTTTAAACTCAGAACTTTCATTGCACCCGCCCTTTTCCCTAAAACCTGTCGGCCAATTTGACATAAAAGAATAAGAGGCATATGTATGATGTATAGCTGGTGTAAATACCACAAATTTAAAGGCCGCAAATTTCAATACTCCAAAAGGCGGACTCTATAGACCTAACATCTGAATTTAATATGTTTATTAATATACCAAAAACTGTTGGAAAGGATATAAAACTAATGTGTAGGCCAAAAAATGAGGACGCCTAATTCTCCAATGTTTTCAATCATTGGAGATTTGATTACGGGTTTAGCAGCTTGAGGCGAAAATTTTCGGTAGAAATAGTATATTTGATTGGACACAGCCTAAATCGCTCTCGGCCAATACGCAAACCCTCCTAAAATTTAGTTCAGAAAAACCCGGATTCTATCAAAAATAACGTAATTATATGTCCATGCAGTCTCAAGACTTAAGTTCAATTGCTTCGGGTGATCCGTGAAAAGCGAGTAGCGTAGGTATGTGGTAATCGGAAAAATATTTAATATAAGATAAGTGTGTTGTACAATTTATTATTTTAGGAAATGGAATTCCTATTTTTTGTCTCTATAAAATATTTTAGAGAACTTCTATTGATATTTGTTAATCATAGCTCTAAAACTAAAAAGACCGCCATTTTGAATTTTTGAATTCATCTTATTTTAGCCTTTCCAGATGTAGCATTTTAAAATAATTCATTATTATGCATCTAGAGCCTAAAAAGAATCTTTGAGCCAAGATTCATGGCCCAAAGCCCTACATTGTTTTAGAAAATAAGCTTTGAAAAATAAAAATGGCCGCCATTTTGAATTTTATAATATACTCTATTTTAGCCTTTTGAGATAAAATATCTTAAAATCCTTTCTTAGTACGCATCTAGAGCCTTTATAGAATATTTGTGCCAAGTTTAATAGCCCAAAGCCTTGTAGTTTTTGAGAAACTGTGATCAGTGAGTCAGTCAACCGTTTTTGGCTTTTATATATATAGATAGATTTGATAGTGTAATGCGGTCCTTAGGGTAAAATATAGCCTCAAAGGAGGTAATAGTAATGTGCTTTTTCTGATTGGTCAAGAGTAATCACTTTTTTCCAGCTGGAGATTATTAGGTTTCCGGTCTACAGAAGACGTCAGGATTTGTTTACATTTTTGACTGAGACTGAGGTAACCTCGTGTACCATTATTCTTCTCTTCTGATCTTCTCTCAGATCTTGGAATACAACCGGATAAACTTTCTCCTGATGACGTTACACAGGCCTTATGGAAATATAGGAGTTAATTAATAGAAGGAAAACCAGTAAAGAGGTTTAATTAGGTAGTCCTCAATATAACTTAGAACTGTTTCCCAAGTACAGGCTTCTTACAAACATTGTTTAGTTTGGTGTTTCCAACCAAAAGATTCATTAGGCATATTAAAAATTATTTTACCTAATTATACAGTTTGTGTTCTAAATTTGAATAAATTTATAAATAAAAGGTTTACTACAGGCCTACAATGAAATTGTTTAGTTTTGAATAAATTAAGATAATATTCAAGATTTTTAGAACAAAACCAAACTTTTTTAATCAGCAGGATCTACGATTTTAGCTATTCAAGAGACAACAGTATTTTTATCTACGATTTTTATCTATTGAGTGGCCTCATGCCCAAACTTTGCCCCGGGCCTCCAAAAGTCTGTCGGCGGCCCTGATGTTAAGTGCCTGTTGTCAGTATCAAAGTCCAGTTGTAGTCCAGTGGCCTCCCCAAACTTAAGCTCTTGAGTTGTAACATTTAAGTCAACAATCACGCCATCGTTTCTGTTCCAGTATAATTTAGTAGTGAATATGTCGTAGTCTTCCAAAGAAACTTAACATATTAGCCGCCTTTAGCCATGCTTTTGCAAATACAATAATATCAAATTTAACTTTAAGACCTTCCAGTAGCACTAATACAGTATCATTGTTTTTGTAGTAACTACAAATATTTATGTGAAACATTTTCAAACTTGCTTCTGGTAAACCAGGGTTTTAAAAATTTGTAAGCTGGCCGTGGTTTTCGAATTCCATACATTCGGTTTTTTTTAGCTGACAAGCCCTAATCTGTCCTGTCTCCGTCTATCTTTATTTCAATATATTTTGATTGGTTGTTTTATTCAACATATCGTTCTGACATTAGTCAGCAATGAAAACAAATTGACAACAACTAAATATAGACTGATTTTTAACTGGTCATTTGATTTATTTTTTAAGGATCAGATGTTGAAAATACAACTCAGTCGTCAGCTATAGGACTGATCTGTAGAACTTGAGATCTGGAAGTCGAACTACAGTTGTTCTAATATTTCGTCCCTCTGGGGGACTCTTCAGAGGGAAAGGAACTGTTAATTAAAAATAATTTTTGAGTGCTCTGTCACTGGTCGACCCGACACGTTCTGTCCGTCGCCAACTAGGCCTAGTTTTTAAAATTGTATGTGTTTTTATGCCTATGTCTACGTGTCACGTGTTTTGTGGATTTGTGTCCTCAACGACATCTTTCAGATGTATACAGGGTGTCCCATAAGTAAAGTGCCAAACTTCGGGAATAGGTTATATGGGTCAAAATAAAGATAAAATGAATAATAAAATTTTTTCCAAAAACCCTTTGTTTACCAGATATCCGCCATTTTGAATTTTTACAAAATATTTTTTATCTCCCAAGTTTTTGAATCGATTTTTTTGAAACTCGGTATGCACCTGTATCTAGTCAAGGTTAGTTTATAAAAAAATAATGAGCATGGTTAAATAATAAATTTCAAAATGGCGACCGTTTAAAATATTTAAGTTGAAAAAACGGTACGTTTTACAAAAAAATATAAAGTATTATAATTTCTAGAAAATTTTATTTCCCATCTAATGACACCAAATTTATGAAAATCAGTTTATGAACAACTGAGTTATGATCGTATTTAGCTGGTGAGGCAGCATTTTTTGAAGCAAAATAGTCCATTGTTGCACTGAGCCATGCGCTAATTCGACCATAACTCAGTTGTTTGTTATCGATTTTCATAATTTTGGTATCGTTAGAATGTAAATAAAATTTTCTAAATATAATTGTTCTTTATGTTTTTTTGTAAAATGTACCTTTTTTCGGTATTTAAATTTAAAGATTTTAAACCCGCCATTTTGAAATTTACGATTCAATCATGCTAATTAATTTTTCATAAACTAACCTTGACTAGATACAGGAGCACACCGCGTTTCAAAAAAATCGATTCATAAACTTGGGAGATAAAAAATATTTTGTTAAAAATACAAAATGGCGGATATCTGGTAAACAAAGCGTTTTTGGAAAAAATTTTACTCTTCATTTTATCTTTATTTTGACCCATATAATCTATTCCCGAAGTTTGGCACTTTACTTATGGGACAACCTGTTTACTTTTAACAACTTGAATTTAAAATAAATATGATTATGGCTGCTTAGACAGCCGAAACCCCGTGTTATCTAGAAAGGACGAGAGTACAACTGTGACGGAAAATTGGTTTTTACCATATATTATCATAAAAAAGTTGTGGTGGCTTCAAAAATGAGAATGAAATTTTACCTTCCACTGCCACTTTTGGTAACGTTGGTCAGTGAAAGTTCACTAGACAATAGTTCTCCGCTCACACCCCACTAGCATAGTTTTCAAAATCTCGCTTTTGGTTGAGAAATTTCTGGTTATATTATTCTATTAATATTAAGAATTAAAATTACTTAGCAGCCTTAATAAGTAGTAAATAATGATTTTTCACTTTAAAGAACTATTTAGTAAAATTATTTTAGCATAATATTCTAATGTTTTAACTTTTAATTTTTGTTGTCAAAGCTACTCATGGGAAGTCTAGTTTTTCAGATGAATTTCCAAGTGTTAGCTGTTTTAAAGACTAGGTGGATTGTTGTCCTCAAGATGTGTTGTTGTAACCACCTAGTCCTGAGCCTGCGGATGGAGTGGCAAGATGAATGTGTTTCAAATCTGCAGCGACACCAGCGATGCCACCCCTCTCTCCTCCTCCCAGGGCCTGTACCTCAAGCCTGTCGCCAGATTAAACATATCTGTTCAGCTCCCCAGCCTAAAAACACCCGGGAAAAGTATTTCCAATTGGGAAGTAATGGAGAAATTGCGACACTATGCAGTGCCAGACGAATTTATCAACCTGAAGGTAGCAAAGAGTACTCTAGAAGTTGTAAGGTTCGAAGGAGAGATCGAAAGCCGTTCAAAACTGGCTGCAGTTATGGCCCGTCTCGATGGACGATCCCTAAAACTTTCTGGATTTCATGAAAGCCTCAAAGTAAGAGCAGCTGAAGCTAAACCTGATTTCCCTAATAGGCATTCATGGGACTCGTATTTCCGTGATGCCAAAAATATGAATGAAATGAAACCTGGCGAAAGGCCAGACACCATTCATATTACTAACCTTCCTTGCAAATGGTTTGCTGCTAAGTCTGATGCTTCAAAGCCGAGTGAATATATTCTGCGAAAAGTATTTGAAGTGTTTGGTGAAGTTAGATGTGTTGACATTCCGATGTTGGACCCTTTCAGAAGTCAAATGAAATCTTATATATCTGGTATAAAAATGTTTTCCAACAACCAGAACATGATATTTGAAGCTTATATTCAGTTCAAAGAATACATCTGCTTTGTCAAGGCTATGGATGCTCTTCGCGGAATGAAACTTTTACATAAAGATGATGATGGGAAGGCTTTTTCTGCTAGTATCAAGGTAAGTTTCTATTCATTTACACTAGAGATCGCCAGTGGTCGAAAATTCGACCAATTTTCAAAGTGACAAATAGGGATAGCTAATTTTATAAATAATCCCCGCAAAAACCAATGCGTTTCTAAATACATTTCATATAGTACATATTTTCCATGTAAACACATAATATAATCAAACTGGGGGCCCAAAAACAAAAGAGAAAGACTCAGTCCTTGACTAATTATTTTACTTCATTTCTGGCTTATGGCATGGTTTTTAGTAATTAGTATTTTATTAAGATAATGACTATTTTATTAAGATTTCATGTTTATTTTTTAGGAATAATTATTGAATCAGAGGAAAGTAAAACTTCAGTCATCAAATGAATTTATCCTGTACACCCCTTACCACAGTTCTCTCCCTCCCTCCATTAATTCCTCACTCTCTACTTCCGACCTTCTTTCCACTTTTCCCTCCTTTTCTCCTTCATTCTTTTCTTACCATCTCTCCTCCCTTCTTTCCTACCTAATGTAAAGATTAAACTTAGAATAAATTTTAACTGGATTCAATCTATTGTTTAAAATTGTCTTTAGTTTAGCAAATGAAATGTTAAGAGGGAGGTGTGAAGTGATAATCTTGCCTAATGCGCTAAAAAATTTCAAACTATTGGCTTTGCAGCTTGACTGCAAGAAAAAAGGGCAGTACGAATAATAAAGGAAGGCTGAATATTAAAAAAAAGTTGAAAAGATAACTTTCGGAAAAAGAAAACTGTAGGCCTTCTACATTTTTATAAAAAATGGTAAAAAAAACTAATCAACTAAAACTAATCTTTATATTAATAGGCAAGCATTTTTTCCCATAAGGTTTTTGTACTCCTTTTTTCTCAGCCTGTGTGCAATGTAGCAAAAATCTAAGCACACCGATAGAATTGTATTTTCCTGTAGATGTGCAGAATCCCATTGAAATTTATATTAGTCTTTTAGAAATGTAGAAAATTCTATTTAAAATTTCAAAAAAATTAACATTAGCCTTATGAGTTGCTGTTTTGGTGATATTATAACAACCAAATGTAAACAAAGTTAGCATCATATGTAGCTGTTATCACATGCTATTTTTCGTAGAGTAAAGATTTGATGTAGAAACATTAAGCCATAGTTAATTGGGGCATGAAGTGAAAATATAGAATTTGATTGAAATCAGGACTACTTAGAGATGATTAGGGATATCATACTCAAATGTGTTCCATTTTACATATATATGGAAAAATAAAGTTTACTTGCTTATATAAGATTAAAAGATAAAAATTTTCTGATAAAAAGGGAAGGAAAAAGTACATTAAGTTAAGTTTCTACCGTACAATGTACTAACTGACATGCAACCGGCAGGGCCGGCGACGGGGGGGGGGGGGGGGGGGGGGCAAATGCACAGGGGCCTGGACTCACAGGGGGCCCGGATCCATGCGTGATTAGTAAAAATGGGGCCCAG
This sequence comes from Flexamia atlantica, assembly GCA_035578135.1. NCBI lineage: Eukaryota > Metazoa > Arthropoda > Insecta > Hemiptera > Cicadellidae > Flexamia > Flexamia atlantica. The sequence goes on along the minus strand of JAQJVK010000005.1, from coordinate 47,405,364 downwards.
AATCGAGATGAGTAAAAAAAGGCGGGTTTCTCAATTGCACAGGGGCCCGAAAATCCTGTCACCGGGCTTGGCAACCGGAGTATAAATGGACACATTATATTCAAATTTTGTTTTTATTGGTGGATAATGGGTAAAATATATATTACATTTTAGTGTTATAAATAGGAAGAGAGGGAAGGAGGGAAAAAGTTCCAAATGGTAGGAAAGAAGGGAGGAGAGATGGTATGAAAAGAATGAAGGAGAAAAGGAGGGAAAAGTGGAAATAAGGTCAGAAGTAGAGAGTGAGGAATTAATGGAGGGAGGGAGAGAACTGTGGTAAGGGGTGTACAGGATAAATTGATTTGATGACTGAAGTTTTACCTTCCTCTGATTCAATAATTATTCTTAAAAAATAAACATGAAATCTTAATAAAATAGTCATTATCTTAATAAAATACTAATTACTAAAAACCATGCCATAAGCCAGAAATGAAGTAAAATAATTAGTCAAGGACTGAGTCTTTCTCTTTTGTTTTTGGGCCCCCAGTTTGGTTATATTATGTGTTTACATGGAAAATATGTACTATATGAAATGTATTTAGAAACGCATTGGTTTTTGCGGGGATTATTTATAAAATTAGCTATCCCTATTTGTCACTTTGAAAATTGGTTGAATTTTCGACCACTAGCGATCTCTAGTTTTTATTATGAAATATAATCCCTTCTCTACACTTACAAGTACAACCCCTTCAAAATAATTAATACTAAATGTTATAAATGGTAGGCTAAACAGGTAGTGAGAAAAATGCAAAAATGTTATTATTCTAACAATTAACTATCTACATTTTCAAGTGGTTAATTAACTTAAATTTCTTTAGTTCACAAAATAAGGAGAAATTCCTCTTATTGGTAGACTATCACCATTACACAAAAAATTTTGTTTGATATTTGTTCAGGAGAGAATAATAATTGCTTGTTTAAATAATAGTCTTAAGTTGATTTGTGTAATCAAAATACAAGTTTTTGTATTTTTAAAGAATCCTATTATTTATAGAATTATTATTAATTAGTTGTTGTAATTGTGTTACTTAAAAAATATAAACCTATAATTTAAATGTTCTGAATCAAGCATAATAATCCATCTAAAAAAAGTTGGTGATTACTTGAGTTGCTCTTGAGACGAAACCGGATTAGCGTGACATATGTATTATTACATTACTGTAAAACAAAAATGGAAAACGTATTCTTTCTTTATTACCTCAGTCATCTCAGGACTAAAAATATTGTATTTTTACAAAAATCTTTATAACTACATGTTTTTGATTGATTTCTAAAAGTTGATTAAATCCTGTATCTAAAACTTAAATTTATTTCTGAACTTCCAGTATTAAAAATGAAAAGATTTAAAGTGTTTTATGAAACAAAGTACTTTAACTTTTACTATGTTAATGCTTCCTCTGGTAGTAATTTTTTTGGTCATAGTCTAAGATAAAGTTTGTTAATGCTGCAAGAGTTATTTAATATTCCTTGACACTAAAACCAATGTAATCTTGTCCTAATAATAAATCTTTAATGCTGAACGTTTAACTTAGTAATAGCACATTTTAGCATAGCATACTTTGGAAATTTATAAATATAATTATAAAACTAATTCACTGGTTGCAGTTTCATTTTTCATTCTTAATTTTATAATGAAATGGTACATTTTCAGACGGTGTGTAGGCTAGTTAAAAATTACGAGTAAGTCTTGGACTTTGGTAAAGGAGCAAGGAGATCTTGCGGGCTGATAAAGTAACATGCTAGAAAAGTAATATAAAAGATTATATTTTGTATTTGGTCAAAATATATGCTATGACAGAATTATTGAGATTTTATTTTAACATGAATGGCTAAAGTATTAACTAAAAATATCAAACAATAATCTTTTAAGTTAGCTTAACAAAATTTTGTTGACAGATTAACCGATAACAGATTATCGGATTACCGTTGACACGACTTGAAGAGATCACACAACCAACACACTGCATTAGTGTCATGTCTATGGGGGAGGGGGGGGACTGAATAAGTCTTGCAGTTTGGACGTTTTATTTTAGTTTTTGGAAACATAGTAGTCCAAATTACCTCAGAGCTCCAAAGGACGCAGTCAATGTTGAGTTAAAGGATGAGTTTGTGTGATTCTGTGAAGCAAAACCCCATTAAAATACGAAAAGTAACCCCTAACAGTATTCCAAAACACCCATTATAAATGTTTTATTTCCTGAATAAATTACAAATATAACTGTTAAAATGAAAGTTATTTATGTTTCTTAAACTTAAGAGGTTTTCCTTTCTTGAGAAATATATTTGTTCTTTGTGAAAGCAGGGCCGCCGAGAGGCCATGTCAGCCAAGTCTGAAACTTGGGGCTCCGAAGGGGCCCGGGATGAGCGGATTTTTTTTAGATTGAGGAAATATTGCTAACGACTTCTTAAAAATAAAATTTGGCCTAAATGTTAAAAAATAAAATGTCTAACTTTATCAGACAAATGACTTTGATAATACAGTATTTAGTTAAGGCAAAAGCGATTGTTTTGTCTGTCTGTCTTTTTTTATATTTGCGGCTGACTGTACTGTACACTAGCTACGGCGGTGGCGGCCAGCAAGTTGTGAGCGTGAGCGACTCTACCTCCCTCTCCATCCCTCTGAATTAAAATATATTAACAACTCAACAACTTAAATACGTTAGGTAATAAATCCACGATGTTAGTTAACGAGAGCACATCATATGTTGCAATAAATGAAGATGGCCGGAAAAAACAATCGTGCACACTGATCGCGAAAAAACGGGAGAGTAACGAACGCGGAAGTTATGGGAAAGAGACGAATGAATGAAAAATGCAATTGTGCGGGATCGCTGATTTTTTAATCAGAGTAGACTATTTTCCAAGTTCGACCGACCATTCAGCCTCAGTTGGTTCGGATTATTGGTTTTTTTTGGAGGTTCGGATATGTATGATGTTCCACCTCTAGACTGCCTTAAAACGCGAGTTTCGAGACCTAATACTCAACAATTTTCCGGGGGAGGACCCCCGGACCCCCCTTTCGCTGGGGGGTATTCCATACCCCCCCCCCCCCCAACCCCCCGGAGGGCCCGTGCTGTGTGCAGACTTGAGGCGCGACTTGGCTCTCGGCGGCCCTGTGTGAAAGCAATGGCTTTTGTTTATAATCGGGGCAGCCAAATACCTCTTTGGCAACTCTCAAGCCCCTAAGGTAGAGTTGACCCTGAAAGCCAAATCACTCTTGCAGATAGCAGCTATTGATTCCAATTTAGTATTATTACCTTTGCCAGTTAAAAGAAATTTTCAATTATTCTATAAAGCTTTAAACTGTATACATATAATAATACATTACGTTACTAGTCCGATAAGTACAGTTTTGTCTTGTATTTCCGGTAAAACCAGCGACCACATAGTACAAATAGTCGGAGTATGCCTATCTTACTAGCATTACAGCAGATGAAGCAGAGGCCTTCATCTTGTCTAGGTATAGAAACATAAAACGGCTTAGAACCACATAATCCGTCTGTGCTCACGTTTCAAATAACTCGTAGTTTATATCACTTAGTATTGGTGAAAAAGGTTGAAATTTTGCATGTGAGGAGTCTTTTAGTTTTGAATGGTAATAGTATCAATTATATTACAAATTTCATGATGGGTTAGCCTCTGGATCAAGTATTGCAATATATATAAAAAAAAGGTTTAAAATACCTGTTGCGTCAATTTGATCCTTTGTAGTTTAACACTACAGCTGTTTCGTACTTCAGGAGTACATCATCAGGTGCGAATGTTGATGTTAAAATTGCATCTCATCGGTGGATGAGCTGGTCAGAAGGTAAAAACTTTTCACAAAACACATAGGCACGGAACACTTACGAACACACAACATTTAAACGATTTAAAGTCAAAACTTGGCCAAGTAAAATACCGATACACACGAGATGCGGCGCCGGTGGATGTAGCGTCATGACTGGCCTCATGTGCCGGAAGTGACCCCTTACCCCTCTCTTCCTTTATCAGGTCCTTTCTTTGTTTTGTTTTGGTCGAGTATGTGGATGGCGGCGTTGTAAATAATATTAGATTTAAACGAAAGCTGCTCATTTAATATATGGTCAGGGTGTTCTTTTGATGCTCTGTAAATTTCGAATTCTTCAATTGTGTCCATTTGCCTGCCTTTATTACATAAATGCAATATATCTAAATTACTATGAATGTCTGTATAACTGTGGTTTGAATTAATGACATGGTTGGCGAATGCTGATTTGGAGTTTTTCTTGGGCAGATGTACTTTAAACCTAATGGCAAAAGATCGGGCAGTCTGTCCTATATAAAAACTAGGACAGTCGTTGCATTTAATTTTGTAGACGCCTGTGTTATTTACTTTATCAGATGACGCTTTTATCGCCCTCTGAGCAGGCCAGATGATTTGTTAGAAGTTTTATATGCAACCTGAACGTCGTTTTTTGCCATTTCTTTCCTTAAGGTGTTATTATGTACTACTCCGTATTCCGCACTGACATGTTTTTGTTTAGTTTCAAGTTCTGGGCTATTGTTTATTTTGTTTTTCTGTTTTTTTACAAGTTTATCAATGAGAGAGCTTTCATATCCATTGGAAACTGCAATGTATTTCAAAATATTAATTTCATTGTTGTAGTTTTCGGGAGGGAGTGGTATAGATAATAGCCTATGGACAAAACTGTTGTAAGCGGCTGTTTTGTGATTATAGGGATGGTGGGAAGAACAATGAATTGTCTGGTCTGTTGTAGTAGGTTTCCTGTATATTTTAAAATCCAGGAATTGATCAGTTCGTGTTATTGTAACATCCAAAAAATTTATTGATTTATTTGTCTCAGTTTCCAGAGTGAATTTCAATTGTTGATGGACATTGTTGAGGTATGTGGCGAGTAGTTTGATTTGCCTTTCATAAGTCTGTTGAATAAAGGACTCAATTTTAATTTTCCTAATGATAAGAAGAACAGTTTGATCTCAGAGCTTTTAAACGCTGAAACAGCCATTAAATATTTAAACAACAATGAAACACGTGACATTACAAGAGTATTGGTCACAAATAAAAACTGTAATAAACAGGAAAACTGTAGGAAAACTGTAATAAACCCCAATCCCAGAAAATCGTTTTTGTCTAAATATAAACCTCTGAAACAAGTAGCTGCTAACATCAGGGACAAGCTACAACAAAACAATGCTGTCGTCGCAAAAGCCAATAAGGGCAACTGCACAGTCATCCTCAACAAATCTGAATACGTAGATAAGGTAGTTGATTTCATTGAAGCAAATAATATTGATTTATTAGACCACGATCCCACCCAAACTTATTCCAAAAATATTAATAAATTAATATCTTCATGCACCAATCTTTTATCTAAGGACGAAATAAAACAAGTTAAAGTGACCAACCCTCAGGCCCCCATTCTCAGAGGGTTACCAAAGATTCATAAACCCAACACACCAATCAGGCCATTAGTCAATTTCAGACCGTCCCCCACATACAAAATTGCTAAAAAGCTTGACAATATTATCAGAAAAGAGACTGCCCTAGATGAAAATCATAATGTAATAAACACAGTAAATTTAGTCAACCAAATTTCAAAAATCAAACTGAAAAGTTCCTACATGTTAGCATCATTTGATGTAGTGAATTTGTTTACAAACGTGCCTATCGATGAGATGATTGACATATTACGAGCTAACTTAGATAAGAACTTGTCCTTATCAGCTGGGGCTAAACAAGAGTTAGTCAACTTAACCAGAAGTGTTTTGAAACAAAATTATTTCACTTTTGAAAATAAATATTACAGACAACATGAAGGCCTAGCCATGGGTTCCCCTCTTTCTAGCGTCCTCTCAGAATTGTTCCTAAACAATATTGAAAATAAATTTTTATGGTCAGATTGTAACCGATATAAGGATAAAATAATACATTACAGTCGTTATGTGGATGACACATTCGTCTTATTCAACGGGAATGAAAGACAAATCAAACTACTCGCCACATACCTCAACAATGTCCATCAAAAATTGAAATTCACTCTGGAAACTGAGACAAATAAATCAATAAATTTTTTGGATGTTACAATAACACGAACTGATCAATTCCTGGATTTTAAAATATACAGGAAACCTACTACAACAGACAAGACAATTCATTGTTCTTCCCACCATCCCTATAATCACAAAACAGCCGCTTACAACAGTTTTGTCCATAGGCTATTATCTATACCACTCACTCCCGAAAACTACAACAATGAAATTAATATTTTGAAATACATTGCAGTTTCCAATGGATATGAAAGCTCTCTCATTGATAAACTTGTAAAAAAACAGAAAAACAAAATAAACAATAGCCCAGAACTTGAAACTAAACAAAAACATGTCAGTGCGGAATACGGAGTAGTACTTAATAACACCTTAAGGAAAGAAATGGCAAAAAACGACGTTCAGGTTGCATATAAAACTTCTAACAAATTATCTGGCCTGCTCAGATGGCGACAAAAAGCGTCATCTGATAAAGTAAATAACACAGGCGTCTACAAAATTAAATGCAACGATTGTCCTAGTTTTTATATAGGACAGACTGCCCGATCTTTTGCCATTAGGTTTAAAGAACATCTGCCCAAGAAAAACTCCAAATCAGCATTCGCCAACCATGTCATTAATTCAAACCACAGTTATACAGACATTCATAGTAATTTAGATATATTGCATTTATGTAATAAAGGCAGGCAAATGGACACAATTGAAGAATTTGAAATTTACAGAGCATCAAAACAGCATCGGTTTTCGGGTATTTTAGAGGCCGTCGAGGATTTGGTGGGGATTAAGAAAAAACCGGGGGTTTTAGACTTGGGCCACGGGGATTTATCCAACAACCTGAATATAAAAAAAAAAACGGTAAAACCGGGTAATTTGGACGAGCTACAAAATTGTTTTAACTCTAGTATTTTAAGTTAGTAATATGAATTCGTAATGATTTTATTGGTTTCAGTGTTACCAGAAACCGGGTATTTTCCCAGTTTTTCGGGTACTTTGAAGGCCATTCGGGGATTTTGAGAGAAGAAAAATCGGGCAAAACCGGGGATTCTAGACTTGAGCTGCGGGGGTTTACCCGGCATCCTAAATACATGAAAAGTGGTTAAAGCCGGGGATTTTTGAATCATGATTTGCTTTGCAAATATCCATTGTTCATGTGAGATGAGAAAAATAATTTTTGTTTTCATGGTTTTGAGAACAAGTCTTGAAGTAAACAGATATATTTTGGTATAGACTATATAGACTTGTATGTCTATATATGCATGTCTAAAACATATATTTAGACTTGTATGTTTTTTCTACAGTTGTACTGATGCAGCTGTTTTTTCTGCATTGTGTAGCAGGGCTGCCACACGTTAAGCATTACTTTGAACATTTGCTCCTTAATACTATGGAAATATTTTTTTTTGAAGCCCACCTCATGCCACACTAAATGCTTGTAACGATTTTTTCGTGTTCTTAGTTAGATTTAGGAAATTAATGTTATATTTTATATCAAATATTTCTTTTATTATTTTGGACCTCGATGATAAGTTTGTATACTTGTCGAGGCCATATGTATGTATTGTTGTTATAAATAAATATATATATTGACCAATTTAGTGAAGTAAGATTTCCCTCCTTATCTAGTAATTTTGAGAAAACTACCAGGTTTTGGGTGTTTCATTCGAAAGTCATTGGGTTCATTGGGTGTTTTAGGTGAAAGTCATTAGGTGGTTTTTCGGTTAATTACCCGGTTTTTGGTACTTGTGGGGATTATTGCCGAAAACCCGGGTAAAAGCGGGAATTTTTTATGCAGTAAGCAGGTAAAATGTCTAATCCTATGTCTGGCATGATTGGTCGAGACTTGAGTCGGGATTCAGGACGCGGTAGTGGGTGATGTAGTCATTTGTTACTGTTGTTGTTGCTAGTGACTGTTGTTACAGTAACACAGTTAGTTAATCACAGTGATGTAGTTAAGAGTGAGAGTGAATTCCTATTTGTAATTCATTTATTTATTTTCTTTTGAAACACATTCTGAACCGATTGATGTTCTTAATATTTTGCAGTCCTGGAATTACCCTTTAATACATGCAACTATACTTAATGTAAGCTGCGTAAGTATTGGTGGAAGCGCAAAAAGCTATCTGCGACTAATGCTGGGGGGGGGGGGGGGGGGGGGCGCCGCGACCACATTTGTCCCGGGCGCCGCCAACCCTAGGGACGGCCCTGGTAGGAGGTCACTTCCGGCACATGAGGCCAGTCATGACGCTACATCCACCGGCGCCGCATCTCGTGTGTATCGGTATTTTACTTGGCCAAGTTTTGACTTTAAATCGTTTAAATGTTGTGTGTTCTTAAGTGTTCCGTGCCTATGTGTTTTGTGAAAAGTTTTTACCTTCTGACCAGCTCATCCACCGATGAGATGCAATTTTAACATCAACATTCGCACCTGATGATGTATTCCTGAAGTACGAAACAGCTGTAGTGTTAAACTACAAAGGATCAAATTGACGCAACAGGTATTTTAAACCTCTTTATATATATTACAAATATAATTTTTTCTATTTTAGAAAAATAAAAAAGTCAAAAGTTTTTATTCAACCTTAAAATTTAAAATGAAAAAAGTGGTCGGCTGCTACTTTTTTATTTTTTTGTCAGGTAAAAAAAAATGGTGGAAATTGTTTTTAAGGAGTTAAATTTTTATACTCATATTAAAAAAAAAATACCTGCCATAGTTTGGTTGATAATTTAGTTTTTGTGAGAGAGTTTATTTGTGCAATGCCTGCATGAAAACAGTCTATCCTAAACTGCCGTTAAATTTTTATACTCATATTAAAAAAAAAATACCTGCCATAGTTTGGTTGATAATTTAGTTTTTGTGAGAGAGTTTATTTGTGCAATGCCTGCATGAAAACAAAGTCTATCCTAAACTGCCGATAGCAAAAATATAGTTGACTTCAAAAATACAAATGTGGTATCAAATTAAAGGTCTGAATCTCAGAATTACTATGGTACCGATTATAAATGGTTTAGAAGCAGCTTACACATCATAGGAACGTTACAGGTGTATTCCGTGGTGCCAGCTTCTCTCAAAAAATGTCAAGACAAGCTGCTAGGTTATCAGTGTTTAAGATAATGTAGACTGATGTCAACCACTCATATTTGGTACTATAGTAATTTCTTAGATTCAGATCTTTAATTTTATACCATATTTGTAATTTTTTATGTAGTTTTTTCCATGCATAGGAATTAGAAGCAAATTTATGGCTTCACGTTGCACCTCGTGTGCTCCATCTATGTGGTCGCTAGTTAAAACTTACCGGCCATGAGACGTACAATACACTACATCATACTACTCAGAAAAAAAATATATTTTTAAATCATAACATATTTCTTACATAAACTATTACGTTTCCAATTCTTAAAACCAAGCCTATAATGAACAAACATTTGCTACTGCCTCCAGTGCTGCCACTACATTCCTCTGAAGTAACCAATAAACATGCATTAAACGTCGATTTTGTGGAATCAGCTGATTGTTTTGATTGTTGACTTCTGTTATTTCTGTTTCCTAGTAGACAGTAAATTTACTGTGCACTGCATGGTAAATTTACTGTGCAGTGATTGGCAAAGAGTAACTTTTCAGCCAAGAGTAAGGCATAGAAAACAGATGTTTCTGTGTAGTATGATGTAAAGAGTTTTAACTAACACGTTCGTGCGGTGTGATTTTCCGTGTTCCTCACTGTCATCCTGGTGCTCTGCCTAGACACTGACTTATAGTTTCTGTATCTGCCACGCCTACCGTAGCTGCAGCATTGTCCAGTGAAAACCCCTGTAATAACAGCATACAATGTACTATTGAGCAATGCTGTTAAAGATTTCAAGGTCAGATCCTGGTTTGAAAATAAATCATAAATCATATTGTAACGCATTGCAGCTTTTGGAGCGATCGCCCCCACCAGGATGGCATTAGGGTTCTGCATGGGAGCGATCGCTCCCATTCCACCGCGAATGTGTTACAACCCTGTTATGTGAAAACACGAAGGAATGTTTTTTTGCAGAATTGTGATTTGGAGATACTGGTGTGATGATTTACTCGTATTTATGACTTTGTTTGCTGTCAGACTTGGTAGATAAGAAACATCAGTTCTCAGCCTAAATTTTGCCACATTAAACATAGGTCTGTCTGTTTAAGCAAGAAATTATTGCCAGAGAATCTTGAACTATGGCTTCTAAATTGACAGAATTAAATTGTAACAAGCTCAAAATCTTTTTTAATGCTGTATTAGTATTTACAATCTATATTCTTGACTTGAGAAGAAGAAAGAACACAAATTCACTCAATATTGTGTTGTGGAACAGGTGGACTTTGACAAGACGAAGCACCTGAGCGACAGCAGCATCCGTCGACGCAGGGTGGAGCGAGAGCGGCTCATGGCCAAGGAGCGTGAGCGAGAGGAAGAAGAGCGGCGTAAGAAAGAAGAGGAGGAGCGCAAACTGGCTGCCGAGAGGTCAGCAAATAAATCTTAGGGCTTTCCAATTTAACTACATTACACCTCAGATTATTTGAACCTGAATTATCCTTAATCCAGATTATCTGGGTGGAGCTGAGAAAAGAATTACAGTTTAAATGTGGTTTGAGTACAGCTTTAGCAAATAACCCCTATTGGGGTGAAGCTGTCTTACTGTGGACATATACTGTTTTGAGGTTATATCACTAAACTTTGTCACTTTCAGTTTTTCACGTCAGTACAATATTTTGTGTATTTATTTATTTAATTAGTACAGGTCGAGGAAAAAATGTTATGTGCCCTATAACAAGGGGCAAAGTGAAGATTTCCGCTCGAAGAACATTACCCTTGGATAGCCATTTTTTTCGGGAGATTTTCTAGTATTTTACTTTCTTGCTATGCAAACAAATATTTGTGTGCCAACACTGAAAGACGCCACAGGATAACCATCTTTTATCTATTTCATGTTTATGTTTTGAACCAGTGTAAGTTTTTTTGGCATCAGTTGCATGGCCTTTTTTATGTACATTATCAGCAGTACTTGCAAAGTGTATTTGGATTTCTACATGATTGTCAGGAGGCTAGCCGAGGAGGAGAGGGCGGCCAAGCTGGAGCGGCAGCGGCAGCGCGAGGAGCGACGCAAGGCCAAGATGCTGGAGAGGCTGAAGCACCGAGAGGCGGACGAGATGAACAGGAAGATTGCGACTGAGGAACGGCTCCTGCTGCTGGCTCAGCGGAGGCTCGAGTCTTTCCGTCTGCTGGGAGAGCTCTTCAACAGGCTCAAGGTTAGGGGTCCGATCTTACCAAATCAAATCAAAAAATCTTTATTTATAATCATGTACATTTGTACAACAAATAGCGTCAATATTCAAATAGGCTAACTAGAAAATAAAAATACACATATCATCTTTATATTAATAGACAAGCATTTTTTCCATAAGGTTTTTGTACTCCTTTTTTCTCAGCCAGTGTGCATCGTAGCGAAAATCTAAGCACACCGATAGAATTGTATTTTCCTGTAGATGTGCAGAATCCCATTGAAATTTATATTAGTCTTTTAGACAAGTAGAAAATTGAATTCAAAATTTCAAAAAAATTAACATTGGTCTTAGGAGTTGCTGTTTTGGTGATAGAAAAACAAAACAGAACTGTGCTTTTGTCATCATATCACATGCTACTTTTTGTAGAGTAAAGATTAGATGTAGAAATATTATGTGAGGTCGAAAAGTGGGCAAAAATTTACGCTGTTTTTTCTGTCATCTGATGAGATATAAAACCCAAACAATAATAAGTTTTTACCAAGCAATAAACAAATGTAAGGAATTAGTAATGATGACACGAGTTAGTATTTGTCCAGTAAAAAATCCAAACAAACTATTATTTATAAACAGTTTCAAGCCACATATTTTATTGGGGCATGGAGTAAAAATATAGTATTTGATTGAAATCCAGGGCTATTTAGAGAAGATTGAATGTGTTTCAAATAAAGTTTGCTCACTTTAATAAGATTAAGAGATAAAAATTAGCTGATAAAAAGGGAAGAAAAAGGGACATGAAGTTGAGTCTCTACCATCCGATGTACTGTCATGCACCTGCAGTACAGATGGACATTTCATTCAAATTGTGTGTTTTATTGGTAGAGAATGCGTAAAATATGTGTAATATTTTAGTGATAATGATGGGGAGAGAGGGAAGGAGGGGAAAATGTCCTTAGGGCAAGGAAGGAGGGAAAAAGTTTTGAAGGGGAGTTTTAGGTCTCAAATAATAACTAGGCACATAAATGTTAGGTGTTATTATTTCAGACCTAAAAGGTAGGAAAGGAGGGACGAGAGATGGTAAGAAGAGGATGAAGTAGAAAAGGGGTGAAAAGTAGAAAGAAGGTCGAAAGGAAGGAAGTACATAGAGATTAAGGGAAGGAATTAATGGAGGGAGTGATGGAGAGAACTGTAGTAAGGGGTGCATGGGATAAACTGAGTTGATGACTGAATTTTTACCGTCCTCTGAATCAATAACCAGCTCAGTGTTAAAGAAATAAACATGGAATCTTAGTATTGTACAATACTAATTACTAAAAACCATGTCATAAATATGTGCCAGTGGCGAGGCAAAATAATTAGTCAAACATTGAGTCTTTCTCTTTTGCTTTTGGTTCCCATTTGGTTCTATTATGTGTTTACGTGCAAAATGTGTACTATATGAAATGTATTGTGAAACGCATTGGTGTATGCAAAGTTCAAAATTAGCTATCCCTATTTCTTGATTTAAAAAATTGGTCTAATTTTCGACCACTGGCGATCTCTAGTATAGATAGATATGCAAACACATTACTCAGACTAAACTAATTCATTCAGTGAACCACACTATTCAGTGAATGCCTCTAATGAATATGGTGATTTTTCTATCAAATATTTTTTTACTGATTTTAACTGAATTTTTTTTACTGAGTAATTTTACTGATTCATCGTTTTTCAGGTGTAGCATAATTCGTATTGCCTTTTTTTGGACAACCAAGATTTTGTTCAAATTTTGTTTTGAAGTGGCACCATATAGTGATATACCATAACATAAATGTGAATGAATATGAGCAAAGTATATTTTTTTTAGCGTATCTAAATTGCACAGCTAAGACAATCGTTTTAAAGCATACAATCCGGAATGAAGCAGTTTTACAAGTTTTTCAGTGTGGCAATTCCAATTTAAATTTTCATCGATATGCAATCCCAAAAATTTAGTCTCCGAGATTTGTTCTAATGTTGTTGAATCACAGATTATACTTGGCTTAGCTTTATTTTTCATTTTTTTAGTTGAGAATGCCATAACATTTGTTTTAGATGTATTTAGATTAAGTTTATGGTTTTTTAGAAATTGCTGAACATTATTCAATTCCAAAAATGCCCCGATTTCTAAGTTTTCTATATTTTTTCCGGATACTTTTAGGTTTGAATCATCAGCGTACAAACATAGTTTATTGTTCTTTGGATTTTCAATTATTTTAGGCATTTCTCTCACATAACACAAAAACAAAATTGGGCCCAGTATTGAGCCTTGAGGGACGCCCCATTTTATACTGTGTTTTGATGAATTTACCGTGTTTAAATAGTTATTATTCTTAAATTTTAGTTCTACAAATTGGCTCCGCTTGTCCAAATAGCTTTGAAACGATTTTAGAGGTGTTCCTTTTACTCCTAATTCTTCCAATTTATTTAGTAAAGTTTTATGGCACACACTATCAAAAGCTTTTGAGAGGTCCATGTAAATACCTAGAACACTCTAGCCAATATCAAAAGACTCAATTATTGATTCAATAAAATCAGTAGCTGCCGTATTAACGGATCTGCCTTTTCTAAAGCCATGTTGGGCGTCATCAAACAAATTATATTTTTCTAAAAAATCCACTAACCTTGTATGCATTGCCTTCTCAAACACCTTTGATATTGAAGGAAGCAATGACACAGGTCTGTAGTTCGAGACATCTGTTACCTCTCCTTTTTTATGCAAGGGAACTATTCTTGCCACTTTTAATTGTTGTGGAAACAGGCCAGAGACAAAAGAGGAATTCACTAAATGTGCAAGTGGCTTCAACAAAAGGTTTCCTACATATTTTAATAATTTAATTGGTATTCCAACATAGCCACTAGACATTTCATTTTTCAGTGAATTGATAATCTTACGTATCTCATTTTCATCTACAGGAGTACATCGAAATGACCTACTTTCAAGAACATTACATTCAGCCGAGGAGTTAAATTCTAAATCAGTATTACCTATTTGTTGAGATTTATTTAAATTTTCTACAATGTTTACAAAGTAATTGTTGAATAAATATGCAACGTGGTTTGGACTACTAATAATTTTTCCATTTACATTTAGTTTAACATTGTCAATAGTTTTTTTTATTTTTTTATTTGACACTTCACTGTTAACTATTTGCCAAGTGGTTTTGTTAATATTATTTGAATTACAGATTTTTGTATCAAAGAATTTTTTTTTTAGTCTCAATGACTTTCTTATTCAGTAATTTTTTACTGGTTTTCAATTTTGAAAATAATTCTTTGTCCTTAGTTGCCCTAGCTATGTTTCTCATTCTAAGAATTTCCTTCTTTTCTTCTCTGATTTCCATACTCAACCATGACTTTTTTTACTGGTTAATTTTAACATATTTTTCCTCAAAACACAAGTTAAAGTAATACATCAACCTATTATGAAGCACATTGTATTTTTGTTCAACTGGTGCCATATATACTTCAATCCAATTTTCTTTTTGAAGCATTTTATAAAATAGATTTAAGTTTTCCTCGGATAAGTTTTGAGTTTTAAAAAAAATATGTTTGTTATTTAATGCTTTTTTGTAAATATTAATTTCTAGCACCTGTCCATCATGGTCTGAGAGCTCGGTTATAATTCCTGTGATTCTAAAGCCATGTTGGGCATCATCAAACAAATTATATTTTTCTAAAAAATCCACTAACCTTGTATGCATTGCCTTCTCAAAAACCTTTGATATTGAAGGAGGCAATGACACAGCTTCAAGAGCATAAAATGAACTTAACTCGTAACCGTCTAAATTAAATCTCTTCAACTCCTCAGTTGAAATGTTTGTTAAAATATTATCAATAGCAGTTGCTTATATTGCTGTTACCCTAGTCGGAAAATCCACCAAATATTTTAATCCACATGATTTCAACATATTCTTAAAATCTCTACTATTTGCATTATCTTCCAACATGTTTATATTTATGTCTCCTGCTATGACAACTTTTCTATTTTTTGTTAATAAAAATTCACAAAGAATACCCAATCTAATCAAAAATTCTTTTACATCACTGCTAGGAGACCTATATACACAACTATATCCTCCTTGTCAATCATATAATGGGAACAGGAAAACTCAAATAATTTCTCTTCTTTTAACAATTCAATTTTACAACAGTTCACCTGCTTCCACTTTAAACCAAGTTTTGACAATATTAGAACACCCCCATTTCTATATTTTTGTCGAGCATAAAATGAACTTAACTCGTAACCGTCTAAATTAAATCTCTTCAACTCCTCAGATGACATGTTATGTTCTGTCAAGATAGTTATGTCAGGCTTTATTTCGTCTAAAACTATTTCTAAATTTTCAACCCTTGTAACTAAATTCTAAATATTTTGATGAAAAATTGTTAGTATCTTACTATATGTTTTTTATTTGTACACTTTAAGTCACCTGAGGAGGTTCCCTGACCCTCAGGTTTAAAGCAGAAGCTGGTGTGTCTCTTAAGCTCTTTAAACTAAATTTACAACATTGGTTATTTACATTATTTACAACATTTTTAGAAAATTTATAATTTACACTACTTACAACATTTTTGCCAGAAATGAGAGTCCTTGGCACAGAGGATTGATCACATTCACTTGTACTCAGCTTTTCACTCTCACTATCACCAACACTGAGGCACTCCGGGTTGTCACATGGTGTTGTAGGCTGGGAAGCTGGAACCACCGATGTCAGCAATTTTTGTTGGAATACTGGTAAAATCTCCGATGTCATTTGAAGATTTTGGTTTGCAATGATGTTGCGTAGATGTCTAACAAAGTATTGATGTGGCATTCCATTCCTCAACACTCTCTTCGCATTTTGATCATAGCTTATTATTTCTATAACAGCTCCTGTTTGCTTTTGGAAATGTGTTAAATTTTTAATGAAGTGCTGAGGTGAAATCCAGTCTCTGAGGCAACCCATAGCTGAACATACCAGTTTTTTAACCCTTTTCTTTTAAAATCATTTGTCAACTCAGTGAAAGCTGTGTCATAATCCTTATGTGTAGGTTTTTTATGATATTCTAATTTAGTTATCAAGCTATAAACACTAGTTCCGTCAGGTCTTTTTTGATAAGCTAAATGACTGTTGATGCAATTCTCTTGAGTTGGTCTTCCAAATATTTTTCGAAAAACAACAGCCACTCCAGCAGTCATATTTCTTGGACTGTCCAGATCCGCTGAAATGGTATGCGCAAAAGCAATATCCTCCCTATTTTTGTATAAATTTATCATGTCCCTTATGTCAACCTCTGTAACTTTAATTAATTGTTCATCATTATATTTAATAGAGGTGGTTGATTTATTTTGAATGGTGTGATCCATAGTTGAGGGTTGAGGTCCTTGAAGGGTTGTTTTTTTTTTTATTTAGTTAGGGGGGGAAAGTGCTCCAATGATGATAACTTAAGAGATTGGTCTAATGGAGTGGGTTCCAATGAGTCTTGTACAAAAGTTTGTATGGATTTAAGCGTCTTCAAAATCATGTAAGAGAGCTTAATTTTACCTCTGTGATTTAGGTGTAGGCCGTGTTTAGTATAGTGTTTCCTTTGAAGATGTTCCAAGTCGAGCATATGAACGTTGTTTGTACCACCTGCTACCTAGCCTAAGTTAATAACGTTGTTGGCTTTTAATATGAGTTTCCAAAATACAATTAATTCTAATTTTTTTTAGAAATGTTCAAATGTTTTACCAGTAGAACTGTTCCAGTATAACTCATAATAAATTATTATTATGAATAACTAATAATCTTTGGATGGTAAAATTCACCTGAGAATTTATAAAAATAATACAAGGGTTGTCCAGAAAGTAGGGGTGGGCGAGTACTCGACAGTCGAATAATTACTCGAGTAGTTGCTACTACGCGAGGTCGAGTCGAGTAGTTAGTTACTCCCGCCGTTTACGCGGCGGCCGAATTTACGTGCGATTTACGTTTGTGCGATCAAATTTTACAGCCGATCGCGAGTTACGCAAAGTTATGTCTGCCGTTTATCCGCAATCGGCAGATTGTTTATCGCAGCCGCTCGCTAGTTTCACAATAAGCAGCATTTTCTGTTCATTTGTGGCCGGCAAATACGCGCGACTGTTTTTTACGGCCGATCGCTAGTTCCTCAAAGTTGCATTTCATTTATTTACGATCGGCAAATGCACGCGATCGTTTTTCGCGGATGACCGCGATTTTTGCAAGGATACATTTGCCGATTTTCGGCGATCGGCAAGTATGCACGCTCGTATTTCGCGGCCGACCGCGACTTTAGCAACGCTACATTTGCCGATTTTCGGCGATCGGCAAATGCACGCGATCGTATTTCGCATAAGATCGCGAGTTTTGAAAAGCTACATCTGCCGTTTATCCGCGACCAAAAGATATGCGCTATCGTTTTTCGCAGCCGTCCACGAGGTTTTCATAACAATAACCTCGACAATATTTCATTAACTCATAGAAGAATGGATTTTGACAGTTATCTAGAAATACCAGATTCTGAGAGATGTCTCAGAATTCGGAAATTGAAAACTTACAGCTATATTTAGCTCTGACCTTACACTTAACAACTTCAAATTTGTAATCATATTTTATCTTTTGAGTGGTACACATCCTTCATTTCTGTCTCATTTGATTTGTAAAAATGAAAAGAAAATTGTGGACTTCATTGGTAAAGTGGACTTCATGAAACAGTTAGATAAGGTTTTGTAATTTTTTTACAGGGGGGTTATTTTATTCTTATCTGGTCGCAGCTATGTCACTCGTGCTCAAGTGATCGGATGTCAAAAAACAATAGATCAGAAGCCAGGCAAGGGGGTGGGTTGGGTTTAGAGACGTAAACAAATAACTGGGCATAGTTCTCCTCCCTGATGTTTTTAATTCTTTCTTCCCCAAGTCCTTGGCTAAGGTTTTAATTAGGGCCAACAATTATTTTTAGGGAAAATATAAACCTGTTTTTGATTGTTAAAATAATAGGCTAATAATAAAATCTTATTACTGCTTAAATTTTACAACTATGCATTTTCTACATAATTTTATTTTGTGATCATGTTACATTAAGTGATTTGTTGTTTTGAGTGATTTAGCATAGTCAACTTATTCAATTAAAAGTAGGGTTTATGCAATGAAGTAAAATTGAAGAAAGATTTTAATTAACTGTAATTCAAAAACCTAAATACTTTTAGAAAAATTAAGATTTCATTACTTTTCACAAACAACTACTCGACTCGACTCGATACTCGAGTATTTGGCTTATAACTCGACTCGACTTCAAAATCCACTACTCGCCCACCCCTACCAGAAAGTAAAGAATGTTACTGAATCTAACCCTGTTGCCCCAACATCGCAACTGAGTGTGTGGTCTAAAGGTCCACTCCCGAACTCAATTTGAGCGAAGTCTCCTTGCCAACCGATCTCGCATTTCATTTTTACAGCTTTTTAAAATGGCGGTGTCTACTGAAAATTCTGTGAATGTGAGTCAGTTGTTAGTGTTCTTCAACAGGGTTTTGTGGCCTAAAATGTTTATTCAGTGTTGAATTTATTCCTGCAGGAGAAAAAAGTGATCCTGAGTCCATTATGAGGCCCTACGATAATGTCACATGCCATACGAAACATGCGGCATGGATAAATCCAATCGCAGACTAGAATGTTGCTGAACCATGCCTACACGGGGGTGGCGCCCGCCCCACACAGTAGCAGCAACTTAACAGAACTTTGCTGCCTCAAGTGAGACATTTTCGGACAATCCCTGTATAACCCTTAACTGGCCTTTCGTGAACAAATTTTGTTCAAGGTTAAGGGAATTTTTAAACTGGAAAGTGATTGAAAATGGTTAGGAATTGAAAGAAGCAACATTATTAGTTCAAGCACATTTGGCGGGATTTTCAAAGGACGCCACCATTTTGAAACGCTGTGAGAATGAGCGTGAAATTTGAGAAAACACGTGGTCGGTCGTCAACGAGACTTGGCTCAGGTTGGGACCAGGAGTGGAGGTTTAGGCCACACTATCAGTCATGGAGATTGGACCAATGGGTTTGTTTGTAGGAACAAAACGTTCTTTACTTTCTGGCCGACCCTCGTAGTTCTGAGAACTACACCTTTCCCAGGCTATCGACAATTATATCTGTCAAATTTCGTTTCTGTTCCAACAGGACAATAACGCAAGTTTTATCAACCGAATCCACGGTCTGCAATAGACCATTGCAAGTGTTATTATTAATTTTTTTGAAGCTTGTTTTTTACAAAGCCTACTTTCTGCTGTTTATTATAGTCTCTGGAATAATTATGAAAAATAAATCACTATTTTCATTCATTCATTTAATATTCACAGTATTTATAGGTATTGACGATAATGTTTATGGAAAAGAATGGGATTGATGTAAATTAAATATTCCATCAAGTATAAAAATGTGATTGACCAGTATTGTCAGTATGTGTTGACAATAAGTATTGAATGTGTAAGGTCTGCTTAAGTATTACAAAAATTAGGGGTGTGCGAGTATTCGAACGGTCGAGCTTTTAGGTCGAGCTTTTCAGTATTCGGCTCGGCTCGACTTTTTTCGAAAAAGCTCGACACTCGAGCCGAGCTTTTGATAAGAGAGTTCTTATCGGAAAGATAATTATTGCGATCTATTTTTGGACACGATAAACCGGAAGAACGTTTCCGCCCACGAAAAGCAAGCAAAAAACATTCCCTAGTGATAAGGAAAGGACATTGACAGATAACAAGAAATATTATCTCCATTTAGACGGAAATTGGAGCTATATTTAGTTGACCTTGGGGAACGCGAAATACAGCATTTAAGTCTATTGTTTTATCAAGGCTTATCTCTTAAACGGTATATCGTACAAGTTTCATTTTGGTCTCATTTGATTTATAAAAATAAGACAAAAATCATGAGCCACAATTTATAGTTGTATGACAAGTATTTGTATTTTTGCATTTTGTAGTAAGGATTCCTTATCTCCTAATTAACTCTCGCTCTCTGACATACGCACACACGCTCTGAGTCAGACAATAGCAAAAAACAGGAAAGGGGCTTGGAGTAAACAACCTCCACCCCCCCCCCTCCCTGGCCACTGATAAGGAGAGTGAGAGAGGTAGCTGTTTCTTTCTTTCTCTCTGTTCCGTCCTAATTTATTTATGATCTTTCTTCTCCTTAATTGTACATTATTTTCTTCACAAAAGTTTAGAAATGCAACTAATTTTAGGATTACAATAAATTGTTGTTGTTATTAAATATTAGTTCATTTATATATTATATTCTGAAATAATAAGTTAAGCCATGAATATTATGCCACAGTTGGGACTGCTATTTAATTCTGTGTCATCTTAACTAAGTGAACATGGAAAAAATCAATCTTGTGTTTGACTAAGTGTAAATGTGTGATTTTTTTACTAGATATAACTATTTTAAAACCTTTCAGCTACTCCTTTCTACTCTTGAAATTAAATTTTGTAGTACCTATATGTAACTAGTCTAATTATGCAGTTTTAACTATTTATTTTAAAGTAAAGTATTGTGGGATTGGTTATTAACTTAAATATAATGTAGATAAATTAAGATTTTAAATTTGATATTTTTCTTCATAAATTATTTTTTGAGCCAGTTTGATTAATTTTATGTAACAAACAAAATACAAAATACTAATGAACCTATCAGATAATTCACTTGTTTTGGAGATGCTTTCAATTTTTGAGCTGGCGGTCACTTGAGGTATGCAAACATTAGTCTATTGTATCTTTCAAAATTAAAATCAAGCTTCATAATTTCTTTTAATAATTTGGTGATTGTTCAAAAGCTCGACTCGAAAAAGCTCGAGCTCGAAAACTTTTGAAAAAGCTCGGCTCGGCTCGGCTCGAGTTCAAAAATCACTATTCGCACACCCCTAACAAAAATAAACATTATACAAAATAAACACAGTGTAATTTAGTTTTTGCAGTTGATAATGCTTGTTCCCACATATTTTTCAGTTGCTAATTTGTGTCTAAATGTCAGTTTGCGCTTTGTCATTTTAGTGGGTGTTTGATGACATATTTTTATGTCATTTATATAATCATGTTATGTAACTGATATAAAAATGACTGATTTAATCAATCCTAAATTTACTGAATACGTAATTTTCTACAAACTTAGGAAATCAGATAATAAATAAATAGGCCTAAATAATTGTTTATCTTACTGACTCAGAAACATCTGTTTTCTGTTCCTTTTTGTTGGCTCGAAAGTTACTCATTGCCGATACCAGTCCAAAAAAAACTCCGGTCAGAGAAAAGAACTCCAGAAAACAGAAAGATTTCTGGACTAATATTACAGGAAACAAAGTAAACAATCAGCTGATTTGCAGCTAACCGAAGTTTAATGCATGGTTATAGGTTACTTTTGAGAGTTATGTAGTGGCAGCACTGGCAGTAGTAGCAAACGTTTGTTTGTTTATAATAGGCTAGGTTTGAAGAATTTAGAAACGTAGTGGTTAATGCAAGGAATGCGTTAATTTAAAATATGGTTTATCTGAGTAGTATGATGAAAAGTATTGTACGTTACACGGCCGGTAAGTTTTACCGTACTCGCATGAAAATCTCACACTTTCTACCGGCTCGCGTGGGAACTGTCATGCTCATCCGGCAAAACAGTACTTTCCCGGCCTAGTAACCTAATATACTACAACTTGATTTGAAGAATGTTCTCTAATATTTATTACTAAATTTAATTGTCATAAATACAATTTGTCTATAGAAATCATTTACCTTTTAATATGTTATATTTCATCGCTTTTTTTTAGTATAAAAAAACTTTACTAAAAATGTGATTACAAGTAAAACAAGAAAAAAATAGAGGGAAATGTCTGTATCCACCCACAAAAATACAAGATTATTGGCAGTATACCTTGATTTCCTTTGTGGGCCGAGAACAGTTAGCTGTCCACCTTAAGTTTTTTACATGCCAAAGACGGATATACCTGTTATCCCCATCTCCAATTTTATTTTGTATGTTAATTGTTTTTACAAATTGATTTCAGTTTTAAAGTCTGTTTTTTATAAGTCAAACAATAAAAATACATAAGATAAATTATACTTTATGAGTATTTTTACTTCAAATAACTAAACCCCAGCCCACCGTTTCATTTAGTCTGGTAAGGGTTAAATAGCTAGTAATCTGGGTTTTAGTGGTTACTTGGGATGGTTAACAAATCTCAGGTAAAGTTTTCCTTTTAATTACGGCATACAGTACTAATTATTACATATGATTAGCAAACTGAAAAAGACGATGAAAATCATGAATACCTGGGACTTGTGGATTTATATCAATCATGCTCAGAATTAAAAAGCTTTGGATTAATTTTTTTCAATGAGCTTATTTTATGTTTGAATCAAATTTAATTTATTGAAGTTTGAATATTCATAACTAAAGTCCTATTGATGTCCAGTAGCTTTAATGGAAACCATAATAAAAACTTAAAATTAGAGGTGTGCGGATAGTGAATTTTTTGATCGGATCGGATTCGGATCGGATAGCTTATGTTTGGATCGGTTTTGGATCGGATAACAACAGGTTCGGATCGGATAATACCGGATTCGGATATTTACGGCGCGGCGTAGTGAGCAGATTTAAGTTTTCTCATAAGCCTAAGGTAATTACAAGCAACTACCATATTATCCTAATGTGTAAGGTAAGGTTTGCCTTGATATGCTTGAGTTGTTGATTGTTGTGATATATTGTTTCCAATATAGGCCAAATGTCAATTATTAAAGTATGCAAAGGTACAACTAATTAAATATCTGTTAAGAATTTAGAAATTTATTGATTCCCCTTAAGCATAGGTAGTATTTAATTGAATAAGCTTATTAGGCCTAAATCAATTTCAGGATTTACAACTTAAAAATTCCTTTTTCAATGCAACCTAAATTTGTTCATTATTTGGCCTCTGTATTTGTTGTTATTTTCCTTATTTGATCAGTGACTACGCCTGTGATTAGACAAAAGAATTAAATATAAAACTTGATTCACCAATCACTTCATATTTTAAGAAAGCTTTACATTTTTATTTATGCATTAATGCCTGACAACCAAGATTTTGATTCACTACAATAATACTATAAAAACAAAATAATAAGTCTGAGCAGTAAAACTTAACCTAAATTTCAAGATAAGTTTCAAATGTTGTAGGTTTCAGTATTAAAGCTTGGGCATTTAATTAGAACAAAGGTCTAAATGTTTTAGACAACAAACAACAAGCAAACTCACTAATTATTTTCATAGGCGTAGGTTGTCAACTCAGCATTGTACTGTTATCTTACATAATTGTCCATTTTAATCACGTATAGAAAGTACGGCCGGCCGGCTTTTGACTCGGCTTAATTGGACAAAGATTAATATTCCAGCAAAATAAAAACTTATTTTTGATCGTTCAACTCTCAATTTCTAGGTTGTTAATTGCTTAATTGAAAAATAAAGTAATCTGTCAATAGAAAGAAAGACGTTATTGAGTTAATTCAGTTTTTAAGCAGAAGGCAGACGACGACATTCAGAATCAAAAACGAAATGAGATAAAAAGACAAACATTGAAATGAACAGGTTAGCCAACTCTTTGGCAGCCCAAAATTATTGTGGGCTTTTTATTTTATCGTGTCAACAGGCCGCTTAAGATATTTACGGCCTGAAATTGTCGTGCGAAACATCAACACGACTATTTATTTATGGGGAATTTACGGGATATTTCATTTTGGCAATTGAAGACGACTGTTCCAAGGACACTGTCGGATGTCGGACAATGGCGAACTCTGATTTGGTTTGGTTGCGATTCTCTCTCATACCAATCGATGATGTTTAGTCGATAACAGATACCGATCGAGACAGAACTAATAAAAGATGTATTATTATTTGTTAACTGATTTAATGCTACGATACAAGAATTTATCTTAAGAAAATGTTTGTTATCGTGTCTTGTATTGCGCAATACTCTGATCGTATTCAATGATCTCGATCTAATCACGAGTCGCAATATCAGCAACCGAAATACATCGATTGATGCATACCACTACATAATCGGATCATGTTGAGGCGTTGTTCTAGCTGCTATCGCAACCGTCGCATTCCAAAGCGTCATTTTTGCTCCGCAATGTTTTCTGTCACTAATATACTTTCGTCGGCAGTGACTTCTTTTGTTTGGAAGACTTTCCAAACTTGAAAATTTGATCCTTCTTTAAAATTTCCCCCAAAATGTGCAGTCTAACCGATAGAGTCGGATATCTAGTCAGTCTTAGCGGATATTTATAAAACCCTCGGATCGGATTCGGAAATCCGATCCGAGTTTTCGGATATCCGCACACCTCTACTTAAAATACAGTAGACTCTCGCTCATCTGGACTAATGTGGCGGACGTCCGGTCCGGATTACGAAAAATCCGGACTATCGAGAATCGAGCAAATATTCTAAATTTTGCTGTTACGGCGAGCGGTTTCGTCAAAACACGCGCTAATACAAACGGGAGCGTCTAAAACAAGTTAAAACTCATCGTAATAAATTACAGTCGGCTACTGTACTGTATATTAAAATAGCACTACTGTACTGTATTGATAATAATGTAGCTTATTGGGGGAACTGTAAAATACCCCCGTTGCAGCAGACCTGCATACTCAGCGAATTTCAATTGCAAAGCACATATTTCAATCCAATATAGCGAGATTTGACACGTTTTTTAAGCTCCATAAGAATAACATGGGGAATGAGTATGCAGGTTTGCTGCAACAGGTATTTTAAAACTGGGTGGTTTTAATTCAATGTTCAGTAGATCTGAACTAGAAGAAGCCATACACCAAGTTTTATCAAGATATGTTAAAAAATAAGGAAGATATTGCATTTTTGTATTTCCCATAAGGATAACATGGGGAATGAGTATGCAGGTTTGCTGCCATAAAAACTGTAATATCCGGGATTTTATACTAAAATACATTTGATCTCATCTATATGAAGCCACAAACCAAGTTTCATTAAGATATGTTGAGAAATAAGCGAGATATAGAATTTTACTTATTCCCCATAAGGTTAACATTGGGACAACGTACTGTGTTTACCACTTTCAGTATCTCGGTAACCAATGGACATAGAGCAATGATTCAAAATACTAAATTGTTTGTTTTTTCGAGCTGATTTCAATGGTGCTAACCAAAATTCGATAAATCTTATTTTTCTATATAAAAAACTCGAAAAACCCATTTTTGGGGGGGTTTACCCCCCTTTACCCCCCCTTCCGGTGGTCCGATCGGGCTGGTTCACGAACTCGTCCGAATAATTACTACTTTACACGCCTGTGCCAAATTTCATTCCGATCGGACCATTTTTGCGAGCGCTATCGTGCTTACAGACACATATATATATAGATATATATATCTAGAAATTTGAACGAATGGTGTTTTTTGCTTCTGGGGGCCCCAAAACGAAAAGTTATTATGGTCTCGGGCTTAGGTCTTACCATGAGACCTACGGTAATAGCTTCTTCCCTATAGGGGAAATTCGCTAAAACAAGGTGATTTACCATACTGTAAATATAAATTATTTACAGTACAGTACAGCAATGAATAAACATCACAGGAGTAAAATAGTTACGTTCACAAAATAAACATTAAATTGTGCCTAGCTCGAAGGCAACTTTTTTCGCCGTTTCACCAGCATCAATACGCTTGATACCACGGAGTTTCTCTTCAACTGTCATAAACAACTTTTTACGTTTATCACAACTAGGCCAGTAAAAATAAGATTGAGCCTGGACAAAATTCCCGGAAAGCTGGAAATCGTCTTAATCTTTTCGTTTACATCCAAGTATATGAATTTGAAGTTTGTCCCATTTTTCCTAGTGTGCTTCCAACCTGGAACCACAAAAATATCAGAGTTTTAGGCCATTTTTATTCTTTTGCAAATAAGTAAAAACCCGTTTATTCTACATAAAAAGTTTAAATATAAGAATTGTAGAGGACAAAATTATGCATTTATAGAGTACCTTCTGATAAAGATACTTCGAATAGTAATTGATTTATGGTGAATTTCTTTTTTAGGGAAAGAGCTATTACTGTAGGTCTTAGGTAATCCCTAAGCCCGAGATCATGAAAACTTTCCGATCTTAATAAAATTTGGCACGGACGTGTAAGGTAGTAATTATTCACACATGAATGAAAACCAGCCCGTTGGGACCATTGGGAAGGGTGGTGAAGGGGGGTAAACCCCAAAAATGGGGTTTATTGAGTTTTTCATATAGAAAAATAAAAAAATTCTAATTTTGGTTTATACAGTTGAATTAGAATACAGTTTAGTGAGTCGGTGGCGCAGTTGGTAGTGCACTCGGCCCCGGTTCTGTGGCGGCAGCGTCGCAGGATCGAGTCCTGATGATGCCGCATACTTTTAGCAGTACTGTTCATCATTGTACTGTACCGGCTCACTCCTTGGGTTTGCTTGATAACTTCCACGCACAGGCCTGAGGCCCATGTGGGGGGGCAAATGCAAGGTAAAAAGAGGCCGCCACCCTCTTAAAAAAAAAAAAATCAGCTCGAAAAACAAATGATTTAGTATTTTCAATCATTGCTCTATGTCCATTGATTACCGAGATACTGAGAGTGGTAAACACAGTACGTTGTCACAGCAATGTTAACCTTATGGGAAATAAATAAAATTGTATATCTCACTTATTTCTGAACATATCTTAATAAAATTTGGTATTTGGCTTCATCTATTTGAGATCTACTTGTTTATGGCACAAAATCCAAAAATGTATATATTCTTGAGGCAGCAAACCTGCGTACTCACCTTTCCAATGTTAACCTTATGGAAAATAAATAAAATTGTACAGCTAGCTTGTTTCTTAATATTTTAAGAAAACTTTGTTTGTGCAACATCTAGTTAAGGTCTATTTTACTAAGCAACATATCAAGTTCCAACGAGATACGTTGATAAAAAGCAAGCTACGCACATTTATTTTTTTCCATAAGGTCAACATTGGGGAGACGAGTGGGCAGGTTTGCTGCCTCAGGAATCTATAAACTTGGGGATTTTTGAACGTAATCAAGTCGACCTTAACTAGATAAAGCCACATAACTAGTTTTATTAAGATATATTCGGAGATAAGGAAAGTGTTCAATTTTATTGATTTCCCATAAGGCTAACATTGGAAAGGTGAGTACGCAGGTTTGCTGCCTCAAAAATATATAAATTTGTGGATTTTACGCTATAATCAAGTAGATCTCAACTAGATGAAACCACATACCAAATTTTATTAAGATATGTTCAGAAATAAGTGAGATATACAATTTTATTCATTTCTCATAAGGATAACATTGCTGGGACAACGTACTGTGTTTAACACTCTCAGTATCTCGGTAACCAATGGACATAGAGCAATGAATGAAAATACTAAATTATTTGTGTTTTGAGCTGAATTCAACTTTATTAACCAAAATTAGAATTTTTTTATTTTTCTACATGAAAATTTCAATAAACCCCATTTTTTGGGCTTTACCCCCCCTCACCCCCCTTCCCAATGGTCCGATCGGGCTGGTTTTCAATCATGTGTGAATAATTACTACTTTACACGTCCGTGCCAAATTTTATTAAGATCGGACCATTTTTGCGAGGGTTAACGAGGAAACAAATACATAAGTATATATATTTATATACATCTATATTGATACATATATATTTATATAGATTTGAATGTATGGGTTTTTTTGGCTCCTGAGGGCCTCAAAACAAAAAGTTATCATGGTCTCGGGCTTAGGGATTACCATGAGACCTACAGTAATAGCTCTTTCCCTAAAAGAGAAATTCGCCAAAACCCTTTATTTAACTTACTATAAATCAATTACTATTCAAAGTATCTTTATCAGAAGGTACTCAATAAATGCATAGTTTTGTCCTGTACAATTCTTGTATTTAAACCTTTTATGTAGAATAAACGGGTTTTTACTGATTTGCAAAAGAATAAAAAATGGCCCTAAACTCTGATATTTTTGTGGTTCCAGGTCGAAAGCACACTAGGAAAAATGGGACAAACTTCAAATTCATATACTTGGATGTAAAACGGAAAGATTAAGACGATTTCCAGCTTTCCGGGAATTTTTTCCAGGCATGAAAAATTTTTGATCTAATTTTACTGGCCTAAACTCATTTTATCACAATACAGAACTCATTAGATACACGCGCAACGCAACAGTCAGACTGACAGGTAGCAGACCGTCTGACAGAGGTTAGTGACATGCCCCCTCCCTCTCCCAAAATCAGGGGTGGATTTACATATGGGCTTAAAGGGCTATAGCCCAGGGCGGCAGAATTTGGGGGGGGCGGCAAATTTGAGAGAGAAATCACAATCGGCCTCTGAAATCGTAGAAATAGCCTTGCTTAGGGTCCGGAACAGGCAAAAACGGTCCAAAAGGGCCACAACGGGGCAAAAAAGCACACGCGTGAGAAAAAAAAAAAAGGTCACCACTTTTGCCTTTTGCCGAGGCGTAAATCCTGCCGTCGGGCGGCCTACGCCTCCTATTTAGCCCAGGGGCGGCAAATTTTCAAATCCGCCTCTGCCCAAAATCGCACGTGTCATCCGCCAATATGATTATTGCTACAGATGTTGCAAAGAACGCCTGAAGACGCAAAATGTATGCTATTAATGTGATGCGGGCTTGCTCGTACAATAAATGGTGTTGAAACATAAAGTTAGTTACGTTTTTATTTGATAATACTGTGCCACTAAAAAAATCACGATTGCCAATTCGGATTAGCGAGAGTCCGGACAAGGCCGATCCGGATGAGCGAGCGTCTACTGTACCCCTCGTTGCAGCAGACCTGCACACTCAGCGAATTTCAAATGCAAAACAACATATGTCAATCCAACATAGCGAGATTTGACATGTTTTTGTAAGCTCCATAAGAATAATATGGGGAATGAGTATGCAGGTTTGCTGCTAGAGGTATATTAAAACTGGGTGGTTTTAATTCAATATTTAGTGGATCTGAACTAGAAGAAGCTATTTACCAATTTTTATCAAGATATGTGAGAAATAAGCGAGATATAGAATTTTACTTATTTCCCATAAGGTTAACATTGGGACAGCATACTGTGTTTACCACCTTCAATATCTTGGCAACCAGTGGACATAAAGCACTGATTCAAGATTATAAATAGTTCGTTTTTTTGAGCTGGATTCTAAGGTCCTAACAAAAATTTGATTATTTTAATTTTTATATGTAAGAAACTCAAAAAACATATTTTTGGGGGATTTACCCCCCTTCCGGTAGTCCGATCGGGCTGGTTCAGGAACTCATCCGAATAATTACTACTTTACACGTCCATGCCAAATTTAATTAAGATCGGACCATTTTTACGTGCTTAAAGACACATATAAATATATATATATATATTTATGAAAATGAACGAATAGTGTTTTGTGCTTCTGGGGGCCCCAAAAATGAAAAGTTATCATGGTCTCGGGTTTAGGTCTTACCATGAGTACTACGGTAACAGCTTCTTTCCTATAGGGGAAATTCGCTGACATATATTTTGTTATCATAATTTTATTCATCTTACAGCATGATGATTGCCAAAAGACGATTACATCTTATTTAAATTCAATAAAGATTCTAATACCCATGTTTTGGGTATTCACGTAGCCAACATCACTATCGATGAGTCACTTGTAATATGATTATTACATGCAAGCGGGTAAACATAGTGTAGGGTTTTGGGAACTTAGCATAAATATAGTAATGATCAATTAATTGTGGAAAATTGATACATCACAATAATATTTTGTGGTCAAAAACTTTGAATTCTTCACCTGTCAATAAATTTTATTAAAGTTAACTCTTCAAATATTGAAGATTAATCATAACAAAAACATTCAAATACCTGCAAACAAATAGATTTATTTATTTGTTTTTCAGATTGCAAAGGAAAGTGAACGGAACAAGAGAAAAGAATCCTATAAGAAGCAACATGATGGGCTTAAAAAACAAAGATTGGTAAGTAGCTTCTTGTTGCGGTTCACTTGTAGAGGGTGCTTCTCTACAAGTGTACGTATCCACCAAAAATTAAAAATCTAAATGGGCAGTTTTTTTGTAATATGAAAAAAGGTGGGAGGAGTTAAAAAGTCAAGTAATATTGATTGAAAAATTTAATTTTAAGAACTAAAAACGGATCAAGATATTGTTAATACTATTGATAACAAGGCCGTAGCCAATGGGGGGGGGGGTTAGGAGGTCAAACCCCCCCCCCCCGAAATAGTTGAAATAGCCTTGAAATGAAAGGAAGCCAGGGCCAGTGACGGGGGTGGCAGGGGGCAGGGGGCAAATGCATAGGGGTCCGGGAACAGGCCAAAAAGGGTTTGAAATGACAATAAAGGGGCCCAAAAGCAGATGTAAGAAGTAAAAAAGAAAAAAGGTTCGGGCCAGTTTTGAGGGCCCGAAAATCCCCCCCCCCCCAAAAAAAGATTTTCTGGTTACGGCTTTGATTGATAACTTGTTAATTAGCCTGGTAAACATTGATCAATATACGGCATATAATACTTAAAAAACATCTCATAATTTATTTACACTTTAACTGTATTCACATTCAAAATGGTAACTGGTTGATCAAGTTAAATAAAGGACTGTAATTGATAAATTTAAATGTAAAATCACATTTTAAAGGGAGCTAGTTGCATGGACTACTCACAGTTTTCATGTTTTAATGGAGAAGAAGGAAGCTAGCTTCTGATTGGCCCTTGGTCATCTTCTTGTTCTTCTCTCTTGCTTGTGGAGGGAAGTTTAAATGGTAGGAGGGAAATTTGAATATTTAATTGGCATTGATTCTAAATAAAATAATAGTGATTTGGGCCTTAACATTCCGCCCGCCAAAAGAAACATTTTCTTTTCATATAGAAGGGAAGTGGGGCCAAAATAAACTTTGCCATAGAAAAAGGGATATGAGGCCTATACCATATCCGAAAAAGCACCAAATCTTGGTGAAAGACAGTGATATTTACAGAAGAACAAAATAAAACTGTTGTTCATGACATTACCTAATGTCGGGTAATGGCATCTGGACAGAAGACACTAAACAAAATTAATCTGAGGAAACCTTATCCTCTAGAAAAAATCAAATGAAAAATGAACTAAAATTCCTTTTGAATGTTCACCACCTCCAGTTATGACTGAGGTAATGGGCATAGCTTCACAACTGGACGAGTACAGGTCCCAGAAGAAGTGCGAAGAGTGACGACTCTGGTGATGTCATCTTTTCCAGGGTGAAGTTCAATTACTCGTCCCAGACTCCAGCGGAGAGGGGGTAGGTTATCTTCTTTTATCAGTACTAAGTCTCCTATCTTGAGGACTTCCGATCTTCTGTTATTCCACTTCTGCCGCTGTTGAAGAGTATTGATGTATTCATGATACCAACGATCCCAGAAATGTTGATGAGCTCTTTGAATCATTTGCCAGCGTGAAAGACGATTTAAGTTCAAGTTCTGTAAGTTTGGTTCAGGTATGGTAGTAAGAGCATCTCCCACGATGAAATGACCTGGAGTAAGCGCAGTTAATTCATTAGGATCAGAAGAAAGTGCACACAAAGGGCGTGAATTCATTACAGCCTCAATTTGAGAAAATAATGTAGACAATTCCTCGAAAGTCAAAACTTGCTCTCCGATAACCTTTTTCATGAGAGATTTGGCCGATTTAATATTGGCCTCCCATATCCCACCAAAATGGGGCGAAGATGGAGGGTTAAACTGCCATTTAATGCCTTTATCTGCAAGAAAGTTGGTGATTTGTGATGAGTTAGGCTCAGACGCTAACAACCTCTGAAACTCATGGAGTTGATTCTTCGCTCCAATAAAATTGGTACCTCTGTCGCTGGTGATAGTTGCACACATTCCTCTTCGGGCGATGAATCGATGAAAAGCTGCTAGAAAATTCTCTGTACTTAATCCAGAAGCAACTTCCAAATGTACTGCTCTTGTAGCTAAACATATAAACAAACACAAATATGATTTCAATAGTTGTGGTTTCCCTAATTTGTCGGACTTTGTGGTAAAGGGACCAGCGAAGTCGACGGCACAATTAATGAAGGCTCTGTTGCGCTGTAACCTAACCGCAGGCAAATCTGCCATAAATGGTTCTGGTAGGGTTTGTCTAAACCTAAAACACTTCAAACATTTGTGTATCTGTTGTCTAATTACTTTACGAGCTGATAAAATCCAAAAAAGCCGTTGAATTACTGCTTGGGTAACTTGAGGTCCGGCATGTAAGTGCAACTGATGGTAGTGCTGTATAATTAGACCAGTTAGATGACTATGTTTAGGAAGCAAAGTAGGATGTTTCCTTGCATAAGGTAATTGTGAATGTCTGATCCTGCCCCCAACACGTAAAACAGCTGTATCATCTAGGAACGGGTCTAAACGTCTCAGTTTATTAAAACAGGGTTTGTTCATTTTAATAAGCTTTATGTCTTCTTTGAAATAGTGTTCTTGGGTCTGCTTAATAAAGTGAAGCAAAGAATCATTGAGTTCAGATAAGGTGAGATTGCCACTAGTTCTATTGGACTTTGTAGAGCGACAATTAGCAATAAAACGTAAGCACCAAGCACCGATACGTTGAAGCCTAGTTAATGAGGAAAATCGTTCGATAAATTCAAAAGAGGTTTTCTCGGCCTAAATTTTCATATTCATGAATGAATTTTGAATAGTCATTCTTTAAATTTTCATTTTTCAACAATTTACGTTCCAAGTTCTTAAAACAGCTAGCAGCTTAAGAGTACGATTCTCCAAAACTAGGAGTTTCGCTTTTAAAGGGAAGCGAAACAACATATCTACGATCTTGATTGCGGGTATCCGTGTTACTGAAAATAGTTTCACATTTTACATCATCTGGGTTTTACTAATTCATGAGTAGGGACTTCTTCTAGTTCCCAAAATTTCCTAAGTTGATCATCTAGAGACCTGCCAATGGTTACAAAATTTGAGACAATAGGCCTAGATGAAACTTGTTCATAAGTGGTTGTTTTGTGACTTAAACTCACAGGACCCATTAAAATCCATCCAAATATGCTTTCATGTGGAATGGGAAAACCGTCTGGAGCAGGCAACCGCCCGCCATTCAGTACCTCAGAGTACAAATCAGCTCCTAATAAAAATTCTATTTTTCCAGCTGAGTCAAAGTGAGGATCAGCTAGGTTTATATCCTTATACTGCTGTTTAACAGTCTCTGGAAGCGAGTTAGATGGCATAGGAGGTGTAATTTTAGAGAGAATTACAGCATTTGTATGAAGGCATGGTTCAGTCGCAAAGCGTGGCTTAGTAAAACACGATACCTTTTGTGGACGAGACTGAAGTTTCTGCTACACCACAGACCTTTTCACTAAATTTACTTCGGGAAAGGCGCAGGCGTTGACAGCACTCATCCGTCATGAATGAAGTTTGAGATCCACAGTCGATCAAAGTCCTGACTGGTTGATACTGACCAGATCTATCTCTGATATGAACAACAGCTGTTCCTAGTAAAACTAAGGTAGATTTCTGCATTGTACTGCTACAGGATTGAAGAGGATTTGATTTCAACTTTTCAACTGACTGATTAGATTCTTCACTAGGGCCTACATTATTTCCTGAACCTAACCTAACCTGATGTTGGTCTTTGTCCAGAGAATCGTCATGTAGTAGTGTGTTGTGTCGAGCACCACAATTCAAACAATTAGTTTTAGAAGTACAGTCACTCAACATATGCGAGTTCCGTAAACAGTTGAAACATGATTTACGAGATTTTATCTAATCCTTACGCTGAGCAGGAGTTTTAAGTGCAAAACTATTACATTTGTAAATTGTGTGCGCTTCTTTACAAAATGGGCACTTAACCGTGTCAAAATTGGAAACAAATGCTCGTTTCGAAAACACTTTGGATGAAGGCTTAGTGTTGTGTGAAGGCTTGCTCTGACTCAGAGATGGTTCTGAAGTGGATTGAGTGCTTTCTAAAGCTCGACATTGTTCAGTAAGAAAAGTCAAAAATTGATTAAAAGTAGGTAAATCAACATCAGAATGTTTCAGTTCAAAGTCTTTACGCAACGTTTGGTCTATTTTGCCTATCACTGTAAGTAGTAATATGAAGCTCCATTGCTCGACAGGTAAGCCTAATGTTTTTAGGGCATTCGAATTTTCTGATAGGGTGTCTATAAAACTTCTCAGAGATTTAGACGACTTAGGCGTAACAGGAGGAAGCTTTTGAATTTCATCCAAGTAGCATGTAGCCAGCTTACGTTTATTATGAAAACGTGTCGTAAAACTTTGCCAGGTAATAAGGTAGTTAACGTCAGTGACAGGCAACATTTTAGCAAGACGCAACGCATCATTTGTGCAAGACCCAATAAGGTACATAAACTTCTCAATATTAGACAAAGATTTATTCTCATGCACTAACTGTCTAAATAAGTCGTAAAAGGTAGGCCATTCTTTAAAAGAACCTGAAAAAGTAGGCAAACTGATTTTGGGTAACTTAGCCTGGCTTTGAGAAGGTTTTTTCTCAATTTCAACTTTAGGAGATTGCGGAATATTCTTTGATACTACAGTAAGAATGTGGTAGTATTTGTCACTAACACTATCAGATAAATCCCCTTCTTCAGTATGGTCTGTTTCACCTAACCTACTTTTTAGCCTAATGATTTCGGCTTGATGAGAGTTGAATTCTTCAAACAAGTCAGTGACTGTACTACTACGAGTTTTGAATGAATCATAATCAGCTGTATCTACAACTAATGATAAGCTTAAGTTGTAGATCTTTTCTATTTTCTTCAGATCCCTATCCCTGCGAAAGCGCGTAGCTTCCAGTTGGCTCTTGAGTTCCTTTATTGCTTTAGCCTCAGTCATTTTCACTGGAGGGGCCTAGAAGCACCTAAATAGGCTATTTTTGCAAATATGCTCAAATAAAATGGGAAATATTTCATGAAAATTAGGATTGAAACAACTCATGACTTTGGATATAGAATAGGCTATCAGATTTAGGCCTATCTAAGAAATACTATTTTGTGTTTCTTTAACATGAAATCAAACAAATAATGGAAAAAGAATAGCACACAGAAAAATAAAAGAACAAATTGGGTTCTAAGTTCACTTATTATGCCTAATTGGGCTATAGGCTAAGATTGGTAATAGGGCTAGGCTATTAAAAAATTGGACAAGGCCAAGATACTATTTTATTGACAGCAAGGGCCAATAATTAATTGAATTGATGTTGGATGTAGAAATACAAGCCCAACAAATATTATAGATGAATAATGACTTAAATCCAAATGGATTTTTAAAAAGTGACAAGATATTTCTTGAAACTATGCAATGCCATGCATGCTGCAGAAGTACTCTGGTAACCTCTAATTGGAATAAATGGACATATTACCAAGTCTGATGATGATGTATCCGGCCCGGAGGACCAAAAAATGGTTGATCAAGTTAAATAAAGGACTGTAATTGATAAATTTAAATGTAAAATAACATTTTAAAGGGAGCTAGTTGCATGGACTACTCACAGTTTTCATGTTTTAATGGAGAAGAAGGAAACTAGCTTCTGATTGGCCCTTGGTCATCTTCTTGTTCTTCTCTCTTGCTTGTGGAGGGAAGTTTAAATGGTAGGAGGGAAATTTGAATATTTAATTGGCATTGATTCTAAATAAAATAATAGTGATTTGGGCCTTAACAGTAACTATACATGTAAGATGGAAAATGCAGTCAATTAAATTGAAAATACAGACTGTCAGGCCCAAACTCAACCCTCATGGAGCCTGGGGCCCTATTTTTGAAATGGGTGAGTTGGCGGTTGAGTGAGTCACTCATCCCTCAAGTTATTTGTTTCCAATCATAAAATTAATTCACAGATGAAAATAAAAATATTCCTATCTAACTTTATGAATTCAGCCCCACAATATCTGTGAATATCATTTCAATAGGCACTTATTCTTAAAAATTCATAATTTTAATACAGACATAATATACATCGAGTATTTCACCAATCCAACCATTTTTACTCACCAAGCAATAGGCTGTTGAATAAAAACGGGTGAGTTGACAGGAAACAAGCATCTTCTTCTTCTCTTTTGGAGGAAGTAATAAAAGTAATCATGGAAAGCTTTTCCAATTAGGTTATGTTTACTTTTTGATTCTAAATATTTAAAAGCGTTTGGATAGCCTTTAAACTATTTATAAAATGCCTTACAACTAAATTTGCCCATAAATATACCAAGATAGTCTAGTTAAAGCCATGAAAAATGAGAAAATTCCTTAAATTGGTTAATGTTTACATTTGGCTTTCTAGTTTGACAGATGTATAGTTTGAAACGTTGACATCCCACGTGGTGGTTTAAACAATGCTACCATCAGCTGTTAGGTGACTTGACGAGTGACTCACTACTCAACTCTCAACCGTTTCAAAAATAGGGCCCCTGATCATGATTGGTGTAAATAATCTTGAAGATGTATAATTTTTTTGTTATTTTTCAGGAGAAACCATTGGACGATCTCCAAGAAAAAGAAAAAGAGCTTAGAGATAAATTAGTTGACAAATTCAAACATAGTGATAAAAATGGTAAATATCTTTTTATCAAGTAAGTGAATTTAAGAAAAAAGTAGGAGAAAAGTAGTGCTATGCAATACTAGGCCACTATCACTGAGACCTACCAATACCAATCTGTTGGTATGACTATTTAGATATGTTGTAGAAAAATAAACAATTTAGTTTCAAGATAACAACTATAAACACTACTTTTTCCAAGCTTAAAATTATAAATTTGAAGTTCACAACTCCAAAACTTAATATTTCTTAAGTTACATAAAATATTAATTACCTAAGTATTTAAAATTTCATTTAAAAGTCTCTATTTTTGTCAACAGTCTAATTTTTTTTACTTATTTATGAAGAATAATCATACTTTTGGATGTGATTTGGTGACATCTGAATAAGTTTAGAAAATTGATCAGTGGGCAAAACCACAATTTGTAGCTGACCAATGTGGCTTATAATATGAACAATCATCATTGTCATGCCTTCAAGTAAGTTATTTCCGTCGATTAACCACTATCAGTAAACCCAAGATTGGTTTTTCTCACACGATTGTGAGTTCGCAATGTACATTTGTCGTTAATCAGCAATCGGCAATCATACACGATCATTTTTCACGGCTGACCGCGAGTCTCATAAAGCAACATCGGCCGTTTTTCCGTGATTAGCAAATCACGGCTGCTCGTGAATTTCGCAAAGCTAGATTTGCCATTTATTCCCGATCGGTTAATACGCGTGACGTTTTTACGGCCGATCGCGAGTTTTGTAAAGCTACATAAGCTGTTTATCTGCGATCGGCAGATTCGCGCTAGTGTGTTCCGCGGCCGTTTGCGAGTAGCGCAAAGCTATGTTAGCCATTTATTTACAGTATGCCATTACATCATTACAATGACAGGACATTTGTCAATATTATAATTCTTAAAATTAGACAATGAATTTTTTTAATAAACTAAAATATTCCACTAAAATATTCATCTAAGGAATAAAAGGACTTAGTCAATAACCAATCTTTAAGTTTACTTTTAAATTTGTTGGGAACACTGATATTTTTTAAATTATTTGGAATTAGATTAAACAATTTTGGTCCAATATACTTGGGTGAATTCTCATACAATGTTAAAATATGGCTAGTCGACTTAATTAAATTCTTATGTCTAGTGTTATATACATGATTGATCTGACTCTCCCTGAAAACGGCCAAGTTGTTGTAAACCCAAAAAACTATTTCTAAAATATACTGATCATAAAAAGTTAAAATTTTAAGTTGTTGGAAAACGGTTTCATTCATCTGCAACTGGTAAACATGCGCAACGGTTTTCGTATTCAGTCACAAGATTTGCAAAGCTGCAGTTGCTGTTTATTTGCGATTAGCAAATATGTACGATAGCGAGTTTCGCAAAGCTGGATTTGCTGTTTATTCACAATTTGGCAAATACTTGAGATTGTTTTCTGCGGCCGATCGCGACATTCGCGAAGCTACACTCACTGTTTAGTTGCGATTGCTAATATGATCCTGTCTCAAAAATTTCCCAAAGTAAATATAAATTCCGCCTGAAAATCAGGAATTTAATTTTCCCGAAAATTACCCGAAATTTCGGGACCCGTCCACTCCTACCTGAAACATCTTTAATGGACACCTTGAGAGTAGTGTGTTGGTATATTCCGTGCTACAGACAAAACTACATGTCGTAGACCCTTGGTCTTGGTAACAAATTAAAGCTTGGAATCTCATAATGTGCACTATGGTGGTTGGGTTTTGATATCTTTTAGGGCCTAGGCACAGGGCCGTCTGAAAGGGACCTACAGTGGAACCTCTGTTATCCGTCACCCTTGGAATCGAGATGTGGCAGATAAGAGAATAGATGGATAACAGAAATTTCATTAGAAACCTGATCAGTAAGTATAGATTTATACAATTTTGGAAGAATTTATACCCTGTATAAGTGGATAATACATATTTCTCATTAAATTTCAATTAACAAGCGTTGAACAGAACTGCTATACTGTAAGTTATACATGTTCAATGTTTTACGGCATGTTCATGTCTATTACAGCACATGAAAGTACAGTAGCAGTGAGAGATAACAGAGAGTGACGGTTGATTGAGATTCTACTATTTCAAATTTCTGTTTTTATTTATTTACTAGCTGTTAGGAAGCCGCTTCGCTGGGTTTAAAGATCTTATGAAGACTTAAAATAGCAGCTCTAAAAGACGTCATTTGGAAGCAAGCATTATAACTTTTAATGTTACGCAAAAATTCAATATATTTTGATGTTTCTCCACACATATATTTGAGAAAATCGGGGGTGGCATATTTGGTGGTAGCAGTCTTATTTGCCCTTTCAAACAGCACATATTTTGCGTTTCCCTTTTGAATTTATTTTCTATGCGATAGCTAAAAATTTTGTCTATCCAGCAAATTACTACATTCGGGTGTCCAGTATATATATATATTTTTTTTTTATTGTAATAATGTATCCTTCATGGCTCAAACTATTTATAGTTCCCTGTCCTTTTGCAAATAGCTTGTAAAGTTGTTGAGTTTAAATCAGTTTCTCTGTTTTATCCCTTTTCGAAGGTCCTCTACCATCTCTGTTCTACTTATTTCTTCCATTACCTAGTGCGTCTGTCTCCCTTCCAATCTATTACGGTAGTATTTATTGATGTCGCTATGAATTTTCCCATGAGACCCTTAGATGTGTGTCTTTTTTTTGTTCTTTCATTTTTTTGGTGTAATCTTTCATCTGTGTGATAAGATACGGAATTGCAAACATTTCCTCGTACGTTAATGTAATATCTATGAAGAAACATCAAAATATATTGAATAACCAATTTAAAAAATAAGTAATTGGCAAGATGGACAAAATTTGTAGTTATTGCATATCGAAGAAAAACACAAAATATGTGCTGGTTGAAAGGGCAAGTAATATTGCTGCCACCAAATATGCGATCCCCGATTTAA
Source organism: Flexamia atlantica (assembly GCA_035578135.1). NCBI lineage: Eukaryota > Metazoa > Arthropoda > Insecta > Hemiptera > Cicadellidae > Flexamia > Flexamia atlantica. Next base: position 47,365,517 of record JAQJVK010000005.1, on the reverse strand, counting down.
AAAAATGTATTGAATTAAAAAAACATTAAAAATTATAATGCTTGCTTCCAAATTAGTCTTGCGGATATCATAATTAATTCTGTAATTAATTATCAATTATCGTATTGATTGAATGAATGAAATTAGTCTTGCGGATATCATAATTAATTCTGTAATTAACTATCAATTATCGTATTGATTGAATGAATGAAAAGAAAGTTTATTCCTCCAAATAAAGACAATACATTGGTGTTTACAACTTCTTACTTTTATAATCTTATAAAAAAAAATAATTAAAATGTTATCTGGAAAAAGCCCACATGGGCGTTAAAGCCTGTACGTGGGCTCGTTGTTACTTCAAACTAGATGGGAGATTCTTGTTGTAATTTTATGAGAATTAATTAATTATAATCAAAAATGAAAAAATATATCAATCTTTAATTAATGAACGAAAGTTCTACAGGCTAAGAAAATATATTTTGCCAAAAGAGCAAAGTAGGGTTAACTAGTAAAAAAGGATATTGAAATTAAATAGGGAAATATCTAGTTGAATAGGGATTATCAGCTAGTAGTTTATAAAATAAGATAATATTTTATTTTTGCCATAAAATTATTCCAAGGTGAGGCTGGAGACACAAAAGGTGATTTTTATCGCCGCGGCAAAACTTTTTACCACTCGCCCATAGTGCATAGATTTAAATGGATTGTGGAAATATTATCGCGCAGTATTCCTACCGCCCTGTGTGTAAGCGTCCATTTAACCCTTGGTAGGTGACTTTGATTTTAAAACACGAATGGTGACTCAAGGAGTTTTTCTCCGGGTGTTGAAATAATAGACAAACAGTGTTGTTTTATACATATATTGTAAAAAGGTTATATGAAACCCTTGTATAATCAATATTAAGCAATAAAAAAATTACTTGATAGGTATGTAAAAACCCTATAGGTATGCAAAATGTGTTACTTGTCACTTGTATTCGAAATCTATATTTTCGAATCCAAATATAGTAACTGGTACAAATAGTGGGTACAGAGTGTATATTATATACATCATTATTGCCACTGATCTCCATGTTATCATCCTTATTTGCACATTTTATTCAAAAAGCAGGTGCAGTATGCTTCCTACAAATTAAGAACTTGGCATCCATGTTACACGACTCTTGGGTTTCAACTGAATAGAAGGGGGGGGGGGGGTTGGGAGAGTGAAATGAGGTCAAACAGATTCCTAGGAAGAGGTATGTGAGGTACGGTTACTCCTGCGACTGCTGACCGGTAAGAACGCATATTTTTTTATAATAATAAAAGCTTATTTGGGCTTATCTAAAGCTTATCTTATTTGGGTTTCAAATAAGAAGGGGGGGGTTGGGAGAGTGAAATGAGGTCAAACAGATTCCTAGGAAGAGGTATGTGAGGTACGGTTACTCCTGCGACTGCTGACCGGTAAGAACGCATATTTTTTTATAATAATAAAAGCGCCTGGAGGAAAACTCTGTGTGTCACTGACGGAGGGTTAAATCTATGCACTATAGGCGAGCGGCAGTTTTGTCGCGGCGATATAAAACACCTCGTGTGCCTCCGGCCTGAGGGGTTTACTTATTTGATTAAAATTAATTGCATTTTAAATTTCAAGAGGATGCAAGGAAGTTTAACACTGTGACGTACCAATTTTTATTTCTCAAGTTTTAATTTAATATGTTTATTTTGTCTGTATTTGGTCTAATATTTTGGTTATGTCCTTTTTGATTGTCCATATGTATTGGCAATTTGCTGAATTAATTAATAAAAAATAAATAGTGTCCTCCTCCTCTATACAAGGGTAAACAGAAGCAAAACAGAAGTCCACTGCAATCCCTATTAAACGTACAAATGCCGTCAGCTTCCACCCGAGACAGCCACCATTTATTGTAGGTGGGCCCTCCCACCAACTTTACCACACATTTGCAAGCCTAATAGGGATTGTGCATGGTTGGGAATCGAACCCGTGCACCTCTGAACGACTTCAACACTATACTCATCAGTATAGCGTGATAGCCAATAGAGCTTTAGTGCCACGTCGGCCTGGAGAACTATTGTCACATAAAGCCTACAGTCGACCCTAACAGTAAACCAGTGAACTACTAGGCCAAGCCCTCACTAACAGCACCTGAAGGTCATAGAAATCAATCACGAAACTGTTCCGTCAAAAAATGCCAATGGATTAAATAATTAATAATTAATTTAAAAAAGCAAATAAATACTAGGCCCTGTCACTCTTTTGTAAAAGGTCATAACTGTGTACAAGTAGATTGAACATTTTTCTGCTTGTGGGAAAGTTTGACCGACAGAAACCCACCTGCTCGGGGAAGAGTCAAACATGAGTGTATTTGATTCTTTTGGTAGTTGGTGGACAGATAATATCTAGAGCTAATATTTAGGTACCATAGGAAACTTCACATTATAAATAATAGAAAAAAAATAACAATATACATTATGATTTGCTTACAGTAAACAACAAAAGAAAAGTTTAAAATAACAAACAAAATCAATAAATTATTGGATTCCTTCAAAATTCCATAGGCTCCCTATATGGTATTTCTTCAATTTCACTATATGTGTGCGGATATCCGAAAATTCGGATTCTGATTGGATCGGATATCCGAATCCGATCCAAGGGTTTTATAACTACCTGGTAAGACTGACTAGATATCTGACACTTTCGGATAGACTGCATATTTTGGGGTAAATTTTCAAGAAGGATAGAATTTTTACGTTTGGAAAGTAATCCAAATAAAACAAGTTACTGCCGACGAAAGTACAATAGTGTCAGAAGAAATCTCAGAGAAAAAACGGCGCTTTGAAATGCGACGGTTGCGACTGCGGTTAGAACAATGCCTCAATATGATGCGATTATAGTGGTATGCTTCAAGCGATGTTTTTGGTTGCTGATATTGCGACTCTCGGTTAGATCAAGATCGTTGTATACGATCAGAGTAATGCGCAATACGCGACACGATAACAAACCTTTTCTTAAGATGAATTCTTGTATGGTAGCATTAAATAAGTTAACAAATAATAATACATCCACTATTAGTTCTGTCTCGATCAGTATCCGTTACCGACGAAACGTCGATTGGTAAAAGAGAGAATTGCAATCGCAAGACCAATCAAAGTTCACTAATGACAGAGTTGTCTTCAGTTGCCAAAACGAAATATCCCTTAAATAAGTAGTCGTTAATCACTTAATCACTTTGATAAGACAGGTACCTCATGGAGGACGTTACCCTGAATATGAATGAAGGATGAGTGTGATGATCGTGATGATAGTGGCGCGATCTTGTAGCCTTGTTACTGACTAAGGTTGGCATGTTCCTTAGACAGGATTGTTAATTAATAGCCCAACAACCAATGGCAGCTGGCTCCAGAAACAACCCTTCAAAAAGCTACTAACTTTTCTCGGGATCGATCTGGCTACCTACAAGTTTGTAGGCGGGTACTATAACCACTACACCAACCAGCTATATAATGTTTCGTAAGACTATTTCAGGCCATAAATAAATATCTTAAGCAGACCCTGGGATTACCATCGCTTCCGATGTAGATACGATGAAATAAAAAGCCTACAATAATTTTGGGCTGGCTTAGAGTTGGCGAGCCTGTTCATTGTTTATCTTTAATCTCAATTTGTTTTTGAATGTCATCGTCGTTGTCGTCTGCTTGAAAACTTAAATAATAACTCGAGAACGTCTTTATTTCAATCGCCAGATTTCTTTATTAGTCAATGAAGAAATTATCTAGAAATTGAAACGTTGAACGATCAAAAATAGGTGTTTATTCTTTAGAAATATTAATTTTTGACAAATTCAGCAGAGTGGTTATTTTCAGTGCCGGTACATAGTTAAAATGAACGTTCTTTTTCTTAGATAACAGTACAAAGCTGAAATTGATAACTTACGCCCATGATAATAAATAGTGAGTGTGCTTGCTGTTTATTATCTAAAACAAATATAACGTTTCTGTAATAAAATGACCAAGCTATAATACTGAATTCTACTACAATTTAATCTTAGGCCTATCTTGAAATTTAGGTTAAGCTTTTACTACTCTGACTTATTATTATTTTATATCATTATTTTAGGTGAATCAAAATCTTGGTTTTCAGGCATTAATGCACAACTAAAAATGCAAGGCTTTCTTCAAATATAAAGTAATTGGTGAACCAAATTTTGTATTTAACTTAATTCCTTTGTCTAATCACTGAAGCTTAGTCACTTCTTTTATCTAATCACTTAAGCCTATTCAATTCAATTCAATTCAAATATCTTTATTTATATAGTACACAATGTACATAAAATAGTGTCAATATTTATTTACAATCAATAGCCTTAGTTACTAATACACAGTTTTACTCTGAAAACTGGAAATTCCTTCGTTGTTTCATAGTATAAAACTCTTCCAATGAGTAATGCGGATTATTTATCAAAAATGATTTTAATTTTCCCTTAAATTTAAGTTGGTTTTGTATATCCCTTATTTCTAATGGTAACAAATTCCAAAATTTAGTACCCATGTAGCTAGTTTTCTTAGTAAAAAAAGAAAGTCTGTGTTTTTGAATATTAATTTTGTTTTTATGTCTTGTGTCATAGGAATGACATTCAGAGCGGAAATCAAAATTATGAATGTTGCTTTTTATGTAGATAACACAGTCAAGAATATATTGATCATATACTGTCAAAATTTCTAAATTTTTAAAATGGTCCCTTACATGATCATCTCACTTTAGCTTCAAGATTATTCTTATAGCCCGTTTTTGGAGAAGTAAAATTTTATTGAGGTTGTAATTACTCGTTCCCCCATAAACACAAAGCCCATAAGCAATATGACTATGTACATGAGCGTGGTAGATAGTTTTTAAAACAGAAACACTACACAGCTGAGACATTCTTTTCAACATATATATTCCAGATTGAATTTTTTTAATAATGTTTTTAATATGTAAGTCCCAACTTAAGTTACTATCAACTTCTAATCCTAAAAATTTTGTATTGTGAATTTGATTAATATTACTGTTTTCACTAACAATATTTGGTACAACAGTGCTTCTATTTTGCTTTGTTTCAAAACCAATAAAATTTGTTTTAACCAAGTTTAAGAACAAGTCATTATTTTTGAAATATTTTTGGATTGTTGAGATTTGAGTTTGGCTATTTTTTTCTAAATCATCTATATTGTTGGATGAAATAATCATATTAGAGTCATCTGCATAAAGAATTAACTCGCTTTTAATGCCTGGGACATTATCTAAAATTTTAGGAAACCCTTGAATATAACACGGAAATAACACCGGTCCAAGTATTGAACCTTGAGGTACTCCCTGCAACACCTTTAATGATTTTGATTTTACTTTTGTAATTTGGTTGCTTTGAAAAAATGAAATTTCTACAAATTGAGACCTGTTACTGAGGTAAGAATTAAACCAATTTAAAATTCTACCTTTGATACCAAGTGTTCAATTTTTTAAGCAAAGTACTGTGAGAAATAGTATCGAAAGCTTTAGAGAGATCCATAAAAATACCGATAGGTTTTTCACCTTGATCTATTGAATCGATGTGACTCAGTAAAATCAACTAAAGCAGTGGTCACCGATTTGCCCTTCCTGAATCCGTGCTGCTCTTTATCAAAAAGGTTATTTTCTTCCAAAAAAATAGCTAATCTGTTCAGCATAACTCGTTCATAAACTTTTGATACTGCAGGAAGCACAGATACTGGCCGGTAGTTATTTGGGTCAGTTTTGGTTCTTTTTTTTAAAAATCGGTACTACTTTCGAGATTTTGAGTTCCGAGGGAAAGACACCCGTGATTAATGAAGTGTTAATTAAGTGCACGAGAGGTTTCAGAAGAGGTTTCACAGAATGTTTGATCAGTTTGGTTGGGATTTCGTCATAACCACTTGATAGCTTGTTTTTAAAAGTTTTGACTATATCTATAATTTCTTTTTCATCTGTGGGGGGGCATTTGAAAGTGTTTTGAATAATTATACCATCTGTGTTATTTTGTTCAGTTTCATCATGATCAGGAATTGTTTTGTTACTGTTTTTTATAAGATTTTGAACCGTATTTGTAAACTGAGCATTAAATAAATTACTTATTTCACATGGATCAGTTATTTGTTTACCACCCTCTCTCAAAACAATATTTTCCTCAAAGCAAGTCTTAGAACGTCCAGTTTCCAAATTAACAATGTTCCAAGTGGTTTTGCTAACATTTGAAGATTTTTTTATTTTTTCATCAAAATACTCTTTTTTACATTTAATTAATTTTTGTTTGAATTGCTTATTTCTTAATTTTACAATGTCATAAAGTTCCTTGTTTTTACTTGCCCTAGCAAATTTACTTAATCCAATTATATCCTGCTTTTCCTGTTTTACATCATTGGTTATCCAATGTTTTTTAGATTGATACTTTTTTTTAGTTTGCAAAGGAAATGCCAATTCAAAATAATATCTAAAAATTTGGTTCTAGTCACTGATCAAATAATTTATTGATTTATGAAAAGGAAAAGGGAACAAATTTGGGTTGCTGTGAAAATGGAATTTTTAAGTAGTCTAATCCTGAAATTGCTTTAGGCCTAAAAGCTTTTCAATTAATTATTTCCAATGCTTAAGGGGAATCAATAAATTTCTAAATTCTTAACAATTAGTTGTTACTTTGCATACTTAATGCATTTGACCTATATTAGAAACATTATACGATATCACATTAATCAACTACTCAAGCCTTTTGAGGCAAACCTTACCTTACACATTAGGATTAATCTTGTAGTTCCTTGCAATTCCTTGCAATTAATTTAGGTTTAAGAGAAAACTTAAATCCGCTAATTACGCCGTAAATATCCGAATCCGGTATTATCCGATCTGAACATGTTGTTATCCGATCCGAAACCAAACATAACATAACATCCGATCTGATCCAAAAATTCATCATCTGCACACCTCTAAATTTCACATTCTTCTAATTCTATAAAACTCCCCTTTTTTATATTTTGGTCAACTCAAAGAGTTTAATTATATTACATTAGATCTTCCTACTGAAAGGAAAGAAGGTCCTGGATTCCTTTCCAGTGGATTTGGGAAATTCCTTACGGTAGGTCCCAAATTCCTTGGGACCTTAGGACTCGGGCAAGGACCCCATCCAGACTTCCTGTGGAGAGCCCTTGATGGCGACATCGGCATAAGGAGATTTTTAGTCATCTCCATTTCGGAACGGACACTCTGTTTTATTCTGTATTCACTGACCTTTAGTTATAAATGGGGGTGTGCGATTATTCAACCAGTCGAGCTTTTCAGTATTCGGCTCGGCTCGACCTTTTTCGAAAAAGCTCGTCACTCAAGCCGAGCTTTTGATAAGAGAGTTCTTATCGGAAAGATAATTATTGCATTTATTTTTGGACACGTTAAACCGGAAGAGCGTTTCCCCTCCCATGAAAAACAAACAAAAATATTCCCTAGTGATAAGGAAAGGACAGTGACAGGTAACAAGAAATATTATATCCATTTAGACGGAAATCGGAGCTATATTTAGTTGACCTTGGAGAACGGGAAATAGAGCATTTAAGTCTGTTGTTTTATCAAGGCTTATCTCTTAGGGTATCTCGTACAAGTTTCATTTTGGTCTCATTTGATTTATAAAAATAAGACAAAAAATATGAGCCATAATTTATCATTGTATGACAAGAAGTTTTTATTTTTGCATTTTTTAGTAAGGTTTCCTTATCTCCTAATTAACTTAGCTCTCGCTCTCTGACAAATGCACGCACACACTGAGTCAGAACAGACAATGACAAAAAACAGGAACAGGGGCTTGGAGTAAAGAACCTCCAACCCCCCCCCCCCTCCCTGGCCGCTGATAAGGAGAGTGAGAGAGGTAGCTGTTTCTTTCTTACTCTCTATGCAGTCCTTATTTATGATCTTTCTTCTTTATAATTTTCTACTGTACATTATTTTCTTCACAAAAGTTTAGAAATGCAACTAATTTTAGGATTACAATAAATTATCGTTGTTTTTAAATATTATATCATTCACATATTATATTCTGAAATAATAAGTTTAGCCATGAATATTATGCCACAATTGGGACTGCTATTTAATTTTTCATCATCTTTACTTTGTGAACATTAAAAAAATCAATCTTGTGTTTGACTAAGTGTAAATATGTTATTATTTTACTAGATATAACTATGAAAAACCTCTCCATCTACTCCTTTCAACTTTTGAAATTAATGTTGTAGTACCTATATGTAACTAGTCTAATTATGTAATTTTAACTATTTATTTTAAAGTAAAGTATTGTGGCACTGGGGAGTCAAGTAATAAATGTAGATTTTAAATTTGGTATTTTTCTACATAAATTACTTTTTGAGTCAGTTTGGTTAATTTTATGTAACATAATACAAAATATTGATCAACCTATCAGATCATTAACTTGTTTTGGACTTAAGCTTTCTAGTTTTGAGCTGGCGTTCACTTGAGGTATGCAAACATTATTCTATTGTATCTTTTAAAATTAAAATCAAGCTTCACAATTCCTTTTAATAATTTCATGGTTGTTAAAAAGCTCGGCTCGAAAAAGCTCGAGCTCGAAAACTTTTGAAAAAGCTCGGCTCGAGTTCAAAAATTACTATTCCCACACCCCTAGTTATAAATCAGCTTAAAATATGTTTATAATGTAAATGTATCTACAAATGCTTTAAAATAATTTGTTTTTATTGCCAAAAAATCAAGGAATTAAATTCACCCTTCGCAAACACAATTTTCAACTTTGGAAGAAGGTGATTACTTCAATAAGTTATCTAATGTTAGAAATGTAATATTTTTATTTCCTGTTGATTAGGGATGGACGGGATTGGATTTTCATTTCGGGACGGGACGAGATTTTTTTCTTCCCTCTTAAATTCCGGACGGGACGGGACGGGATTTTGTCTTCCCAAAATCTTCAGGAAATGCTCGTTCACGAATTTATTTTCTTTATCACAATAATAGCATTAGGTTAAAAACATTGTCATATATAAATGTTTGTACCGTCCCAACTCAAAAAATTTCAAGAAATAAATTTAAGTGGAAAAATACTAACTTATATGCAATTGACAAAATAGCAAACATTAGAAACACATAAAAAAAATAGCAACACAATGAAATTGTTAATTATAAGTAAAATACAAACTTTTTAAAAATGGTAAATAAAATGTATTGTTTGTTTATTATTATTTTTCATTAAATTTGAATTTTTATTCTTTTTAATTTGAATGCATTGAAAAATAGAAAAAAATTTAAAAAATAAATAAATAAATATAATATGCATTTTTTAACGTATGATAGAAACGTTATAGTTTTTAGGTTTCTGCTTTTTGTTTTAGTGTTTGGTTTCCAAAATGCCAAAAGTAAAATACTAGAGTGGTTATTGCATGTTGACAATATACTATCATGTATAATCAGTAAACATGTTCTTGTATTTTTATAAATTTTGGGCTTTTGAGTTCTTGTTTTAGGAAATGACTCTAAATTTTTCCAGCACTTTAAACTGCGGTAAAAAAATTAAAAATAAATTTAGTTTTAAGATGACAACCATATCATTAGTTTTTCCTAGCTTAAAATTATAAATTTGAAGTTCATAACTCCCAAACTTAATATTTCTTAAGTTACATAAAATATTAATTACCTATGTATTAGAAATTTCTTAAAAGTCTCTAATTCTGCTTTTATCAATCTTTTTTTTACTTATTTATGAAAAATAATCATACTTTCGGCTGGGATTCAAAGACATCTGAATTAGTTTAGAAAACTGAATCAATGGGCAAAACCACTATTTGTTGCAGACCAATGTGGCCAACAATATGAACAATCATCACTGTCATGCCTTATAGCAAGTTGTTTCCATTGATTAACCACTGTCAGTGAATAACTAAGATTGCTTTTCACACCCAATTGCGAGTTAGCAATCCTACATTTGCTGTTTATCAACGATCGGCAAATACGCGCGATTGTTTTTCATGGCCGATCGCGAGTTTTGTAAAGCAACATCGGCCGTTAATCCGCGATCGGCAAAGTCACGGCCGTTCGTAAATTCCACAAAGCTAGATTTGCCGTCTATTCATGATCGGTAAATACGCGGGATCTTTTTTCACGGCCGATCACGAGTTCCGTAAAGCTACATCGGCCGTTAATCCGCGATCGACAGATACGCGCTAGGCGTATTTCGCGGCCGTTCGTGAACAGCGCTTATCTATTTTTGCCGTTCATCCGCGTCTGGCAAATACGCGCGATGGTTTTTGCGGCCGATCAAGAGATTTGCAAAGCCGCATTTGCCGTTTATTTACGATCGGCAAATACGCACAATAGTTTCTAACGGACGATTGCGAGTTTTGCAAAGCTTGATTTGCCGTTTATTCGCGATCGGCAAATACGCGAGGTCGTTTTCCGCGGCCGATCGCAAGTTTTGCGAAGCTACACCCGCTGTTTATTTGCGATCGCTAAAACAATCCCGTCCTAAAAAATATCCCGAAGTAAATAAAATCCCGCCCCAAAAATCGGGAATTTAATTTTCCCGAAAATTTCCCGAAACTTCGGGACCCGACCATCCCTACTGTCGATGTATTCCATGAGAAACTCTTCCTTTTGGCTGATTTCTGCCGATGACCTCCAAGAAGATGAACCATCAAATATTGATTTATCTGATTCCAAAGGAGAGGGAGTCTGCTGTGTATTGTAATTACAAAATAGTTAAAAAAAATTGAGGGTTGGTCAAAGTTATCTCTTGTTCTTTGTTGTAAGCAGTAATATATTTATCAGATGATAAAATAAAGGTCCTTATGAATTAAACATATGAGCTAAACATTTTATGTGATGTTTTTTGTTTGTTTAAGACAAGATATACTCAAGAAGAGATCAAGACTTTGGGCTGGACAATGAACATGAAGAACCTGATACTTACAATGATCTCAGTATGGATAATGGTAGTGTATTATTTAATTTTTTTTTTAGTTACTTAGCATGTTGCCGTCTTATTGCATGGGCCCAAGGCTAGTTGACCAAATATCTCCTAGCCAGTTTAGTAGAGATCATGGTTCATTTATTCCAAGACCTACTTGACAGATTATTTATTAAAGATATCAGGGTAGGATAGGGGAATCAGCAGGCTTACTTGATGGTTAAAACTGCTGAAGAGCACACAAAAAAGCTTAAAACACAAAATCAAAATGAATTTTCAAAGTCACTGGCTCCTTCAGATAGTAGGGAGTTCTTCAGATCTCCCTACCATCTGAAGAAGAGCCAGGGACCTTGAAAATGAGTGTTTTATGCTTTTTTGTGTGCTCTTCAGCAGTTTTAACCACCAGTTAAGCCTGCTGATTCCTCTATCCTACCCTGATTTCTTACATCTAAAGCCTAGAGCCCATATTTCACCAAAATGATAATCTTTAATAAAGAAGTTTGAAAAAATGAATATGTTAACTTCCCATGTATATTATTTGGCTTGTTAAAATGTGTATGTGGATTTAATATGTTTTTAATATAATTAATATAAAATAATTAATATTTATGATATTTTAACTTTGGTTTTCTTTTCAATTTTTGTAATATTTTTATACGGTATATGAATTAATTAGGTAAAAAATTGAAAATCCTCTACAAATAGATGTTATTGCCAAAAAATATAAACAGGCCTCCCACTCAAACGTGAAAGCGTTTTTTTTGCAGTAGAGAGAAAAGAGTGTAGAACATAAAAATAATTGTTATTTAAAAACAAGTGTATTTTATTTTTACCTTATTATCTATAATTTTGAACTAGACGTGTTTTTTTGCAGAGCCAGAGGAGCAAAACCGAGGAATGCAGCGCGGGAGAGGGCGAGGCGGTCGATTCAACCGTGGAAGGTGGCGCAACAACAACATGCACTTCAGAGGGAACCAGTACCCCCACCCTCCTGCTCCCTTCCAGCCATTCCCCAACAGGGGCGGGTTCTTGCCGAGAGGCTTTCCTCGCTGGCCTCGATTCCCCCGAGGAAGAGGTGGAGGAGATCCCGGATTTTTCCCTCCACCTTTCATTGATCCTTACTACCTCGCTAATGATCCGTACTACAAATACTTCCAAAAAATAGCTTTTGGTGACAGACATTCATCAAAGTCTCGTTCACGATCCAGGTCTAGAAGTAGGTCCTATTCGAGATCATATTCGAGGTCATATTCCCGAAGCCGAAGTAGAACAAGGTCAAGGAGCCGATCGAGACATCGGCGGTCACATTCTCGAAGCCACTCCCGCACACAAAGTAGATCTAGGGGTCGAAGGAGAAGCAGATCCCGAAGAAACCGTAGCCCCCGTCACAAATCCCACTCCTCGAGGCGTTCTCATAAAAGTGACAAAAAGGAGAAAGACGAGGGCAAATCATCAGCTGATCTGAGTAAAGAAAAAGAAGAATCTCAAGGTAAAGCTCCTTCTGTACATACGTGGTCCAGGTCTCCCTCCCGATCCAGGTCACTCTCATGGGAAAAACGCAAAGACGAACCTTCCTCCTCGACTGGGCACAAACACAAGAAAGAAAAGAAGAAAAAGAAAGAGAAGAAGAAAAAAAGGAAAAAAGATGAAAAATAAGAAATTTTCTAGTCAAAACTTAAATGTTAATTAATGTCTAAAAACATTTGTCTTCACAGTGTCACAAATTTTTCCATTTTCTCCATTATTTATTTTCACCTACATTGAGTGCAGTAGTAGTAAGTTTTCAAAAGTGTAAAGTTTCTCATATATTTTTACTCTTTCTATCTATAAAAATATTGTTAGTATTAAACAGTAGATTATTTCACATGTAAGTTTTACTTCAGTTTTATTTTGAAAAGAAAGAAAACATGCAATCTTTTATGATGGTAAGAAATGTTTTTTCCATTCAGTATAGTAGGTCATCATTCCAATTAATTAAGATAATTTTCATCATATTATTTGCCAATTAAGTTTGAAGAGCCTAGTTTTTCATATTATACTTATTAAAAATGAAAGTTTAAGGAAAATTGTTTTTATTAAAAGATTTTAAATTTATAAATAGTTTTACTTAAAACCTTTTAGTTAGCTATGTTACCAAAACAGGTCAAAAACATGATGAATTTGGCCTCATTATAAAAATATCCCTGTTGCAGTAGGCCTGCATACTCAGATAATTTATAATTCTTAGAATCATTTTTCAAACCAGTATAAACCGGCGCACCGAAATTGTGCCGTGAGGGTGGCAGGTACCTGTAGACTGCAACACCACGCAATGACTCAGGAATGAAACCCTCCCCCCCCCCCCCCAGTTTACAAACCACAAAATATTTGTACTCCACAAATGATTTGTCAGTTTTGCATAAGACACCTAGCGATAAGTAGCTCCATTCACGAGCAAGTGAACCATTATAGTTATTAAGATTTATTTGTTTATTGTTTGTGATCTTCATTTAAAAATATATAGATCTATTATACCAATACAGAAATAGCCCTTCAAAAAAAATGTTATGAGTTGCTATATTCCGGCACCATATAAAATAAATCAAACGGTATAGTTGATAAATGAATTAGTTACCGGAAATAGAAATCAAACGGTACGGCGGTTAATCAAGTGAAATCAAGTGTTAGTACGTTGGGTTAACGTAATAACTTTGCACTTTTTGATACAGCTTATAGCCACTTGGCAGGTTTAAAGGAGATGCCAGTAAAAGTATTTTTGTCCGAAGAACCAATCTTGAATTCTTGTAGAACACCTCCAAATCAGCCATTAAAGTAAGCCATCTGTATGACGTTCCAGATTTAGCCTGACTCCGTTGCTCACTCGCCACTTCCCTCCAAGGGGCGATAATGAAGGGTTTTGAAGGAATCCCTGTGTTCCGACTTCGAAGGCGAGGGGAGGAATCAGTGCTTGCCTCCCTCATGTGATTCTAGGAAGGGCTGCGGCGCAATATCTGTCTACCCCTGGGACAAGATTTAGAGTCACGGCGCAATTTTGGTGTCTACCTGGATTTTGCGGCGCAATTTCAGTTTGCCCGCATAAACAATATAATGTGACTTTGTTATTTCCTGTATAAGGATGACATATTATACAGTGTGTAAAAAAGTCCGTTCCCCCTCTTTAATTTTTTTGTTTGTTAAAACAAACAAATAACCTTTGGGGAATGTTACTAACTCAACCCAAATTATTTTTTGGCGTTACCATAACATTTTGAGTGTCCCCCAAAAATGGGGGATTTTGGGGGCAACTCAAAATGTTCAAATGCAAACCCCTTTTGAGTGACCCCTCATTTTAAAGAGCTTTCAAAAAGAAGGTGAATGGTGAAAGGTGGAGGTCTCTAACGTGTTTCTATCCAAATTGACAGCTTGTCAAAGTTTTGAATACAACACATCCTTGAAACCTGGCGTCTAGGACGTTTGGAGTTTTAATTCACCTTAAGTGAAAAAAATGAAACGACCCTGGGAAAAATGTTATTAAAAGATAGTCTATTTTGGTGATATTTAAAATTTTGAGTGTCCCCCAAAAATGGGGGATTTTGGGGGCAACTCAAAATTAAATTCAAACCCCTTTCGAGTGACCCCTCGTTTTAAAGATATTTTTAAAAAATAGGCAAATGGTGGAAGTTGGAGGTCGCTAACGTGTTCTTAACAAAATTGGCAGCTTGTCAAAGTTTTGAATTGAAACTTTGACAAGCTGCCAATTTTGATAGAAACCGTTAGCGACCTCCAACCTCCACCATTCGCCTATTTTTAAATATCTTTAAAATGAGGGACCACTCGAAAGGGGTTAGAATTTGAAAATTTTGAGTTGCCCCCAAAATCCCCCATTTTTGGGGGACACTCAAAATTTTAAATATCACCATAAGAGACCACTTTTTCATTTAATAACATTTTTCCCAGGGTCATTTCATTTTTAAGTCACTAAAGGTGAATTAAAACTCCAAATGTCCTAGACACCAGGTTTCAAGGATGTGTTGTGTTCAAAACTTTGACAAGCTGTCAATTTGGTTAGAAATACGTTAGAGACCTCCACCTTTCACCATTCAACTTCTTTTTGAAAGCTCTTTAAAATGTGGGGTCACTCAAAAGAGATTTGCATTTTAAAATTTTGAGTCACCACCAAAATCTCCCATTTTGGGGGGACAAAAGTATTTGGTAATGCCAAAAAATAATTTGGGTTGAGTTAGTACCATTACCCAAAGGTTAATTGTTTGTCTTAACAAACAAAAAAATTAAAGAGGGGGGAACGGACTTTTTTTACACACTATATAACAAGATAAGAGAGTGAGTGATAAGAAGGGAATGTGGTTTGCTGCTACAGAAATTTAAAAATCAGGGATTTGGCTTATGTTCAATAGTCATCAACTAGATGAAGCCACAAATCATGTTTTAATAGGATTTGTTGAGAAATATAAGCAAGATAATAAATTTTTCTTCTTAAGGATAATATACGAGACTAGCAGTTACCCGTGGCTTTGCTCACGATAAAAACTGTAACTCGCGCTGCCTAAATGAAGATAGGGCCATATACTGAGTTTATGATTAAACAGATAAGGTACAAAAATGAATGACGACTTTAATTTAACTAACTGAACTAAATTAAACTTTTATATAGTACATATCACCTAAAAAATCAACAAAAAAACCATAAAACCATTATGAAAGTAAAATTATAAATCAGCTGTAAAATCGTATCCATATGTGAAGCTGAACCACATGCTTGCTGAGTGATCATTGAAAATTAAACAAAAGATCATCCATTCCACTTGCGTAGGAAAATTTATAAACTTCGACCCCGCCAAAACCCCTTAAAACTTCGAATTTAAAAAAACCGTTAGTGGATGCTTACCCCATTAAGATCGTCCATGCAGAAGTCCGATTAAAGGTTCTAAGTCAAGTAATTTGGGCTGTGCAGTGATAGGTCAGCATTATTGGACAAATATAAATAAGATGGACTTTCATTAACCAGAAAGATGTTTTCAGGAATCCTCAAAGTCCTCAGGTCTGCTGCGTCTGGAGTTATTCTATTGCTGCCCCCCGTAGGAGGTATTTCTATATGGCCTCCCTGTACTATACATGTGAGCAGATTCAGCGCTCCGCCGATGAAGGCCTCAAGGGTGCCACTGGCCTGGGAAGGCATATGCCCAATATAGTTGAATCTGCTCGCATGCATGGTTTATAGTGGCCCTTAAGCAGGAATATAAATATCTCCATCGCAGCAGACCTTGCGTACTTAGAGAATCCTAAAGCAGTTTTCTGTTCCATGAAAGTATATGTACGTAAAACGTAGTAATTTCCTTGATTTAATGTCAAAAAAATTCTAAGGTTTTTAGGGTCTATCTTGAACGTAAAAATACCCCCGTTGCAGCAGACCTCCAGACTATGTGCATGGCCTTATTTTATTTCTTCCATAAGAATAACATGGGGAATGAGTATGCAGGTCTACTGCAACAGTCATGCAGAAATTTGGTGGTTTTAAAACAATATCAAGTGAATCTGAACCAAAAAAGCCACATACCAAGTTTTATCAAGATATGTTGAGTAATAACCGAGATATAGAATTTTTCTATAGGGACAATGAACTGTGTTTTCAGCTTTAAATATAGTTTGAATAGTGTTATTTTTGCTTCTGGGAGCTCCAAAATGAAAAGTTATCATGGTCTCGGGCTTAGGTCTTGCTGTGAGACCTATGGTAATAATTCCATCAATGAAATTCGCTAAAAGACAAAGGCAAAGTATTTTTTCTAATTTTGTAGATAAAATAAATGTTTTAAATTTGCTCTTTCAATAACAGCTGTTACAGGGAAGAAAGGTCTTATAAGTATCTCTAGTCAGTGATTTATTTCATGTTCTGGCCTCTCCGCTGCAGAACACTTTCTCCGCAATAGACCTAAAGACAACCTCCCAAAAACTCCATTCCTCATCAGCTTGATCAAATTCATCCTTGAGAAAAACAACTTCCAATTTCTTGACCGGCACTACCTTCAACTGAAAGGAACGGCCATGGGTACCAGGATGGCTCCGTCGTACGCTAAATTATATATGGGCAAGCTGGAAGAAGACTTCCTCAAAAGACAATCCCCTCTCCCTCTTTGCTGGTTCCGTTACATTGATGACATTTTTTTAATCTGGACTCATGGTCAGGACAGCCTCCAACATTTTCTAAACAACCTAAACTCATTTTCTCCTCTAAATTTCACTTGGCACACTTCAAACCAACAGGTAAACTTTCTTAATGTGACCGTCACAATAACCAATGGCTTAGTTTCCACTTCAGTCTACATGAAACCTACCAACCATCAACAGTATCTTCACTACAACAGCTGCCATCCCAACAACACCAAAAGGTCACTCCCCTACAGCTTGGCTCTCAGAGGTAAACGCATAAACTCTGAGGAGGAAAACCTGAAAGCATTTAACAACCAACTACAGAAAGCATTCGAGAACAGAGGATATCCGGCCCACCTGGTGAAATCCCAAATTGCAGCCGCCCAACAAGCTCCAGAACAAGCACAGAAAAAAGAAGAATACAACTCAGTGAACCTAATAACCACCTACCATCCCGGCCTACAGAAACTTAATACTCTTTTGAAAACTGGTTTTAACATGCTAAAGAGTTCCAGCCAAACCAAAAACCTCCTTGAAAAGCCTCCTTCCATAGTCTACCGGCAACCTCCAAATCTGAAAACCATTCTTGTTCATCCCAAATTACCTGACCCTTCAGTTGAACCACCTCAGAGACCACCCAATGGATCTTACCCCTGCAACGAAAATAAATGCAAAACCTGTGGTATACACATTCCTTCAAAAACTTTCACAAGCACCTTCCACAACAAAGATTACAATATCAATGGTCACCTAACCTGCAATAGTGAGAACCTCATCTATCAACTACAATGTAACCTCTGCCAAGCCCAGTACATAGGCCTCACCACACAAACCCTAAGAAAGAGAATGAACGGTCACAGACAGGATGTTAAAACCAGCAAGGACAAACCCATAGCCATCCATGCTAATAAACACAAGTTGGACTTTGACACATGCTTCTCTACCAAAGCTCTAAAATCCTTCCCCAAAAACTAATGCAATAGTTCCTTACTAAGGAGGTGGGAACTAGCCTATCAGTATGTGACAAATTCCAGAAACCCCCCCCAACCTAAACATCAGATAACCTAACCCCACCCCTACCTAACCCTTCAGCTAGCTTAATTCTTAGTAATAGTATAAAAATCAAACTGGTGATTTTACATCAATAGTATTAACCACAAACTTTGGTGATTTTACATGTATATACAGTGATTAAGACATTATTTTGAGTATTTAAGTGATCACAGTTGGCAACAGTGACAGCATACAGTTGAAATTTGAACTCAACAGCCATTTTCTCTTCACTCTGAAGAAGTCCTCCAGAAGGACGAAATATTAGTGTTAAATGTGTCTCCTTTTGTGTTTCTATGTGCTGCTACCATGAACATTATTTCTCAGGTAAGCTAGCTGAAAGTCTATCCCTTTCCTCACTCAAAACCTACTAAGCCCTTGGCTCTTCCTTAGAAAAACAACTTTATTTCATGTTCTGTTCTTGACAGCTGGTTTGACATTCTACTAAATATCTTGCTTTTTCTCATCTGTTTAAACATAAACATTTCATCAATTTATATTCTGCCATAAGGATAATATGGGATCTTTGCGAGGGTCTGTGGCGGAATCCGAGGGTCAGAGATCAGGATGAAAACTGCTTAGTTTTCCTATTTAATGCCTAAAGAAACAGTGTACCAAATTTCAGCCTTCTGGGTTATTGGGAAGTTGGAGAATTAGTGATGAGTGAGTCAGTGAGGGCTTTGCCTTTTATAGGTATAGATATAGAATTTTACTTCTTTCCCCTAAGGATAACATATGGACGATGAACTGTGTTTACCGCTTTCAATATTTCGGTAACCAATTGACATTGAGCAATGATTTAAAATGCAAATTTTTTTCGAGCTGAATTGAATAGTATAATCAACAAAATTATATTTTAATTTTTATATTTACTTTAAAAACTAAAAAACTTTAAAACCCCATTTTTGGCGGGTGACCCTTTCAGTGGTCTAATCAAGCTGGTTTTCAAACTTGCCCAAGTGTTGGCCACTCAAAAAACTGCTCCTTTTTCTCTCCCTTTTAATTTGATGTCACAAACGTATTTTAGCAAATTTCCCCTATAGGGAAGAAGCTATTACTGTAGGTCTCATGGTAAGACCTAAGCCCAAGACCATGATAACTTTTTGTTTTAGGTCCCCCAGAAGCCAAAAAAACTATTTGTTCAAATTTGTGTATATATATATATATATATATATATACTAGAGATCGCCAGTGGTCGAAAATTCTACCAATTTTCAAGTTGAGAAATAGTGATAGCTAATTTTGAAAACGATCTTTACTTACACCAGTGCATGTCTAAATACATTTCATATAGTACACATTTTCCATTTAAACATACAGTGGAACCTGGATAATTCGAACTTGTATAGTTCCAAATCTTCTTTAATTTGAATATTTTTCTTGGTCCCTGGCATTTCGTATCTAAACAGTGCTAAAAAATCGTGGATAATTCGAATTTTTTGAGTGCCAAATTAAGGTACATCAATTTCATTCCACGACTGGAAATAGTTACAAATCCATTGAAAAACATGTTTTACTACGACGTTCAATAAAAAATTAACGCCAGACCTATGGCGTGTCAGGTTATGGTCAGATGACTCATCCCTTCCACCTCCCAGGCTTCCCACCCTGCCCCAACATCGCTTCTAACACGACACCATTAATAATGTAAACTAAAGCAGTACAGAACGCTGAATGGGTTCGGAAAAGGGTTGCGCTCGCCGTGTCGCCGAGATAGCACCACTAGTCTTTTCGTGCTTGATTCTGTGTAGAACGGTTCCCGGCAGACGAGCCATGCGCCAGACCTGATGCGCAGTTTTCTATGTCGACACAAAGGCTACTCAACATTGTGACCCTTCCCTCCCCCCACCAGCCAAACTAACTTCCGAATTCCAGTGCAGCATTCCGTTGTTTTCGATCGTCCTTCAAACAAAGTGTTTTTTTCTCAGTGCAGTGTCTTGTTTTTGAGTGTTTAAAAGTTATTTCGTAACATTAAATAAGTGTAGTGACCATGTCGACAAAATCACGGACCTATAAAACACTCACTTTAGCGGAAAGACAATGAGCGTGCAATTGTCAATGTTACACGAGGTTAAGTTGGCAGCCTGCATCAAGTTAAGAAGTAAGAGAACGTACTGTATTTTTTCTAGCAGAAATGTTTCTTTGTATTATCGTACGTCGCGTCGTAGAGTAGGATTCACGTAAGTTGGCCAAATTGAAAGTAAACAAACTATTATCTTTTTACGAACTTAACCATAAAATCCAGCTGTGCTGAAAACATTGTCAACGAACATCTGTTTAGTATAGCACTTGCAGTAGTGAGAAAGTTCTGATGCAATATTGCATCTGAAAGTTATCTTCCGCAACTTAAAATATTACTGAGGGGCTTTCCAAAATAAAGTATTTTTTTAAGGGAGGGGGCGTGTCATAGATGCGGCATGATTAATAGTCTTAGATTTTCTTTTAAAATAATATTTGCAAAGAAAAATATGCGAGTTTACGATTAGCCAGTACTACTTACTGCAAGTCAGCATCTGACGAGAGATTGCGGTAAAAAACTTATTAAAATTGGCCTAGAAAAAAATAAACAAGTACCAAACTAACTGAAATACATGTAAATCAAGAAATAGATTCAAATTAAACTTCACAGTTATGTAAAAAGGTTGGATGAAACTGGAAAATTCTAAAAATAGGTGATATTATAAACATTCTATAACCTATAAACAACATTGAAAACAAACGCAACGTGGCGATTTGACAGTTGGGAGAAAATGTAAACAAACACCATGTGTAACCAACAATGTTTTCAATGTGATTTGTATACAAATTTTTGATGAGATGATTAGTACATGCTTTGGCCAACTTAGGTGAATCCTACTCTACGTAGTTTATACTTTAGCGTAGTTATTTCTGTTTTATGATTACTGTTTTTGAACCCTTATAATTAGCTTTTTTTGATGAATTTATTCTTTTAGTGTGATAAAGAGGTTAAATTCACAATGTGAAGTTTTAATGTTTTGGCCTCATTCTTTAGAACTTCTTTAATTCAAATTTATGGATAGTTCGAAGTTTTTAGCTGGTCCCTTGAGGTTCGAATTATCCAGGTTCCACTGTATTATACATATGATAAGAAAAATTCAGAAATATAACTAAATGGGAACCAAAAGCAAAAGAGAAAGATTCAAACTTTGACTAATTATTTTACCTCACCTCTGGTGCATATTTACGGCATGGTTTATAGTACCTAACTAGCTGTTGGTAACCCTTTTTCTCCTCTCCCCTCATCTCCTTTTTTTCACTTTTCTCATCTCCCCTCCCTCCTTTCCTACCCTTCAGAACTTTTTCCCTTCTTCCCTACCCTTCAGACATTTTTCCCTCCCTCCCTCTCTTCCTATCATTATCATTAAAATATTATACATATTTTACCCATTCTCCTCTAATGAAAAACACAATTTGAATGTAATTTCCATTTGTATTCCAGTTGCACGTCAGTGCACTGGATGGTAGAGTAATTTTTATTTCTTAATCTTATTTAAGCGACGAAACTTTATGTTCTCCCTACATCTCAAATGAAACACATTTGAATATGATATCTTCAATCTTCTCTAAATACTTAGTCCTAATTTCATCAAATACTATATTTTTACTCCATGCCCCAATAAAACTTGTGGTTTGAAACGGTTCGAAGATAATAATTTGTTTTTAACTCTGGTAGATTTTTTTACTGGACGAATACTAACTCGTGTCATTAATGATTCCTTAAATTTATTTATTGCTTGATAAAAATTTGTTATTGTTTTGGTCTTATATCTCTAATCAAAACAGCGTATATTTTGTCCAATTTTCGCTCTCACATAATGTTTCTACATATAATTTTTACTCAACGAAAAATAACACGTGTTAACAGCTACAACAGATGACAAATGTACAGTTCTCTTTAATTTTTGTTTTTCTATTTCCTCCATGGCAACTCATAAGGCCAATCTTAATTTTTTTGAAATTTAGAATTAAATTTTCTGCTTATCTAAAAGACTATTTTAAATTTTAATGGAACTGTGCACATCTACAGAAAAATACAATTTTATCGGTGTTCTTAGATTTTTGCTACTTTGCACACAGGCTGAGAAAAAAGGAGGACAAAAACCTTATGGAAAAAATGCATGTTTATTAATATAAAGATATATATATATATGTGTGTCTGTGAGCACGATAGTGCTCGCAAAAATGGTCCGATTGGAGTGAAATTTGGCATAGACGAGTAAAGTAGTTATTGTTCGGACGAGTTCGAAAACCAGCCCGATCGGACCACCGGAAGGAGGGTAAGAGGGAAAGACCCCTCCCCAAAATTGGTTTTTGGATTTTTTACATAGAAAAATTAAAATAATGTAATTTTGGTTTATACCATTGAATTCAGCATAAAAAAACAAATAATTAAGTATTTTGAATTGTCAGGGCTGGATTTACATATGGGCTTAAAGGGCTATAGCCCAGGGCGGCAGAATTTGGAGGGCGGCAAATTTTAGAGGAAAGAAAAAATTAAAAAAGTGCAAACAAAAAAATTTATTTTGCACTGACATTAGAACTTTTAAAATATTTTTTTGTCACAAGTACTCCCGAAAACAGACCGCGGGATTCCGAGACGCGATCGAGTTTGCCCGCAAATTGTCAGCCGTCAGCTCTGGGGTAGTGGCGTTCAAAGCGGATGGCGGTATCGTTTGAAGTTGCTGCAACCGCCGGGGGGGGGCGGCGCCGTCAGGTGAGCTAGCTGGGTTGCTACCCCTTCCCGACCAACCACGCGCCGGTCCTGTTCAGTTGAGTTCAGTCTAGTTTTAGTGCAATTTGACAAGCTTGACGTGAACGCCTCGTGTACCTTGCGGCGCTGCTAGGTACGATACTAGAAAGATTAAAAGAGACAGTGCGGTAAAGGCCCGATTACAACAGGTGGGTTGCTCGCGCGGGTGATCACGTGTTTAGTAGCGGCTTGCAGTAGCGCTGCAGAAACAACAATGTGTTAGTGTCTGTATCAGCGACGAATTTAGTGTTCGCACTAAGCGATTGGTCGCGGCTTCCTCGCAACACCTGATCGCCCGAGCGAGCAACCCGCCTAACAGGCTAACGGTATGTCCTGAGTGCACACCGGTTCCGATTCCGATTCAGTTTCAGATTATCGGCGCCTGTTTAGGCTGAATCAGATTTTTTGTAGATGGCCATAGTGGAGGCTTGAAAGGCTTCGCCGACTCGGCGAGCAGGCACTAGAGTTGCCAATGTTGTGTACATTATTTCACCATTGATTGTAAAGCTAATGTAATAAATAATTAGTTTAATAAATGTCATTAATAACTTTACACGGCATATTGGTAATTTAGGAAGCCTCAGAGGAAAAGATCGGGGAGTGGTAAAAAAAAACGCTAAGCAATTAATTGTTTTATAATGGTAAAGGGCAGCAAAGCAAGCTTAACAACAAATATAATTTATGCTCGCAACTTCGACTTAGTCAGGATCAGGGCCGTACTCAGGCCGGGATAGCCGGTACAATTTTACCGGGGCCCGGGGTGAAGAGGGGGCCCGGGGCGGGCTACGGGTTTTTAGTGGGACGGGTGCAGTACCAGGACATGAGGGGCCCGGCCGGCTTAATATCTTTACCGGGGCCCGCCACAGCTGGGTACAGCCCTGGTCAGGATTTAATTTGTGTACTTTATCTTAAGAATTTCTAGTCCGTGGAAATCGACAAAAAATATATTGAGATAGTGCGACGAGCAGATAAGGAAACAACAATGGATTTACAAAAAATTGGAGGCGCGTATTAGGAATATTTTAACTCTCATGTTAGCTGACTGATATAATAACCTATCATTTCAAATTTGACCTTTAGTTCCTGTGACTTAAATCAGACCATTATACTTTCTAATAAGTTTCAATAAGCTGTTTTATTTGTAAGAAAATTCTTATTTCGTCTTATCCACTAGGCCTACAGTCATTGAACATAAAAGAAGTATTGTATGAATGATCTTGCACAAATAGGTTGTTTCACTAGCCTTCAACGCCGAGCTCCAATGAAATTTCTTTCCAACATTTATCTACTGTATCTCTGTTTGAATGTTTGAATATTCTATGAGTATTTAATCCTAGATTGGTGGGTTTCTTAAAATATGAGAGATTATAGCTGGTAAATCCATTAAACTGCTGAATTAGTTAGATTTCAAAATTAAATGTTGCTACACATTAAAAATGGCGGCTGGAGCAATCGGAAACTGGAATCCGCAACCGGAATGAATAATACATTCCGGTGAGCAGGCACCTGCGCGCAAGCTCTGCTTCCGGCTGCCACAATGGCCACTTCCGTTAAAATACAAGTGTCATTCCTGTCGCCGAAAATCTGAATCTGAGTCGGAATCGGAACCAGCGTGCACTCAGGACGTACCGTAAGGAGTGAATGAATGAGACAGACTTGCCGCGCGGCTTGCTAAAAGTCAAGGAAAGAAATCCCTCTTTTCAGCTAGCACTCTTTTGCTTTGCGGAGTCTGCCCAAAATTTCGTTTTGATGGGAATGAAATGGGCTGCAACATAAGGCGTGTGTTCGTCGGGGGGGGGGGGGGGGGGCGGCAAAATCTGGATAGCCCGGGGGCGGCAAATTTCCAAATCCGCCTCTGTGAATTGTTGCTCTATGATCTTTGGTTAGCGAGATATCGCTAGTGGTTAACACAGTACGTTGTCCCAATTTTATCCTTATGGGAAATAAGTAAAATTCTATTTCTCGCTTATTTCTCAACATATCTCAATAAAACTTGGTATATGACTTCTTCTAGTTCAGATCTACTAAATATTGAATTAAAACCTCCCAGTTTTAATGTACTTGTTGCAGCAAACCTACACACTCATTCCCCATGTTATTCTTATGGAGCTTACAAAAACATGTCAAATCTCGCTATGTTGGATTGAAATATGCTCTTTTGCATTTGAAATTCACTGAGTATGCAGGTCTGCTGCAACAGGGGTATTTTATATTTGACATTTTCAACTTAAAAAATTGTTTGTTAAGGATGAGAAGAGAGTTAGAAGGGGTGTAAAAAGCTATCATGAGAAATCTGCCCTAATGGTGATAGTTATTTTCTGTAATAAGCATACCAAAATCTCTTTTTCTTTTTTGATTAATAATATGATCTAATGAAATTGCAGTAGTGGAACACACCTTCTTTGATAATTTAAATAATGCTGTCTCAAGAATGTAGATTGCAATTTTCTTTTTCTTTTACAAAACTTTTTATTTTTTTGCACCCTTTTATTTAATATTACCACAAAGGGTATCTTGTTTTTTTAAATACCTAGTGGCTTGAATAACTGCTTTTTTAAATAACTAGTGGGTTATGAGGGAAAATTCAAACAATCCTTATTTGAAGGGGTCCCCCGTAAAACGTTCTAAGCGACAAAATATCAAAATCAGAGATATTCAGTGAAAAAGGTTCTCTAGGACATGAGCTACACCGTGGTATATTTTGTTTTGAAGATTTTTCAGTTGGTAGCTCTGATTTCGTCTGTCAAAGTTTGCGTGCTTTGCGGGACTGCACGGACCTTCTGGGGAATAACGATCTATTTGCCGAAAGACGGAAACCCCGCCGATCGTTGTGCTGTCACCCAAGGACCGAAATTGCGTAAATGAAAATAAAAGACGTGAAGTAAATATTGGTAGGTGGAAGGATAAGATTAGGAATGAATATAGAAAAGTTGGATTACCCTATATTTCATAAACTAAGAAGCCAAGGCCTGGAAATTGCCCCCAAAAGAAGTGGGTAGAATAACGTTTTAAGCACCACATGTGGATAACTTTTAGCAAAATGACACATCACGTTTTAATAACAACATTACGTTTTTGTACTTTTACATCAATAAAACTGTTTTATATTCAGTTTTTTTTTGTTTCTGTTGGTATTGCTACACTCCCTAATGTTTTCTTCCAAAGTTGAAGAGCGGTCCGTCAGAGAACGTTTCAAACGCCAGTCATTTAGAACGTTTTAACCCCTAAAAAACGCGTAAAATGTTTTAAAATGATTAATGGCACTTACATATTCAATACAAGGCGACATTATGATGTTATAAATAGGGTGTTAAAAAATTATAATGATTATAAGTCCTAACCTTTAAAAAACCGTAAATTTTAGAATTCAACTTTCAACACTTGATTACTCAAAACTAGGTTTTTGTCGTTTAGAACGTTTTACGGGGGACCCCTTCATTTATTATAGTACAAAATACCTTCATAGCGAACTGAATCTACCTTATATATCTACCCATGATATCTACCCTACCACATGGTTTTCAATCAAGTATCAGCATCACATGTTTTATGTAAACAAAACAGACGTTTTTAGATCCAAATGCTTTTTAAATGGCAGATATTTTACGTTATTTCTCATTTTCTGGTGAATTTCAAGCAATTTCATTATTTTTCCCGCCATCACGGAATAGAGACCTTTAATTTGAGCCCTCTCCCATCTTTCTACGAATTGCCAGACGCCCACAATTTTAACGCAAAGAATCGCTTTACGAAATTAAATATATGATTATTAATATTTTAAGTTGATGGGGGGATTTCGATGGTGTGGTATTAAAAATTACCATGAGAAAAATACTTCCCCAATCAGTAATAGGCCTATCTTTTTGTTACAACAGTAACATTTATTTTGGTTTTTTAATAAAGATACAACTTCTAATTTATATGTAACTAGCGTTACCCGGCGCGCGTTGCTGCGCCCATTCACAGTCTTATATAGAACAGTGTATTGGAGTTTTAAGTATAATCATATGTTTTTTTGTAAACAAACCAAAAGCTCATTTGAATAACATGGTATCTTTAGGAGCCCGTGGGGCAGATCCCTGTGGATGGATTTACACCAAACTTGACAAAAACCATCCTGGGAACATGGTAAACAATCCCTGCAAATTTCATAAAAATCCGTTGGTTGGTTTGGGCGTCTATAGGGACCATACCCACACACACACACACACATACTTCCTCTTTTATAGATATAGATGAGATTTGGAATTATATATATGGAACTCCCTCTTATCAACAAACTTGTGTAAAATGGTGAATTATTACATTTTCCTATTGATTTTATAACTTATGTTACTGCTGAACATTCATTTTTTCGTGTTTTTGACAGGACAGCAATGTAAGATTTCAAAATATTACAGAACTACTTTTAGTCCTGTAAATCTACCAAAAAACACCCTTATCCTAGAGCAAATTGCAACACGAGTGTTTCTTATGGGGTTAAGTCCAAAAAAGTATGTTTTTAATATATCAAAAATCGGACCACTGGGAACCCCATAAAATGAACGTTTCAAAATGCTGTTTACCATGGAAAAATTATAAAATGAGATCTACTCAGTATTTTCAGCTATTTTTAATGAAATATAAACTTGTGAACAACACAACATTTTTTTAAGGTATAGAACTTAAGTTGATCAGGACAGAAGTTTTTAGCCGCTATATCCAATATCGCCATTTTTTGAAATTGCAAATAAAAGAGCGATATCTCAAAAACAAAAAAAATATTACCAAACAGATTACAGCATTCAATTCAGCATGAATAATTAGTTCATTATTCGATTTTTAATCAAATATCATCTAGATGAAGCCACAAACCAAGTTTTTTTAAGATATGTTGAGAAGTAAGCGAGATATACAATTTTACTTATTTCCCATAAGGTTAACATTGGGACAACGTACTGTGTTTACCACATTCAATATCTTGGTAACCAATGGACATAGAGCAATGGATTCAAAATACAAAGTTATTTGTTTTCTGAGCTGAATCCAATGGTGCTAACCAAAATTTGATTATTTTTATTTTTCTTTGTGAAAAACCCAAAAAAACAATTTGTGGGGGGTTTCTCTCCCTTTATCCCTTGGTGTAAGAGAAGAAGAAAGGTGTGTGCAGAGTCAGCTGGTCTGACGTAGTTGGGCTCACGCAACAGTGCTTATGGCGATTAAAATACTAATCAGTTAATACAACTCGATCAATATATTCATGTGTACTGTCTTAGTTCTGCCGTCATACCGCTAGGTCCGCCAGTTTCTTGAGCCCAACTACGTCTTACCAGCTGACAATACACACACCTTTCTTTTAGCGAATTCCCTTAAAGGAATAAGCTATTACCGTAGGTCTCATGGTAAGACCTAAGCCCGAGACCATGATAACTTTTCATTTTGGGGCCCCCAGAAGCAAAATACACTATTCGTTCGAATTTTTATATATATCTATATATATATTTATGTCTGTTAACACGATAGCGGCCGTAAATATGGTCCGATCTTAATGAAATTTGATACAAACATGTAAAGTGGTAATCACTCGGACGAGTTCGTGAACCAGCCCGATCGGACTACCGGAAGGGGGGGGTAAAGGGGGGTAAACCCCCCTAAAAATGGGTTTTTTGAGTTTTTTATTTAGAAAATTAAAAATTATCCAATTTTTGCTAGCATTATTGAATTCAGCTCAAAAAAACAAACAATTTAGTATTTTGAACCACAGCTCTATGTCCATTGGTTTCCGAGATATTGAAAGTGGTAAACACAGTACGTTGTCCCAATGTTAACCTCACGGGAAATAAAGAAAATGCTATATCTCGCTTATTTCTCAACATATCTTGATAAAACTTGGTAAATGGCTTCTTCTAGTTCAGTTCAACTAAATATTGAATTAAAACCAACCAGTTTTGATATTCCCGTAGCAGCAAACCTGCATACTCATTCCCCATGTCATTCTTATAGAGCTTACAAAAACATGTTGAATCTCGCTATGTTTGATTGAAATATCTTGTTTTGCATTTGAAATTCGCTGAGTATGCAGGTCTGCTGCAACGGGGGTATTTTCTTTACACCATGCCTTTACCCCTCCTTCCAGTGGTTCGATCGGGCTGATTTATGAACTCATCCAATTGATTACCACTTTACGTGTCTATAGCAAATTTCATGAAGATCGAACCGTTTTTACGGCCGCTATCGTGCTAACAGACTCATAGATATATTGTTTTATAGAATGGTTTTTAAAAACCTTGCTTGTTAGGCCCAAGCTAGAAAATAACACGGATACTTGGTTATAACAGAATTGGTAATTAGAACCAATTAACATCAACCATAATCATTCGTCGACAGTAAACTAGACATGGACAAACTAGAAGCTAACCTACTAGTTCGTTCCAAATACCATTCTAATAAAGTAGCCAAACTCAACTGCCACGTTTAGTTTATTGGCTTATCCTTGTCTTTTGGTCTCACACCTCAAGGTCTTCGGACAAAGTTCCCTGTCTATGCTCTCCCACCAATGCTACATGATGACATCAAAGAAATAGCTAAACAAACTAGTTTACAACTAACATCATTTGTACTCCAATCCTATAAAAACCTATCATATTCCCATGGCATTGAAATGAGAAATATACAAATGGAAATATTACTTGTAGATGGTGTGACGACTGTCACATTCTAATCAACTGTGAATTTTTTTAACCAATATTTTAACCAATCATATTTCACCAATGAATAGTTTAACCAATAAAAAACCCTCCCTCTGCATAATTATGTTGTAATATTAATCAATAATTGATTTACTAATGAGTTTCGGCCAGTAAATTAATTCAGTAAATAACTGAATTAACAGTCAATTTCATTTCCTCCTCGCAACGAAATATTCCAGTGACACCAAGTGACCAGCAATACCGAGAATTCTAGCTTGACCTTGAATGAACTGTAAGAATCAGCAACACGTGCCGTCAGACGACGGGCACTGGGCAGTGTTACAGCTTCAATTATGCACTAAGTTATCGTTGGGGTGCAGCACCGTACAGAGGGTGTAGCCTCCAAGCGGGCGCTCCGTAGCCTCGGCCGCAGCCTTTCCGACGGGCACTCAGCACGCTGAGGCGAGCAGCCCCCGTCCAGAAGCAGCCCATGAAACACGCGTGCGCGTTGTCGCCGGTCTCTTTGTCGCCGGTCTCTTTGTCGCGGCCCTCAGCCATGCTACACGGATTAAATTAATAATTAATTTGGCCCTCTTTTTCTATTGTGATTTAAATTCGAAGATAAATTGTAAAATAATTTTATCTGTGAAATTAACTTGTTTGTTTGAGTCTATAAATAAAATTAATTCGGACCCACGTCCGACGTGGGAGCGTTTCATTGCTCCCACGAAGTTAAAGTTCGGCGCAACCAGGAGGTCAACCGCTACAATGGTCCTCATTCGAAACAATCATCTGAAGTCACAAAAATATTGCATGAAAACCAAAAATATGTGGATAAGAAGACTCAATAAGTATTATTAAAGAAACTTTCAACATTATGTAATGAAGCTATGAGAAATGGCACTGCTGTCCCTCAAGAAGCCTTCTCTTTTCTTAACAGAAACAATAACCATAGTCCTTCAGTCAATACTCATTCTTTATCAGGTATTACAAAATCAACTAAAATAACAAGACGTACAATAAAACTTTATCTCATTGTGAAAAATCAAAAAGTCCAGAGCTACTTCTTAGTTCAAACGAACAACCTCGTGCACATACAATGAAATGTAGGACTCTAAAGTCAAACAGTCCTGAAACTACCGATTCCTTACCCATTGAAAACAATTTTGATAACTTATCCAATTATAATCCCACTAAACATGAAATTTCAGTATTAAATAAAGGTCTAACATTTTCTCCGACTCCACCAACCTTCAACCAAATAAATTTTGTTGCCAATGCTGTAAACTTTGCAAGAAACTTAAGGATCAAACATCATTTTAGCTTACATGAAAATTCCTCAGAAAGTAAACAAAACCTCCCTATCTCCCTCAAAAAGTTTGTCCTAAATTAGGATGGCAACCTGATCCACTCCCCTCTGATCACCCCCTAGAACAATTCATCAACCTCATTTTAGCTAATGCATCGAGTAATTCGTTCCCAGAAACCCTCCCTAAAGGAAAGAACATTTCAAAAGAAGAGAGAATGGCAATTAAGTCCCTAAAATCTAATGAGGAAATAATTATCCTTCCTTCTGATAAAAGCAACACCATAGTTATTTTAAATAAAAATGATTATATTCGAGAATGTGAAAAGCAACTTAGTGATAACTTGACGTACAAATTAGTTGATGAATAACAAACTATTGATTTTCAGAAGAGAGTGAAATATTTCCTCAATAAAGAAGGGCCTAAAGAAGGTTTAAATAAAGAAACCACAGCATTTCTCACACCTCCATCTCCTCGCACACCGGTCTTCTACATACTACCGAAGACCACACAAACCTCAAAGACCTCCTCCTGGACGACCAATTGTATCGAGCTACGGATCTCCAACAGAGCGAATTTCTGCCCTGGTGGATGAAAACTTGCAACCGATGGTGAAACTATTACCATCCTACTTGAAAGACAGCCAAAATCTACCATCAAGACTGCAGGAAATCCCACAACCTTTACATCCAGAAACGCTCCTGGTGGCTATTGATGTAGAATCACTCTATACCAATATACCGCATCAAGGTGTTCTAGATGCTGCCAAACACTTCCTTGACACCAGACCACCTCAAACAAAACCTTCTTCAAAATTTTTGACCACCCTTATCCAAATGGTACTTACCATGAACAATTTTAAATTTTTGGGGAACAATTATTTACAATGTAAGGGAACAGCGATGGGTACCCGCATGGCACCATCATACGCCAATCTTTTTACGGGTCTCTCAAACCAAAATTTATAACCAACAGCCTGGTTCCATTTCATTGACGATATATTTGTAGTTTGGCAGCATGGCATGGATACACTTCAAAATTTTTTGACTGATCTTAGTAATTGCTCATGTCTTAATTTCACATGGACGGTTTCTTATAAAAACAGTTACATATTTGGATCTAGATATTTCCTTAGAAGGTAGCAAAATAAAAACAAAAATCCATGTCAAAAAACAAACAAAATGCAATATTTGCATTACAGCAGTTGTCACCTTGCTCATGTTAAAAAGTATATTCCTAAAAGACTCTCAGTCAAAGCTAAAGCTTTATGTACTGATCCTAAAGACAATAATTCTTATTTGAACAAAGTAAACAATGCATTCACTCAAAGAGGTTACCCAAAGAAAGTAATAAAAAGACGTTCAAAAACCAAAGAACCCCACTAAACCCAAAGATGACCAAAACAAAGATCATAACCTCTTACTTCCCCGGCCTTCATAAAATGAATTCTATAATGGAAAACAGGATATGAACTACTTAAGAAGTCTCCCCTTCCAGAAAATATTTTTTCTAGACCACCTATAATGGTTTTCAAAAAACATAAAATTAAAAAAAAAAAACGTGCTTGTTGGGCCCAAGCTAGAAAATAACACAGATCAGAGCATATTTTAAAGGAATTCCACTGGGCGACGTAGGTGCACCCAGTATTTTACTTGGGGGGAGACATGGGGAGGTCCTCCCCTGGAAAAATTTTACAAAATTTGAAGTGAAAATCACAAATTTCTAGGTATTTTTAAGTTAATTTTTCCATTATATTAGCTTGGAAACAGTCCATAGTCCCTCTAAATTACATATTCTAGAACATTGTAATAGGCCAAGGCTGCCTTTACAGATCTGTTCAGCCCAGAAGTCCAGTGGGATGCGCATGCGCAGTGAAGATTTCCCCTACCGCGAGTCTCAGTACAGTCAAATTTTGAAATAACTCATCTGTCAAAACATATGATTCTTTGTTCGCAACAATATTTGTAATGTTGTCATAGGCCATGTGGGATTTTAAGTTGACTATACACAACCGATGAAGGAAAAACAGTGGTGGGGATATTCTCCATCTCTCTCGCACTTCCACCCCTACAAGACTTCCTGGCTGAATAGATCTGTACAACCTCTGTTGGGCCAAAATCATAGATCAATTTCAAAAGTGTATTACAAACCTCTAACAATTTACGACCACAAACATATTAAAATATTCTACGTAAATTTGAAACGTATAAATTTCTGCTTTTTATTTTATTAATGTTTAAAATCACATTCTGTCATTATTATTGTTACTGATGATTTTAATGTTTTTATGTCTCCTAATTATTTTGAACTTATGTTTCCTCAATTAAATAGTATCATTTACTTTGGATATATAGCACTCAGTGAACATAAAATGAACATATAGCACTCAGTGAACATAAAATGAACATATAGCACTCAGTGAACATAAAATGACAAATGAAGAATTATGTAGATTAAACCTGCCTAATTATAAAATTGAATCTCACTATGCTCGAAGTCTAAGTGGAGGTGGAGGTGTTGTCATTTTAGCAAAAAATTATATTAAATGTGAAGCCATAGAAATTCCTGCAGTTAAATCACTGTTAATTGAAAAAGGATTTGAGTGCTGTTTATGTAAAGTTTTCGATCAGTATTTTTCTTTTGTAGTCATATGTATATATCGAACCCCTAACAACCCGAACCTCACCCAGTTTTTGACAAATTTGGAAATTTTAATGGAAATAGTAAGTAAAAAGTATAAACATGTTGTTTTTGCCGGTGATTTTAATATAAATGTTTTAAAAAAGAACAATGTTTACAACAACTTTACTAATATTTTAAAAACTTTTGATATGAAATATCTGGTAGATTTCCCTACCAGAGTTACAGAAAATACAAAGAGTGCGATGGACAACTTTTTGGTAAATAAAGAATTAAATAATAAAGTGACTGTTTCAGGCATCATAACCCATATATCAGATCACGATGCCCAAATATTAGAAATTTTGAATACTGATCTTAGAAAACAAAATATTATAAGGCAGCAACTAAGAAAATTTAATAACAGTAATTTAGAATCATTTTTTAGTGACTTGGCTTCTGAATCTTGGTTGACGGTATACTGGGCTGAAATTGATTCAAAATTTGAAGTGATTTACACTAATTTTAAGTATTACTTTGATGTGAATTTCCCAAAAACTTATATAACAGATAAGGCATTAAAAACAAATGGGTTAGCAATGATTTAAAAGGTAGAAAATCTGAGATCATTAACTTAGAATGTGAATTCAGACATTCAAAGGACAAATTATTAAAACAACAAATCAAAAACAAGAAAAAGGAGTATAGGCAAAGTATTTGTGATGGTAAAAGAAAATTTTTTAGTGACAAAATTCAAAAAATCAGATAATAAAATAAAAACAACATGGAATATAATAAACTCTGAAACAGGCATTCAGTCAGGAACGAAAGGCAATATTTCATTGTTTCAAAGTGGAAGCTACATCACTAATTTTGCTGATGTAACTGAAGCTTTCAACAATTTTTTTGTAAATGCAGTGGATGAGTTAATTATTCCAAATCTAGATCCAATATCACCTCAAAATAAACCTTTACCAATTTTAACCTCTGTTTCCCTAAAATTCAAATTTAATTTAGTATCTGAAAAAGAAAGAAAAAATAGCAATAAAATTAAATTAGAAATTTAGCAATAAATATTCTTTTGGGTATGACGAAATTCTAATTCCAATTATCAAAAAGGCATTGCCCTATATAATAAAACCATTGACACATTTGATAAATATTTCTTTGAGTAATGGTAAATTTCCTGAGCAGCTGAAAATTGCCAGAGTAATACCAGTATTTAAAAAAGGAAACAGAGAAGATGTTACGTGTTACAGACCTGTGTCTCTCTTACCTGCATTCTCAAAAATATTTGAAAAGATAGTTTATGAACTATTGTTTTCCTATCTTGAATCTAACAATTTATTTGATAAACAACAGCATGGTTTTAGATCGAATAGGTCTACGATTACTGCTGGAATAGAATTCATAAAATCCATACTTGAATCCATAGATAAAGGAGAGAAGGTAGTTGGTATCTTTTTAGACCTATCCCGAGCTTTTGACAGCGTAGCTCATGACAAATTAATTAACACACTTTTTTCTCTCGGAGTTGATGGTATGGAACTTTCATGGTTCAAATCATATCTGGAAGGGAGGAAACAGTTTGTGGAAATGGATTGCTATATGAAGAATACCAATTCAAAATTTACATATAACGAAAAATTCAGGTCTCGGACATTAACAGTAAATCATGGCGTTCCTCAGGGGTCCATTTTAGGCCCATTATTATTTTTATGTTACTTAAAGGGTTTACCAGGCGTGTTTTGGGGGAATAACAACCTTCTGTGCATGTATGCAGATGACACAAATGTCATTATTTCTGGTCAAACACAACATTCCATTGAAGTTTCAGCTCACATTGGATTATCAATGATTAAAGAATTTTTAAATGATAAAAATCTATTATTAAATCCACAAAAATCTAATTTTATATCTTTTTGTACAAGACAAGCCAAAATTAAGCTATTTCCCAATATTTTTATTAATGAGGATGAAATCCTTGACCAGGTACAGGACACAAAATTTTTGGGTCTGGTCATAGATGAGAACCTGTCTTGGGACGAGCATGTAAATTTAATTATTAGTAAAACATCTAGTGGGCTCTATGCGCTAAGGCGCATGGTAAATCAGTGTGATTTTGAAAGTTTAAAAGTAATTTAC
This sequence comes from Flexamia atlantica, assembly GCA_035578135.1. Taxonomy (NCBI): domain Eukaryota; kingdom Metazoa; phylum Arthropoda; class Insecta; order Hemiptera; family Cicadellidae; genus Flexamia; species Flexamia atlantica. The sequence continues at coordinate 47,329,873 of JAQJVK010000005.1, read as the reverse complement.
TATTCCTTAATACATTCACATATTGCATATGGAATAAGTATTTATGGGGCCACAACAAAAAAAATGGATAAAATCTTGATACAACAAAAAAAGCTCTAAGAATTATGTTTAAATTAAAAACTTTTGACTCAGTTAAACATATTTTTTCACAACTGAACATTTTAACAGTTTACAGTTTGTATATATTTGAAACAATAAAGTATGTGTTTACCAATAGCAATCCATTATTAGAAAATGAAAGACACCAATACAACACAAGAAATAATCGTATGGTTGAGAGACACAGGTTAACATTTTATGAAAAAAGTCCAGATTATACAGGGAGAAAGTTTTTTGACTGTTTGCCTGAGCATATCAAAACTGTGCAAAACAAAAATTAATTTTTAAAATTAACAAAAAATTACTTGTCTCATTTGGCATTCTATTCTATAGATGATTATCTAATCAATAATAGGTAAATCTAAAACAGTCCCGTACATAAAAATATTACAAGTTGTAATATTGGCCTTCTATTTTAAGTTACCTTTCAAGATTTGTGTCTTATATTTGAACTATATAACTTGTACTTACTTGACTCTATTCATTGTATAGTTATACAATTATTGAATGAAGATTATTTTGATTTGATTTGATTTGATTTGGATAATAACTCCAAAGTCAACGATTGTATTCTCACTTTAGAACTCTGTACATGAACAGGAAATAAAAACTATAACAATTTTAAGCTGTTTAAGATAAGTACGTAAATTTTAATAAACTATATACTGGTGGTGGAAACCAATTTAATAAACGGTATCAGGAAACTGACACATACTTTCTCGCTTAAAGTAATTTAAAACAAAAAAAACTTATGTAATAAAATTAAACAAATAAACAATTATCTCACAAATACACAAATTTTATCAAAATCAGCAATTAACGGAGATATCAGTTTTTGAATATTTGCCATAAGAATAACATTGGACAATGTACTGGGTTTACCGCTAAACAAAAATATCAATTATAGTCCAATCAAAATGTAGTTTTTGTGGGAAAGTTTTGGGTTAAGTTTGATTGTTGTAGTTTCTTATGTTTTTTGGGGCGTTGAAACCTAATCCGACGTTTGTTAACAAAATTTCGTTACAGAACATGGCTAAAAATGCAAAAAAAGGTAAAAAATCTGATTTTCTTATGTATTTTTGTTTACAACTAAAAAACCGTAAATGTTATGTGATAAACATTGATTTGCAAAAAGAAAGTACTTAAAATTTCCTATATGATACACTACTTCTTTATATTTCAATTACAAAGTCTATGGGCAGTGCTGCAAATTGAAAATTGAATTTTTTTTCCATTTGAGCTAATTTCCCTATAATGAATAAGCTATTCCAGTATGAGTTAAAGTGAAACCTAGGTACTATAACTTTTCATTTTGATGTCCCCAGACCTCAAAAACACCATCTATTCAAATTCTATTACGCAAATTCTATGTTCTATTAACATATACAGTTATTTACATATAAATTTACACTTTTCTCTTTTATGGACAATAACTCTCATAAAAGTAGGTTGATTACATTCAAACTTGGGGAATATATTAAACTCCTAATATAATTAGACCTGTAAAAAATTAGCCAGATCGGTCAATTCTAGAGAGGTTAAAGGATTAATATTTAAAAGTATTTTCTTTTAAAAATTGTGTGTTTAAAATATGGGTGTTTTGGCATTTTCACAAATAAAAAGTAGTGTATTTGAATTTTAAGTTTCATATTTGAGTTTAGCTCACAAAAATGAACAATTTTGTTTGTTTAATCATTCCTGTATGTCACATAGTCACAAAGTTATAGCAATATATTAATATTAATTTACATAGACTAATCAATGAAAAATCACAAAATTTCCCCTTGATACAGTTACAATCGGCCGATGTGGCTAATTTTTTAACTGGTGTAGTTATATGATTTTCACTAAGTTAAACCAAGTTATGATATGTTGCATGATGGTATATTCTACAAGTTTGAATGTAATCAAACCATTTTTGTGAGAGTTACCTTCAATATAAGAAAAACGTGTTAATTTATATGTAAACAACAATACATGTATATGCATGTGAAAAAGAATTTGAACGGATGGTGTTTTTGGGGTCTGGTAACATCACAATGGAATAGTTATAAAAGCCTTGGAGACTAGGTTTTACTATAATTCATACTGGAATACCTTATTCGTTATAGGGAAATTAGCTCAAACGGAAAAAAATTTTCAATTTTCAATTTGCAGCGCTGCCCATAAACTTTGCCATAGAAATAAAAACAAGTAGTGAATCTTGTAGGAAATTTTAAGTACTTGCTTTTTGCAAATAAATGTTTATCACATAAAATTTAATGTTTTTGGGTTGTAAGCAAAAATATGTAATAAAATCAGATTTTTTACCTTTTTTGCATTTTTGACCATTTTCCGTCACAAAATTTTGTTAACAAACATTGGATTTGGATTCAGTGCCCCAAAAAACATGAGAAACAACAAAAATCAAACTTTTTCCCGTGAAGGGGTTTTTTAAAGATAATTTTACTGGACTATTATCTCCGCAACTAGTTGACGTAGACTAATAATTCAAGACACTGGATGATTTAATTTTTCAAGCCAAATTTAATGGTTGCTAGTATATTTTCTTTAGATGTTACAGATTTGGTGAAATTTGAAAAATACAAATTTTTTTAACACTTAAACCCCTATAACTTCTGAACCTGAATTTTAACAGACATGCGGGTGGTGTCATTTTGTTTTTAATTCTAAGCACTAAAAACCATGAAATCATATATTTAATTTCGTAAGGCGATTCTTTGCGTCAAAATTGTGGGCGTCTGGCAAGTCGTAGAAAGATGGGAGAGGGCTCAAATTAAAGGTCTCTATTCCGTGATGGTGGGAAAAATAATGAAATTGTTTGAAATTCATCAGAAAACGAGAAATAACGTAAAATATCTGCCATTTAAAAAGCATTGGGATCTAAAAACGTCTTCTTTGTTTACATAAAACATGTGATGCTGATACTTGATTGAAAACCATGTGGTTGGCTAGATATCAATATAGGCTTAAGGTGGATTCAGTTTTCTACGAAGGTATTTTTTACTATAATAAATATAAGGATTGTTTGTATTTTCCCTCATTAGGGGCTTTTAGCCCCTTCAAGCCACTAGTTTTTATTAAAATCGTTAGGTCCGTTTTGGAGAAATTTGGATTTTTGACATTTATGGGGTAAATATCCTTAAAAATTAAAAAAAAATTAAAAAACGCCTGGAGATATCATGGTTTTATACCTATATGCCAAATTTCATGAAAATCGGACCACTGGTGTTGTCTCTAGCTTTGTTTACACAGACACACAAGGAGAGACAGACACCACACAGAAAACCACTATTATGGGTTCAGGGAACACTGAAACAAATATATCTACTAACAACTCAAATTTGAAAATTTTGACGAAAACAATACTTTCTCCTTATATTATATACAGGGGGGAGAAAGTAAAAACTCAAAGAACTATTGCAACATTTACATTTAAGAGAGCATTGAACATTAATCACTGACCACTTTAAGATTGTAAAAAAAAATTATTTTGTTGTTTTTTATAATTTTGTTCTACTCTACCTGAAAAACAATCATCAGTAAATATCATATATTTAATTTCGTAAGGCGATTCTTTGCGTCAAAATTGTGGGCGTCTGGAAAGCCGTAGAAAGATGGGAGAGGGCTCAAATTAAAGGTCTCTGTTCCTAGATGGCGGGAAAAATAATGAAATCGCTTGAAATTTTTCAGAAAACGAGAAATAATGTAAAATATCTGCCATTTAAAAAGCATTGGGATCTAAAAACGTCTGCTTTGTTTACAAAACATGCGATGCTGATGTTTGATTCAAAGCCATATGCTAGATGTTGACAGATGTTTTTTTTTTCAAAAGGCAGCTAACTATGCACGTTCAATGTACTATAATAAATACATATTTTAAATTTAATATAATCCGATTTTTTTAATTATGAATTTGAGCATATTAATAATTTAAAATTTTTAAGAGTTAAGTACGTTTGTTTTGTTTACATTATGACGATGCCGATTTAATGCTAAAACTTATATCTATTTGGGAAAATCTTTGCGCCGGAATTGAGGGTGTTTGGCAAGTTGCAGGATGATGAGAGAGATCTTAAATTGAAGGTACTCAGGGACTCGGAAAAATACTGAAATTGCTTGAATTTTGCCAGAAAATGAGAAATAATGTAAAATATCTGCCATTTCAAAAAGCTTCAGGATCTGAAAACATCTGCTTTGTTCACATTAAAACATTTGTTGCTTATACTTGATTTAAAACAACATACCATATATTTTTATATATGGTTTATTTAAAATCCAGCTATAATTTAAATTTGACCAATAAAAGAATATTTAATCTTAAATCTATCAAGACAAAGCAGTATTTATTCACGGGCAACCATAAAAACGTGTTGAACGTAGTGTAAAAGCCTCAATATTATCTATTTACCTAGATCGTGGTCTACAAACCTAACTCCCGTATGAAGTGGAGCCAGAGGCTCCAACGTGGAGCTTGGAGTCGTCAACGGGAGACCTTTTCTGATTTCATCCTTACCTCTTTGCCTATTAGGTAAAAATGTAGCATCAATCGGAGGTTTCCATAAAAAGTACCCTTTTAATGTCCGATATGATCTGTTGAACCAAGTGGAAACACGACATTTGTTTAAATTTTTTGTGTTACATATGTCACACGACTTTCCTTGGGAAATAAATGAAGTGCTGCAATCTGTGGTTAACTTTAAGAACTTTTTTAAACAATGTCCATATGTTTAATTGCAAACAAAGTGAACTGAGTTTGTTTTGAGATCGACGGATAGCACCACTGTTCCACAAAATTCAGCCCTTTATTATACTGAAGTAACGTTCTTTCTTAAAATTCTGATACGTACAGGCAAATGTCAAAATATCTTTAACATTACACTTTAAACATTCAAATCCGTCAAAATGTCACCGAGTTGAGAGTGTGAATGAAACATTAAATATTCAGCATTTGTATTCCATTTTTAGGGGCTTTTGCCCCTACAAGCCACTAGTTTTTTTAAACAAAAAAATTTTTAATAATAATTAAATTACTATGGTATCAACAAATCTTTTGATAAACATTTACGAACTCCTTAATTTAAAAAATCGTAGAAAAGGGAAACTTTAAATTTAAAGGTTACTGTCCTTCGCAAAAAACTTTTTTACGAAATCTTGTCTTGATACAGTTCTGCATCAGGCCGTTTCCTTCTTTCTTTCTTCTCAAAGAACTTTGCCACTGATGGCCTTGGGTCGAAAAAAGCTGAACCATCTCCGTAGAGAGCGATGCACATTCTGGAGTTGAGAGATTCCCGAGTCAAAATTTTTTGTCGTTTAAATTTACGTCACTTGGCTTTTTTATATATTTGAATCATATTTCATATCATGGAGCTAGTTTTTAATGTATGTAGCAATACTTTTCCAAATAATAAGTCATATATCAAGCTTTAAACTATAGTTTTACTACTTTGTTTCAAATGAAAAGTAAATGAAATGTCATGACCGTCCTTTGTCACTAATCCTATAATTATAACTTTGGATAACTGCACAAAGTTTTCTGATACAAATTGTAGGCCAGCATAATGTTTTTGCAAAACATCACATCTTCAAGAAAACATAAAACATAGTTTTGTATTTTTAAAACAAAACATTAATTGTTGACTTCATAAAATACAATCGTTACTAAGTTTCGTGTCAGCGACCGTCCCACTCAAATATCACCATTGGAAGGGCTGCTGCAGGAGTTAAGTGGGAATTCTTAGTTGGTGCAGTGTTGCCAAGGATTGATGTTGACAGTTACAACCTGATTTGAGTATTTTTATATATTTGGGAGGAATTTCGAAATATTTAATTAAGGTAAGTGTATATTTTTGCTCTCTTAAGCGGTCTAGACCGTCCCATACGTTTATTTTCTAGAAACAAGTGTTAACATTTTATTTGTAACATATTTTTATAACAACCATACGCCATAACCTAAATCTGTTGCATCCCCTTTCTCATGGCAGTATTGCCACCTGTACAGGATGAAATACTCTTTTTTGTCAGGACCGTCCCTGTCATGACCGTCCTCATTTTTGTCATGACCGTCCTGATCCTTTAGTACATTCATGGGACGGTCATGACTACTTTTTGAATTACCAAATAATGACTTAGCACTCCATTTCTCTTATTGTAATATTGTGAAAAATTAATATGTTTTGATTTAAATTAGTTTGCGTTGCAGTGATGTCGTAAAATGGATCAGTATAAGAAAAGATTGTGTGTTAGTGTACCGGCGTTTATTGTGTTTTCATCATTAAACTGCTACTTTACACTGCATTTCTTTAGGATAATGATAAGGAACCTATACTCTTAAACGATATATATATATATATATATATATATATACACACACACAAGGATGAGAGGTTCACAGTATAGGGTTACTACAATAATTATTAGATAGGTTCAATAAACTTGAGTACCTATAAATAAGTAATAATAAATAAAAAAATATAAAGGGGTACTCAAGTTTATGATATTATATATATATATATGTGTGTGTGTGTGTGTGTGTGTGTGTGTGTGTGTGTGTGTGTGTTTAAATAAAGAGAATAACTAAAACAATTGAGTACTCTTTAAATCTTTTGTATTTAAAATTGTATTTAAAAATAAATATGTTAGCACAAGGATTTCGAAAACGGCCCACCCTATTCACTTCAAACTGTCGGAAAAATTAAGATCCAAGTAGAATATTAGTTTTGTAATCTCTTTGAAAACGTCTGTTTTGTTTTATTATATCATTGATTATATAACCTAATCTATTGGATATACAATAAATGTAACTATTTACCGTGTAATGCTTGGTACCAGTAGGTACTAAACATTTAATTATGCAATATTAATTATATTACCATAGTTTTATTTTATTGAAATATCAATCTTCGGCACACATGCATTAGTTGATGCATTAGTTACATCTTCTAATCCATGTTTTCTAGGTAAGTCCTAATTTCCTTAACTAATACATCAGGTAACACACTGAACGAAGAAGTACCACTGATTGAAGTTGGTTCATGGGTGGCAGTAATTTACGATAAGTTGTGGTACCCTGGGAAAGTGGAGGATGTACAGGGTTCAAAGTTGCATGTTAATTTTATGCAGCGAAACCAAACCTTTTTTATGTGGCCAGCCATTGAGGACCGACAAGTAATCGACATCGAAGGTGTTCTGTGCACCTTAAAGGAACCAATTAAAGTATCTTCCAGACTTTGTAAAATTGAAGGAACATCAGCCGTTGATGAGTTGTGTAGACAGTATGTGGATTTGGATGATGAGTAAAACCTAGTGACTTTACAATTGTGTTATATATAAAAAGAAATGTTTTTCAAGAACCAACACAAATTGTACATCCAAATTAAAATATTCATGGGTTTATACAGTTTTATTAGTTTATTATAATTATGTGCAATGTCGTTCATTGTTTCACTCATGACCGTCCCTCTTTGTCATGACCGTCCCTCAGTCTAATATTACTTATATAAAACCACATGATCATTATGACTAATAGAAAATCATACTAACATGTTGTGATTATATGCTTTAAAAAGAGTTTTGACGATTTTTGGTTTAAAAAAAATGGTTCAAGTCACAATTTCAAAATGTTTTAAATTTTTAACGTTTTTGTATGATTTTTATCAAAAAACCTATATAAAGATTAAGTTATTAACCTTCCAGACGAATGAAATATTTTTTAATCTGAAGGAGCTATCCTATTGGTAATAAAATGATATCAAAACTGTATAAATTATGTAAACTTTATTTTATACGCTTATTAAAACTTATGGGACGGTCATGACAAAAATCAAGGATTTCATATAAAACAAGTGAAAAATCAGTCTACTACTTCACACAATCCTGTGACAATGATGAAAAACTATAAATATACATTCTAGTGGTTACAAATAATTCAAATTTAACACCTAAAGATGAATTTAATTTTTAAAGGGTACAATTTTTAAATTTGAATGGTAAATGAGTGACAGGCCAGATTGTTTGTTTGACTTAAAAGTCGTGTGTACTGATATTGCCCGGACACCTTGGTATGAAGGGGTTTTCTCAAAGGCTGTGGATCTATGGAGAGGGTACTGAAGTTGATTGTTACGTGTTGGATAGTTATGATTGGAATTGACCAGAGTAAATTTTTGAAAATTATTCTTGACAAACAAAAGAGTGTGTAGAATATAGATACAAGGTAGAGGTAAAAAAATCAAATCTCTGAAGAGAGGTTTACTTGGAGTCATCAAATTTTTATTCAACATTGTCCGAACAATGCTTTTTTGAATCTTGAGAATTGAATTGAGTCACTAGATTGGGCACCACCCCAGAATATTACACCATAAGTTAGGTGTGAATGGGTATATGCATAATAAACCATTTTTAGAGAGGCAATATCTAAAGTCCTAGAGAGAGTTCGAATGAGGAAAAACGCTTTACTTAATATCTTAGACAGATGACTGGTGTGAAGGTCCCATTTTTACCTACAATCAAGATGTAAGCCTAAGAATTTGCCATTTAGAGATGTATTAATTAGGCTATGTAAACATGAATCATCAGACTGTTTGGTGTTTGAATAATTTGAATGGAAATTTATGGCAAAAGTTTTGCTATTGTTAAGAAGAAGACCATTACTCTGAAACCAGGAATTCATCAATTCCATATCACCTTTGAAAAAATTTGCTAAGTCATGAGGAGTATGATGTCTGATAATACAAGATGTATCATCAGCATAAGTTAAGAGTCTAAAATGATTGACTATAAAAGGAAGGTCATTTGAATATACAAGAAATAAAAAAGGACCTAAAATTGAGCCCTGAGGAATCCTATCAGTGACCAGAGTGTAAGAAGACTGTGTAGTATTGTTTATTTTAACTGACTGTTTACGACTGAATAAATAGGATTTAATTAATTGAAGTGCTACTCCTGCTATACTGTAATATTGTAATTTATCAATGAGTAACTTGTAGTTAACACAGTCAAAGGCCTTTGACAGGTCACAGAAAACACCAACAGTAAACTGTGACCTGTCAACGGCCTCTGAGACGTGATTTACAAACTCGAATATTGCCTTTGTTGTGTCTCTATTTTTTCTGAACCCGAATTGGCCATCACAAAAGAAATTATTATTTTCAAAGTATGCTGCCAGGCATTTAAGGAAAACCTTTTCACAAACTTTTGAGAAAGATGGTAAGATGGAAATGAGTCGATAACTGTCAACTTGTTCGGGATCACCCTTTTTTAAAATTGGGTTAACTATGCTGTATTGCTCTGGAGTCTCGAGTTGTTGTGGAGTCTCAGGTTGCTGTGGCGTCCCAGGTTGCTGCAGAGTCTCAGGTTTTTGTGGAGTCTCGGGCTGTTGAAGTGTCTTTGGTTGCAGTGGTGGCACAGCCTGCTGCTGTGACTCGAGATGTTTTTTCCTGTTAGCTGCATTTTTCACAATTTCCACCGTTATCATTTGGCAGAGCTTCCTATTCCCTTGCATGTTATGATGCAGGCCATGTCTGGTATGGTCCAATTTTGTGAATTTAGTTTTCGCAGTAACATCACTGACAAAGTTTGCCCGATAGTTGGTCACATGGATTGTTCGTCAAACCATGCAATTTACCAGCTATCGTGTAAACATTGTCCAAAACAATACGTTGGTCAAACCTCAAACTCTTTGAGAGTGCACATGACAAGACATCGGTTCTCAGTTAACCAAAAAGAGACAAAAAAGCCTGTGGCCTTACACGCTGTCCAGCATGATGCTGAGTTTGAAGATTGTTTTGATCTTAAAGCTATCCACAAAATTAATAGTACTGAGAACAAAGATCTCAATGAATTGAATTTAAGAACATATGAATTGGCTCATCAGCTAGTTTTAAGGTCAAAACAACCTCGTGGACTCAACATCCGCTGAATTGTAAATAATTATCACTTCTTTATATTTAATATACTTAAATAAATAGTGTAACTGATTAGGATACGAATTCTTTTCTACTTCCAGGTGAGCTAGGAACCTGAAAATTCAAACTACGGGAAAAAATATCAAAACCAACAATTTTAAATTTTAATTCCCTCAAAAAAATTATAAAAAAATCGTTAAAATAAGCCTTTTTCAAACAACTGTTATTTTGGGCTCTAGTGGCCGAACGGATGGTCCTATCGAAAAACAGACTGCACCACGTGCCACGGATTTTTCACAATCTATAACTTTGGTCCTATGACTTTTTTCCCTATCTCGTCTCCTTCACCCTTAGATTGCTCTAGAAATTTCTATTTTCAAAGATTTTCCTTTGGTTTTCCAGCTCCAGATGGCTTGATATTAAACATATAGGGCTGAAATTTGGTTCACATCGTCTGTACAGCATATATGTTACAAATCACCAATAATATAATTAGTTCTTAACATAAAAATGCATCTAAAGCTAAAAAATCTTTGAAATTTGCCTCATTAAACCCACCTGACATGTTCTTTTAAGTTGCTCTTTAATGCAACTTTCATAACTGCTAATGTGTTTCTTATCGGTAAAAATGATAATAAATAACTTTTATAAATAAATATTCTTTACAAGCAAAGTTGATGTTTTAAGCTTGAAAATATTTCAATCATATGATTCTTTTGTGCGCTAATTGTATTTAAAACAATTATTTTACTTTTAGGTTCTCGCTGTTTTCACTTCATATCGGCGGTAATGCAGTACGTGCCCAAATCAGATAAGACCACAGATAAATGAATAGACATTCGTTTATCTGTGATAAGACTCATTTGGTAGAGTGGTTCTCTGGTTCAGTTTTACCGCGCTTAGATATAGTTCTATTCTACGTTATCGTGGAAATGCAGAACGTTTTTGTCAACTTGAAATTTCTCCAATTTTTTATGTTTACAATTTTAATATTAGAATACCCGTCGAAACAAAATATTTGTATTATTTAAACTTAAACATTTCAACACATCTTTCTCTCTCTATTAATGCCCAATTAATATAAAGCTAAAGTGTGGGTGGTCAATAAAAAAATCTTCCAAACTTGTTAGTTTTCACTAATTAGTGATGGCAAATGCCTGAACAAAATCTATATCAAAACATTAAACAAAAAACCGATCTTTGATATTTGTATTATTCAGTTATTTTTTAAGCGAATATTGTAGAGAACGACTCTTAATTTAATGCCATGTTTTCTGACAAAGGTGGTTATCGAAGCAAAAACCTTACTCTTCAGGAAACTCAACGTCCAAAACTCAAAGGGTGTTATGTTTGGCGACTAGACATGCTCTTGTTAGGAGTCACTGCCAAACAAACATTGCTCAGAATTAACATAATAATTTTTTTGTATTCTGTTTCCGCCTGGAAATCCGAAATAATTTAAACCACCAGCGTTACTGAAAATGGCATTAAATAAGGAATAGTTCATATCAACATTCACGTTTCTAACTAATAAATGGCTAAGCTGTAACAAAATATGACTTAACTAGTTATCCTATCGAAAATCAAAGATCAATACTGTATTTAAATAAATTTTTCAACAATTTATGTTTTTATTTTTGGATATTTTGCTCTATCTCACCTCTTTCACCCCTAACATGGACCCTTAAAACAGGTTGTTTGTTATTTTCATCTTTATTTTTTGGGTTTTCTTTATTTGTTAGTTAATTTTTAATCTTGATTATAAGTTTTGACATGACGAGAGTCAGTTTTACCGTTCAGGTTTACGCCCCATCAAAGGTCATTCGCCAGTTTCTTCCGTTTCAACTCCTAAAAGAGTCCTAAAGTTGAACTTTCATCAAATTTGAACTTTCCTCGTGGGTTTTTCTAATATATTCTTAAATGATAGACCCAAGTTTTGACTTGGTATTACTCAAGTGTCCCTGCCCACGTTTAAACGAGGTTATTGGCATTTTCTCACCCCTTTCAACCCCTACATACAACCAATTAATGAAGCAAATTAAACTATTTTCAAATGTTTGGCATTGTTATTTCTATACAAATACTTTGGCCTAACCCCCTGGCCCCCGACCCTCTTCCCTCTTCAAATCACACACCACAACTAGTGGTCCTTTCGAAAAACAAAGATCAATACTGTATTTAAATTAGTTTTTCTACAATTTTGGTTCTCATTTTCGGATATTTTGCCCTATCTCACCTCCTTCACCCCTAAAATGGGCCCTGAAATAAATTTGTTTGTAAATTTCAACTTTGTTTTTTGGTTTTCCTTTATTTGTGAGTTTATTTTTTATTTTGATTCAAAGTTTTGACATGGAGAGAGTCAGTTTTACCGCTCAGGTTTAGGCCTCTATCAATGGTCATTCGCCATTTTACTTCGTTTCAACCCCTAAAAGAGTCCTAAAGTTTAACTTTCATTAAATTTGAATTTTCCTCGTGGTTTTTTCTAAAATATTCTTTAAATGAGAGACCCAAGTTTTGACTTGGGATTACTCGGTGTCACTGCCCACGTTTAAGCGGAGTCTTTGGCCATTTATCACTCCATTCAACCCCTACATACCACCAAAAAATGTAGCAAATTATACTATTTTCAAATGTTTGACATTGTTATTTCTAAAAAAAAACACTTTTGCCTAACCCCCTGGCCCCTGGACCCTCTCCCCGTTCAAATAATTAACCTTCCACAACCAACAACCCCACCACCAAACATCCTCCCGAACCCCAACATACCTTGTGCCGAGAATTCGTACATAGTTTTAATAACTTTCTCTTGCGACTTTTATATCCAAACCCTCCTCTCCCGAGGGGTTTTTACCCCTCAGGTTTATCAGAGGTCATTCGCCGATTTTACCCCGTTTTAACTTTTAAAATATATGTCTTAAGTTGAACCTTTATATCTTGAAATTTTCTCTTGTTAAAAAAAATTATTATTTGATTGAGAGGCCCAATTTTTCAGAAGGGATTTGTTATTGTCACCTCCCTTGAATAACCCTAAGTTATTTGTCATTTTTAAACGCTTTCGACCCCTAATCCCGCCAATAAAAGAAGAAAAATCAAGTACTATTCAAAAGTTTGGCAATACTATTTTAAAACAACAATTTTGTTTCACACCTGGCCCGGTGTTATCAGAGGCAAAACCTACTCGCCAACTTAACCCCCTTTCAACTCCATGAAAAAGTTCTCTAAATCTGAACTTGCAATGAGTTTACAATTACACTGGTGGTTTTTACCATGTTAAGATATCTTGAGGTAGGAAAATATCAACCAAAACAATTAAATTAATTTGGTCTTGTGTCTTTTCAAAATCAATACCCCTGTCTTTGGGACTTATAATGGGAGGTCTGGGGTGGAGTTTTGTTCAACTGCGGGAGAACACAAACGGGGGCCTGAGGGCGGAGCCCCCAGCGAGCGAAGCGAGTACATACATATACAGGGTGTGTCAGACCACCCGTCCACCTATTGTAACAAGAGAACGGTGTAACGTAGAAACACCAAATAAAATTATTCACCACTAATTTGCATATGAAGAATTCATTAAAAATATTTTCATCGCAATTTATCTACAGGGTGTTCCAGAAATGAAGGTCATGAGTTCGAATCTCCAAATTTTCTTATGTGAACCTATAGCAAGTTTGATATAATTTTAAAGGTCTTGTTAAAAGAAACATTTAAGTGAAAACAGAGCTAAATTATCTCAATCCATTTCAAAATGGGAGCAATTTTTGTAAAACATTTTGATATTTACAGAAACCCCTGTATTTTCTAAACCATTAAATATTTTTCAGTTCTGATTCGGAATTCTTAATCCTTGGTAGCTCATCAGCTTTACAACGATATGTCACATGACATTGTTTTGATAATATCCAATGTTAGGAAAACATTTAATTTTTGAAAATGTTGGTAGCCCTGAAAATAAAAAAATTCAAACAGCAACATATGCCAAAAAGCATGTAATTTTAAAGGCCTTCAAAATTCCTACAACTTTGTAACTTACACAAGTATTCTATCTTTTATAGTTTTTTTAGTTATGGATAAAAAACTCTATTTTCCCATATAAAGTGCATGTTATTTGCATGTCCATAGCAAACGGTTTATGGGTACCCTTTGGTATTTCGTACTGCATAAATATGTCCATTGGTCACAGAGTTACTGAGAGCGGTTAACACAGAGCATTGTCACACTGGTAACATTATGGAAAATAAATAAAATTTAATATCCAACTTTATTTTAAGCACAGTTTAATAACACTTGGTATCAGGGCCGGATTTAGAACTTTTGGGGCCCTAGGCTCCCTCAGTGGTGCGGGCCCCCAGGGCCAGAGTGACCAAATGTTCGGTTTTAGGAAGACATGTCCTTTTTAACCATTGTCCTCCATTCATTCCGACTTGACGGTTGCATTATACGGCTGACAAAAACAAGCCTCTCGTTCTTTTTGTCACCATCACATCTGGCCTTTTGTTGTGGTCAGAAAATCTGTCGTTTCTTCAGCAGCTGACAGGAAAATTTCTGGTCGTTTCACGACTGACAAGTCTCGCGCTTTTGGATAGGCCCTATATACTGACCACATCGCGGCCAGGAAATCTATTGCTATTGTTTATACTGCAGCTGGCAAATCTGTCGATCACATCACGGCTGTCAAATCGCGGTCGTTTGTACCAAAAACAAAACTCTCGGTCATAATACCGTTGCTGGTTAATCCCTCGGTCATATTGCGGCCGGAAAATCGTTCAGTGTTTCAGTGGCCAGCAAATCTCTCGGCCGCATTGCGATCGGTAAATCTTTTGAAATATTACGGCCGGTAAATCTATTGGTCGCATTGCGGCCGTCTGTATTTTACATCAGAGGTAGTGCTCAATTATTCTATTTAAAATTACTGATTTCACTAGTCGGGATTTTTTTGAATAGTCTGGAAGGAAAGGTAAGACACAAGTTTGAAATTTAATGTGTGAAATCTAGTGGACACCACACTTAAGGTTTTCAGCGGCTGGCAAATTTCTCGGTCATATTATGACAATAGCATAAATCTCTTGGCTAGCCTAGGCTCGCGAACATCGGTTGTATCGCTGTCGGTAAATCTCTCGGACATTTTGCGGCCGTCATTTGGCAAAGCTTTTTCAACAAAATTCAGGATCTTACACATTTTCAAGGGGGAGGGGGGTTAACATTGAGCTATAGAGCAAAGGTATGAAAATCTAGCCCTAACCCCAATAACAATACTGAAATTATTCCCATGAATATTACTATCCCGCAGTCGACAATGTTTTATCTTTTGAGCTGTCTGCTATTTAAGTGATGAAATTACGTTGTTTATGTTTCACGTTCAATCGGGATAGCAGTTTAATTATCTTTTTATTCTTGGTCGAAGTTTATTGAGTACCAAACAATGTGTTAATTCCTGGATTCTGAAAAATAATTTTTAACAAAAAAATTTTTTTTTTTGGCAGGGCCGGATTTAGGCATGGGCCACATGGGCCCGGGCCCAGGGCGGCAAATTTCTAGGGGCGGCAAATTTTGAAGGCCAGTTAAAAATTTGCTAGAATAATGTAGAACGTTTTATGTATTGTTTTTTGTTTTCGCTCAGATTTATGAACTGATATTAATTATAAAAAGTCCGGAAAGAATTTTGTTAGTACATTAGATAATTTTTCATACCAGACTACACTATTGCTTTGCGTAATGCCACAGTGCATCTCTGCGCGGAAGGGCGGCGTGTACCGTACTCAAGGCGAGTGGGGTGCGAAAGCTTATTTTTTTGGCCTGGGCGTTGGCGCGGAGTCATTATTCGGGGTAATGGTGGAATTGGATCATAAGAAGGAGGGGACAGGGAGGGCAACATGTTTGTTATTTGCAAAAAAAATTGCGAAATGGCCGTGAGTTTTACCGACAGTTTTACAGTTGAAAGGTTTAACGCGGTTGCGATACAGTACCACCAAGAGATTTAACAAGTACGTCCACTGGTCCACTATGATACAACCGAGATTACCAGCTAGGATACAACCGTTAGATTTTTTTGCCGCGAAACAACCGTAGGAATTTCGCCGATCGTTAAAAATTAATTCTAAAGATTTGTTTTGACTTGTGATTCAACCAACATTCGTCGGCTGCAGTAATCGAGGTATTTGTCTCAAAATGCGATCGAGATTTTTCACGTGCAACACAACTAACCTGGTTTGACGACCGCTATAGAACCGACCGATTTAACGGCCACTTAGAGCGTTTTAAAACAACCCATGTTCGCAGGCCACGATACAGCCTAAACATGAGCTGGAGCTGTTATTACCTTAATATGACCGGGAAATTGGCCAGTCGCTGCAAATCCAAAGCAGGTTGTTTATCAGATTCCACATTTATTTTTTCGACTTTTTTCTTACACCTCCCGACTATTTCAAAAAAATTCACGATCAGTGAAATCAGTCATGATGCCTCCTTTAAAAGAGCGACAGATTGTCGGCCACTAAACGACCGAGTTACTTGCATGCATACCAACCGCTATAAAAACGACCGATTTTTCGGCAACGACAAGGCCAATCTATGCGAGGGCCGCAAAAAGATCGAGGAGCGAGAGAAAATTGTCGGCCGCAATGCAACCAAGAAATCTTCCGGTGGCGATACAAACAGGCAATTTACTGACCGCAAAACTGCCAAGAAATTTGCCGGCCGCGATGATTCCAACGATGAAAATGGCTATATTTCGTTTTGTTGTAATTCAAGTATCGTAATTCCCGACCAAATGTTTAAATTAATTATTTTTTCCCGACTTTTAGCGAAGTTTTCATATAGGAAAGGAGCTAACAGAGAGAATTTCGACGAAACGGACGAGATAAAAAGAAGGCGATAATGAAGCTTTGGAAGCTCCGAACTGGCCGAGAGATGATCGCGGCGAAACAATCGAGAGAATTTCAGGCCGCGGCAATGCGACCGAGATTTTTTGGCCACAAACTGAATACATTTTTCAGCCTTGTGGCCAATTAATTTATTCTGTGAGGCCTTTTGCCAGACATATACATGCACAATCATAAATATTAGTGTTTTTTTATGTTAACAAAATTCAGGTTTAGCTAATAAATTATAATCCCAAATTATGGGGCAGAACAAGTACCCCCCCCCCCCCCCCGGAATTACGCCTATGATTAGGTCTGGAAAATTGTCACTTTGTGAGAAGGGGCGGCAAAATGCTTTGGGCCCATGGGCGGCAAAATCGTAAATCCGGCCCTGTGCGTGGGCCCCTAGGCGCGGGCCTATTGCGCCTATGCTTAAATCTGGCCCTGCTTGGTATTTGGCCTTATCTGGCTGAGATCAACTGGTTCAAGGTCTAAAATCAACCATTTTTACTTTTTACAGCAAACCTGCATACTCATTCCCCATATCAACCTTATGGGAAATAAAAAAGATGTGTAGTTTAGTCTTTTCTCAACTTAACTCTTCATAAGACTCGGTACGGGGCTTCACCTACTTTATTGATTCATCATAACATCTAAATTATTTGATAATTACCGTATATTAATAGATGATTTACATGGTAAAGCAAGGCAATGAAAATTAAAAATTTGTCTGCATATTCTCTATCAAAGCTATCACTTTCATGAATTCTTGTCTATTTTGAGAAGTTTCTCAAAAACTATAAAAAAAATGGAATGACTATATGAAAATTTGATTCAACCACTAACATATTTTTAGGCAAGGGTCATTAAGCCAAACAATATCCTTGAAATTGAGGCATAAGATCAGAATTCAACTCAAGTTTAATTTTTTAATGTTTTGTTAATTTAAGACTAAATTAAACAAAATTAACATTCAGAGTTAGTGTAAAACCAAACAAACAAATCATCCACAGGAAAAATATATTTCAGAAATAAATGGTCTCTTAAGGATTAGATTCTCCTGATTTGCTTGCAAACTCTTCTAAAACATTAAATTTTAGAGGTTTTATGCATTCAAAACTTTTGAGAAAAAGTTTAATAATAATAAGTTTAGGTTTAATTTATTTAAGAATATCACTATTAATTTTTCGTTATACTGCTTCAAAAACAGATGTTTTTCATGCATGTTTTCCGGACCTAAATACACTCTTTTTATTCCTAGGAATTAAAAGCTGATGTACTCGATACCAGCTGACTCTTTTTAGTCCTAGGACTAAAAAAGTCAAAAAGTGCCGAGTACGTCGTAATAATCGAACAATATTCATTCGATTACAAATAACCGAAACATTCATCGTTATTATCGAAACATTCTTTGTTGTCAGTTTAATCAATTTGTGAAACTCGCTCATTTCACCAATCGATTATTACATGCGTTCAATACGTCAATAGTTGTTCATTGTTGTCAGTCTAGCCTAACACAAATGAAACAGACAATCAGCTGATTGCTTCAAATAGCAAGAACAAGATGGCGGCATCTTTTGAAGGCATCTTTAAAGGTAAACAAGCTGTAACATTTTGGTTTTCTTTAGTAGTTTACGTATTGTATTGAGCAATATAACGAAAAATATAGTTCATCACACGGACCTAAAGCTGCTTTTCGTTACTCGGTCATTTTTCAACCTCGGCTTACAGCCTCGGTTGTAAAACTTGAACTTGTACGAAAAGCGTCACTTTAGGTCCTTGTAATGAAATATACTATTATATTTATAGTAATAAATCCAATTTCACATTTTTTACCCAAAACACATTTTTAACAGCCGAGAAACAATAAACTACTGGAAAAGGCAGTAATTTATTTGCATTCTACTTCCAAACTGCTAGAAATGGTAATCTCATCTTCCAAGCTAACTATAGTGTCTCTATTCCTTGACTAAGATGTGCAGTTAAGAGTTATACACTGAATAATTTTCTTGTAAGTTATAATTTGTTTGTCATGATTTGTAGATGTACCTGTGTAAATATATTAATGCATACCTAGGAAAAACTATAGTTTAAAGTTTTTTTTAAACTATAGTTTATTTTTATTTATTTATTTTAGTTAAACTTGCTAGTGCTTGAAGTTTCTAGGAATCAAACATAATCCTCATTTAAAAATGTTGAAAAAATATTGAGCACTTATAGCAAAATGTTTTATTTAGAGAGTATCATAAAATATACACTGAACAAGTTAAGAAATATACTGTATATTGGATCATTATACTGTTCATCATTCCTTGAGGTAAATGATGATCTTATGCCAAATATATTTATTATATACATACAAATATGTGTTTCTAACACATCTTGAAACCAAACAACAAGCAAATTGTTATAGCTAGTGCAAAAGATTAATGTATTACAAATCTTCATATCAATATTTACAACTGACATTATGTACAACCGGAACTGGTGATTATGTTGCTGCTACAACACTATATACAAAATTTAAGTAACAATTTATATAAAATATAACTCTTAAAAAAAATTGTAAAAATTAAGAAAAACAATTAAAACATGCTAAAAATACTTTTCATTATTTCAATGTATATTCTGTGTTAGGTCACACATTTCTCAAAAGCTTGGGTGTCACCAAGCTAAATTTAATTTCACAAATCAGTGGTGGCAATTTCTGCAAAAAACAAACCATACACTCATTATCACCAACAATAAATTTCAAACAAAAAAGGACCAATAGCATTTATTCTTGAATTTATGAATATCAGTAGAATGATGTATTCGCCATTTCTCCACCACAAAAATCCCATTCAAACCACTTTTGTTTGTAAGCACCCAAGCTTAACTAAGTTCTCCTAACCTTTACTGTTTTAATATTACAAAAGCTCAAATAGTTTAAAACGTTTTAAAATGATTGGACTGGGTTAAGCCTGAATATTGATAAAATGAAATTGCCTTAAGCAATAATATTTAGATCCTGATAATTCTTATTACTAAACATAAAATTACAAAAAGAGAACATGATTTCATAAGAGTTCATAAAAAATAGATGTAATAGAAAATAAGTCAACAGTGAAACAACAAAATAAATATATTACATATGTAATGTTTTGGTTTTAATAAAAAATTAATCGGTATTTCTGAAAGACAAAAAGATCTAATATTTAATATTGAAAAACAAAGATGTTAAACTAATAATTTATCAAGGTTAAGTTCCATGCTATGAATTTGGATACAATGACAATCCCCTAATTTGATACAACATAAATGTGCAGTAGGCTAGTGGTTTAGTCCCCCCCCCCCCCACCAGGTAAAGAGACCGTCCTACTTAGTTGTTGACAATCAATACCTAGGTTAGAGAGTCAACCACCCTTCAGTGTGTGATCACCAACCTGCATTTATTTAAGGAAATGGGGTATAACTTGCTGTCTCAAATATTGGAAAACCCTTACTTTTTGGCAGAGGCCAGTAGTCCTGAGTTGTCACCCCAAACAACAGCATGTAGTTTGCACATTGTTTGTCAATAGCAGATTAGGATGGTCTCGCTACACTTGTTAAGAGGGTCATCTTAACTATTGGAGTCGAATATACATGAAGACTGGTTTAGATTTTAACTCAATATTCATTAAAAGATAAAAACTGTCATAAAAATTATTTAGAAACTAATCAAACAATTAAAAAAATCTTGATTTGGATGATTATATAATCTGTGGGAATTATTTCTATTTAGTAAAAAAAGTATTCAAATGAAAGATGAATTTACCAACAACCAGAACTTGTACTACTGTTATAACTAAGTGTGTTTGTTGACCTTATTACAGTATATTATAAGTTATTTAACCAATATAAAATAAAACTTAAAATCAGTCAGTGAGTAAAAAGAAAATTACCACCTATATCACATATCTATTTCACTGCTGACTTCCAAGTCTATTGTAGGTCTACTAGGTTTATTTTCCGACTCATCCTCTCCATCTTGACTCTCTTCTTGATTGTCCTCATCCAAATCTGCCCAATCACTCACTAGCGTCTGAGCTGTCCTAGGTGGGCTTTTAGGCTCTGTCTGTGACTCGTTGTTGACTTGAGGTGTTGTCTGAGAGATCTGAGACTCTTTCTGGCTAACCGATGGAGAGATAATCTCTATCTTCTGGCTTACCGGCTGGGAAGTAAGTACTTCCCCATTTTGGCTCAAAGGTTGAGCTATGATTTGCTGAGTCTGGTTTTGAGACTGAGAATTAGCTATTGTCTGCATCCAGTCTGCATTGACAATGATCGGTTCTTGCACGATGATCGGTGGGTTTGCCTGCGTCACTGACTGTACCTGGGGTTGAGCTCCGACTGAAGACACAATACTGACTGGAGTTCCACTGCTGACATGACCATTTACCTTCATACCGTCTGCATAGGTGTGGTCTGAAGAAGATATAATAGAGATGTTGTCACTGTTGACATAAGTGATTCCTGTCGTTGGGGCTGAGCTGACCAGAGCAGTTGTATATACTTGTCCTGAATCCGCCATAATTTCTGGAACAATATACTCTTGTAGAGTATACCCGTCGGGGTTCACAACATATGCTGACTGTCCACCTCGAAGAATTATTTCTGGACCTCCGTCAATAACTAAGACGTCATTTTGCATATTTCTATCTGTGATATTTATAGATGTTGCTATCCCGGTAGCTACATTACTCATTGCTTCTGATTCTGAGGATGGCATCAACGGAACAGAGGGAGTTTCGGTGAGAATAGTCATGCCTTGAGGAAGATAAATAGTTTTGTTTCCACCAGCGACAGAATCAAACACAGGCACTTCAATCACTTCCATAACATTTTGACTTTGTTTTTCAGTTTTCTCTTGAGGGGGAACTTCCGCTTCAGGCGGGTCTTCCACTTTATCTTCATCATCATACATTTTTCTAATACTTTCTTCTTGGTGACAAGTTCGAATGTGCGCTTTTAAATTGATATTCCTATTGAAGATTTTATTGCAATATTCACACTCATAGTCTTTCTTGGCCGCTTGATCAGTCTGATGAAGATTTGTCTGCATGTGGCCCATCAAAGCTCCATGACTTTTAAAAGCGGCATTGCAAAGTCGGCATATATATTCTTTGGCCGTCCCTGTGTGGTTACTGCGGTGTTTAATGAGCAAACTCTCACTAAGTGCAATGTAATTACATTGATCACATTTCGGAAAATTTATGTTTCTAGGTGGGGCGATGTTGTGCTTTGTATACAAATGGTAAAGGTGAAGATTTCGTTTACTCGCTTTAAAACCACAATGTTCGCAAATCCTGGCATCTATTCGTTCATTATGGACTTCTTGCAGGTGTTTCCTATATTTATAGTAAGTTTCAAACTGCATAGGACCATTGTCATCTGCACAAGGCACACATGTCCAAGGGCCAGTCATATTTTCTGCTGCATTCGGAGCTTCCTTTACTTCTTTTTTCAGGTTACTCAAGTCCGATTTTAAAACAATATACTGAACTTTGGTTTGTCCTTTTCCATCTTTGTCTGTAGCACCAGTCAAAGTAGGAAGGCCTGGAGAATTACTCCCTGGCTGTATTTTTAGCTTGATGTTCTTGTTCTTGGTCAAGTCGGGGAATTTTTTGAGTATCTCATTGATGATCTTGGCATGATTGAGTGGGCTAACTCCAGCAGCACCATGGGGAGAGGAGGCAGAGGAGGCCGCAGCTGTGGAAGGGGTGGCTATCACTGAGGATGACATAGTGTGGGGAGTGGAGGACAAGGTCGCCTGAGTGTCACTCGCTGCATGAGAGTAGACTGGTGTTGCCTTTGTGTCTAAAGATGCAGCAAACCTTACTTTTTTGCTTGGAGATGGAGAAGAAAAAGTTTTTAAAATTGGCTTAGGTGGTGTGGCCATAGGTTTGACATCACCGCTGGCAGCGGTTGGATCCTCATCATCTACATCGTCATCAATGTCATGAATAGACTCGAAGTGGCCATCGTCATAATCATCATCTTCCTCTGTCGAACCTCTGATAACCTCCGATACTCGAGCTCTTTTGCCTAGCTAAAACACAAGAAAATTTCAAGTCAGTATTGGCAATAATTTACATAAAGTGTATAAGAAACCATAATAACTATAAGTTTATCTCAAAAATGTGAACTGAGTTGATGTATACGCAAGTTTTGAGAGATATCATTTACACTTTATTGTATTTCCATCTGATTAATGTTTTCAGTTGTTTCTACTTTTTCGACATCCTACACTTTCTTTAAGGAATTAGGTAAAAATTCTTCATAAAATATAATTTTTAATCGTAGAAAATTGAAATGAAGCAGTACACTATTTTTACACCCCGTGCGCCCTCGGATTATATATTACTGGATAACGCTCTCAATGGACGAAAAACGTGCCAGCCTCCCAGGCCGTTGGGTGGCAAGAAGGTCTAAACTGGCCGCCGCACGTTGAGTCTTTACATCAGATAAGTCTCTCTGTGACCTTCATATGTCACTATAATATGTCAAAAGCTTTGTGAGTGGGAAGAATACATCTTAAAGAATGCTGATATGTTATTTATATGGTTTGAATAAAAAGAAAACGACTGGTTTTCTTTAAAATAATTGGATATACCCGTTTCTTGAAAAATTTTCAATTTCGAATTTTTTCAAGCAGACCTTGATGTTGAGACCAGGTAAACGTTATATTTTTAGAAAGATAAAGCTCTGATAAACTAGTTTTGTGTATTAAATTGCCAAAATAAAATTAATATATATTTTATAATTACTGATTTTGAATTTCATCCTCCACAACCTTGCTTACGAGGAAGCGCTGATAATTTTGCTTCCAGAAAAATAATTTTAAACAATGACATTATTCTAAAAATACTTTTGTATTTTCCTAGTACCTGTTGTATTTTTATTTCACTTCTCATTTTAAATAAGTTTAAAATTATTACCAGTAATTGTAAATAGGAACAGAAGAAACATATGGAAATAATATTAACAAAACGTTACTTCGTTCTTATCTACTTACGAAGAATGTGAGTTTTTTCTTAATGTTATTTGTTATCCTTCCTTTTTTGACAGTAAAAATTCAATATTCGCAATTAGGTGTATGATGAAATATTTAAAGAGTTCAGTGATATTGTGTTAAAAGATAAGGCACATCAGTTTTAAGTATTATAAATATTTTTTGTAAAAGTAGAGGAAAATATTTCCTGATTTAAACATAACTTTGAAATGTAATAATTAACAAAGATAAGGGACAATATTTCAGCTGGAAATTATTAAAAACAAATAATAAAGATGTATTGAGTAAAGAATAGGGCATTTGCCAGGAAATTTGCAAAAATTGCAACTGCCATTTCTCTAGTGGTTGATAAAGTGGTGAGTGACCACGAAAATTTCCAAACTTATTGTGAACTTTATGTGTTCTGTGGAGTTATTTAAAGGTAAGCCTGCTTTCCTATCAATTTCCTAAAAATAATAAAAATGTTCGTTCAATGTAGGGAAGTCTGTCGTAGTAAGACATTAGTCGGCCCATGTGTTATCATATGAGGACTTTCTTATTCGTGCGCCACCTGATAATCAATTATTTAAATTAATCTCTAGCAAAAACGAGAAATCCTACAAATAATTGTTAAGACAAAAAAATATCTCTGGAATGTTATCTACAACTTTGTCACTGACACTTTTTACCTGACCAAAATATAAAAAACTTCCTCGCTTACTACTTTTTTTATCTCTTATTTTAATAGAATTAAAAACATTTGGCGCTAAACAAATTATTAAAATCTATGCAATTAGTTTTTGGAGTCAAAATGGTTACCATAAGATTAGTCATTTCAGCTGTAAAATGTGATATAAAATTATATTGGTTTACTCAGTTTATTGTTTGGTAAATGCCAGTTTGATTGAAGCGCTGTTCACTCGACTTGCGTCGGGGTCCCGCCAGATAAGACCTTTTTGCCACCCAACGGTGAAAACGACGGCACGGTTTTTGCCTGACTTTAGCATTGGAAGGCGTGATCCAGTTATGTTTCATCCGAGCATGCGCCATCATGGATCAGGAACTCCATAGCAAACTGTTGTTTGCTGGATAATTTTCACCTTCACTTAAGAAAGTGGCATGGCAAGTTGTTTTTGGTGTCTCACAATATTCATAATGGAGAAAACTTGTATGGTTCCGAGACACTGTTCAGCCACTCCAGAACAGATGAGCCTCTGAGCAGGAAGATTAAAATCAAGTTTTTTCCTGTTTATTTTAGTGAAAACTCTTTCAAAAATAGTAATACTATCTCAATCCATGTAAGAAAACTGTTAACAGTTTACTTTAATGATTTTTTAAGCCTCCAACTTAAACCCGACCATTAAACATTCATTTTTGTTTGTTTTTGTTAATCAGTCCCTAGTTTTTGAGCTTAAATCAAGCTATGTTTAAGAATAAAAATGTTGTACATAATGTGAGCATATTGCATAAACTTTAACACAAAATCCTCAAAAATAAGTTTGAGTTAAATTCTTGAAAATCATCTAGATGTAAGATTAAGTTTAATATGGAAGATTTTTATCTATATTTCGTTACATAAGACAAATATGTAGGGGTGTGCGAGTGTTTGAGTCATCGAGCTTTTTTACTCGAGCTTTACAGTATTCAGATCGGCTCGAGACTTTTTGAAAAAGCTCGAAGTTCGAGCTAAGCTTTGGATAAGAGAGTTCTTATTGGAAAGATAATTGCTGCGATCTATCTTTGGACACGCTGCACCAGAAGAGTGTTTCCTTTTTACGAAAAACATAGAATACAATATTCCCTAAAGTCATAAAGAAAGGACATTGAAAGGTAACAAGAAATGTTATCTCTAATTAGACATAAATTGGAGTTTCAGCTATATTTAATTGACCTTGGAGAAATACGGCTTTAAATTCTAATGTTTAATCAAGGCCTATCTCTAAAACGGTATATTGTACAAGTTTCATTTTGGTCTCATTTGATTTATAAAAATTAGACAAAAATATGAGCCATATTTTTAGCGAATTTTCCCTATAGGGAAGAAGCTATTACCGTAGGTCTCATGGTAAGACCTAAGCCCGAGACCATGATAACTTTTCTTTTTGGGGCCCCCAGAAGCAAAAAACACTATCCGTTCAAATTTGTATATATATACATCTATATGTATATATATATATATGTGTGTGTGTCTGTAAGCACGATAGCGCTCGCAAAAATGGTCCAATCGAAATGAAATTTGGCACAGGGGTGTAAAGTAGTAATTATTCGGATGAGTTCGAAAACCAGCCCGATCGGACCACTGGAAGGGGGGGTAAAGGGGGATAAACCCCCACAAAAATGGGTTTTTTGGGGTTTTCACATAGAAAAATAAAAATAATCCAATTTTGGTTAGCACCATTGAATTCGGCTCAAAAAAACAAACAATTTGATATTTTCAACCATTGCTCTATGCCCATTGGTTACCGAGATACTGAAAGTGGTAAACACAGTACGTTGTCCCAATGTTAACCTTATGGAGAATAAGTAAAATTCTATATCTCGCTTATTTCTCAACATATCTTAATAAAACTTGGTTTATGGCTTCATCTAGATGAGATTTAATGTATTTTAGTCTAAAATCACCGCAATTTCCATTTTTGTGGCGGCAAACCTGCATACTCAATCCCCATGTTATCCTTATGGGCAATAAAAAAAAACCATATCTTCATTATTTCTGAACATATCTTGATAAAAATTGGTATATGGCTTCTTCTAGATAAGATCTAATAAATATTGAAACTAAACTATCTATCACGCCTGTAGCAGCAAACCTGCATACTCATGCCCCATGTTATTCTTATAGAGATTATGAAAACATGTCATTATCTCACTACATTGGATGGAAGTATTTTTTTGACATTTGAAATTCGCTGAGTATGCAGGTCTGCTGCAACGGGGGTATTTAATTGTATGACAATTAGTTTGTATTTTTGCATTTTGTAGTATGATTCCTTATCTCCTAATAAACTCAAGCATCCAAGAAGGAAGCGTGCATGGAGTCAGAAAATGACAAAAAACCGGGACAGGGGCTTAGCTCATGGAAACAAACTCCACCCTTCCCCCCGTTCCATCCTAATTTCTGGTCATTCTTCTTCCACATTTTCTTAAAACCATACATCATTTTATTCACTACAGTTATAAGATACAACTAATTTTAGGATGAAAATAAATTGTTGTTGCTATAAAATATTACTTATTAATTTCATTCATATACATATATTCTGAAATAATAAGTTTAGCTATGAATATTATGCCACAATTGGGACTGCTATTTGTAATCATCTTAATTTTGTAGACATTAAAAAGAAAATCAATCTTTGGTTTGACTAAGTGTAAACATGTTATTTTTTAATAGATATGTCATAACCATTTAAAACCTTTTCATTAACTCTTTTCAACTCTTGTAATTAATGTAGTAGTATATGTTACTAGGCTAAATTATGTAATTTAAACTATTTTTCTTTTTAGTGTGTGAATTGTGGATATGGGGAATCAAATAATATATTATTATTTAATTTGTTGGACTTTTCCTATCGCTTCTAGTGTTTAAACTACACTACGTTTCGAGAGGTATTGAAACTCCTCTCGTTTTCAAATGACCCTACTTAAAGTTACATTAACCTACTTATGTTTATTTAATCTACTTTTTTTGGTTTTTTTTTGTTTTTTCGACATACAATTTACATTCATCCAACATTCAACAGAAATCTCACTCACACAAAATTTCATACAAAACACATTGAACATACTTAATACAGAAAGCAAATTAAAACTAAAACATATTAAACATGATACAGAACACAGATAGAAAATTAAAACAAAAACATATACCTTACTGCCGGCAATGCCTCCAAGCTGGCAGTGGCACGACACGCACACACGTCCACCCACACTCACATACGCAACTCGAATGAAAAGCGCCTGAGAGTGCAAGTGGAGGGGGAGCAGCCCTACCCCCACCACGGGTACAAGTTGACGTCAGCGGTCTAAGACCTGCCTCCATGGTGAATCTCGGGAACATGACTCAGGCACCGGCTGTGCGTTTCCTCCAGGCACCTATGGGCACAAGTACAGCAATTCCAAAAAATAAACAGCACGCCTCCTAGCTACAGGTGGGACGCACAACCCAAACACGCATGGGAGAATGAACATAAATTCAACTTTGAAGGGGCAGAAATATTACACCATGAATCTCATTACTACAAAAGGAAGTTTGTTGAAGGGGCATTGATAAAATTACATGAAAACCCTATTAGTCAGAGCAGTATTGATGATAGGCCACTTTGGATACCTTTAATTAAATCACATTTTGAACAAAAAATAGCCCCAAAACCCACTCCAAACTTGTCTGTTGCAGAAGCTCCCGCGTCCGGAGTCCATCACATGGTCCTAAGATCCATGCGCCCGTGAATCTGCTTGGAGCAAACTCTTGCTATGGGTTCTGCGTCCTGTTCCCCACCTGCGTTCCTGTTGCTAGGAGGCGTGCTGTATATTTTTTGGAATTGCTGTACTTGTGCCCATATAGGTGTCTGGAGGAAACGCACAGCCGGTGCCTGAGTCATGTTCCCGAGATTCACCATGGAGGCGGATCTTAGACCGCTGACGTCAACTTGTGCCCGTGGTGGGGGTAGGGCCGCTCCCCCTCCACTTGCTCTCTCAGGCGCTTTTCATTCGAGTTGCGTATGTGAGTGTGGGTGGACGTGTGTGCGTGTCGTGCCACTGCCAGCTTGGAGGCATTGCCGGCAGTAAGGTATATGTTTTTGTTTTAATTTTCTATCTGTGTTCTGTATCATGTTTAATATGTTTTAGTTTTAATTTGCTTTCTGTATTAAGTATGTTTAATGTGTTTTGTATGAAATTTTGTGTGAGTGAGATTTCTGTTGAATGTTGGATGAATGTAAATTGAATGTCAAAAAAACAAAAAAAAACCCAAAAAGTAGGTTAAATAAACATAAGTAGGTTAATGTAACTTTAAGTATAAGTAGGGTCACTTGAAAACAAGAGGAGTTTCAATACCTCTCGAAACGTAGTGTAGTTTAAACACTAGAAGCGATAGGAAAAGTCCAACAAATTAAATAATAATTACAAATCCTTCGCTATTATGAATTTTAAAAATACAAATAACAAATATTTATTGTAAATTTATCATTATCAAAAAAAATTGAGACAGTTTCATTAATTTTATGTAACATAACACAAAATATTGATGAACCGATCAGATCATTTACTTGTTTTGGAGATAAGCTTTCTAATTTTGAGCTGGCGTTCACTTAGGTA
The DNA here is from genome assembly GCA_035578135.1 of Flexamia atlantica. Lineage (NCBI taxonomy): Eukaryota > Metazoa > Arthropoda > Insecta > Hemiptera > Cicadellidae > Flexamia > Flexamia atlantica. The sequence continues at coordinate 47,300,687 of JAQJVK010000005.1, read as the reverse complement.
TACAAACATTAGATCATTGTATCTTTCAAAATTAAAAACAAGCTTCATAAGTCCTTAAAAATTTGTTGATTGTTAAAAAAACTCGGCTCAAAAAAGCTTGAGCTCAAAAGATTTTGAAAAAGCTCAGTTTGGCTATGCTTGAGTTTGAAAAATCACCAATTACACTTAATGGTAATGAGGTATTACCCTTCTATAAAAAAATACAGTCACATAACTTATTTGCTCTTCTTACCACAGGAGGAGGAGTGATAGTGGGCATCCTTTCAATTGAATCCTCTGAGATGACCGGCTTAGGGTCATGGCATGGAGTTATGATCACTTGGGAGTCATAGGAGAGGTTTTCAAATGAGTACATAGAGAAACTCCTAGTAGCCTCAGGTAAATCGTCATCATCAGGCCATTCAAATCTTGTAGGTTTTGGTTCAACAGGAATCGTGGGAAATGACGGCTTCCTAAAGACACAATTAAGCATTTTCATCAATAACTAAAATTACTTATTTTCAAAAGCATCTAAATTTAATTTTTCTAAACAAATAAAAACTATTTTCTTAAATTATGAAGTATAAACAATGTTTTTGGATCCAGGGGTATCAAGTGTAGTGTTATGTAGTGTTATGTAATAAATCTAAATATCTGGATGCCACAATAAGTGAACAAGAAAAAATTACCAAGCATTTTTCAGGCTCTTCAAAAACTGCCATGATGTTTTAGATTGTAGATATTCAATTAATTTCTGTTTGCTTGTTCAGTTAATATTATGCTCATCTGCTCGTTGAAACATTTTATCATCTATTTATCTCATTATTATTGCTTCTTGAAGTTGGTTATACCAAGGGTCTTAAAAAATGCATGACTAAACATGAGTTATTTTTGTTAAAATTTGTTGAATCAAAACACTAAATTCCACTTAGTAACTAATACTTATATTAAGCCAGTCATTCTATAAAAAATAACCTAGGGATTCTTTTAAAAAATGCAAGAAGAGGGTTTTTAATGGAAATTCATTTAAAAAATGTCTATTTTAACATATCCAAAGTTGACAAAAATTGAACCATGAGAATCTTACTAAATTCACGTTTATAAGTGGTGGCTTTTTCCAACGTACAAAAAATTCACTCAACTGCATTTTTTATTGATCTTTTTTCGAGATATTAACTTTGGACCGCCACCAATTATTGTTGGATGACTGGTTCTAATTTTGAGAGAGTACTCATTTTTGGCTGCCATCTTGGATATAAATTTTATTTTCAAATGTAAAGATGGTGTTGTGACACAACATTATAGACTAGATTTTTACCCTAAATACAATGCTGAATTTTGTTCTTTAAATATTTTGATTTTTAAAAAAGATATTCTCAAATAATGACACAGGGCATATGACTCTCATTATAACATCACGTGTGATATCTCCTTTAATATATTAGAAAAATTACATTGCTATACAGTAGACCCCCTCTTAACCGACCTTGTTTTAACCGGCGATCGGATTATCCGCCCTTGCTGATCAAATATTAAAGATCGTTTTAACCGACCCTGTTTTTATAACAGTTCGGTTTATCCACCCTTTTCTAGGAATTACGGCATTTTCAGCTCACAGCGATGGGAACGTTACGCTTATGGTGAAAGTGTTACATTCAACTCTACTGGTTGTTACGGGTTAAACAATTTTGGATACAGCATTTATTAATTCATGAAAACGTGTACAGTAGATGCATTGACAATCAATACCGCATTACAAAAGATTTGCTTAAAATACGAACATGTTATTAAAGGTGTTAACATCTTTTTTAAATACGTTTACTATTTAGTTTTGTTTTGACCGTGTTTTGGGGTTATTTATGACATTTCTTCAGTAATTATTTTAGAAAATAGATTGATAATTATAGTTTATCGTCTATATAATCAACGAACGGCTTTGGAATGATGTCAGTAGAACCCTAAATCAATAAACCTTTCACTTTTGGGTGATTAGAGGATTACCCGTTTTAACCGACCTTTTAAGTTATCCGATCTAGGTCCGGTCCCGTATGGGTCGGTTAAGAGGGGGTCTACTGTATTGTGACTTAGGAATACAGTATTTTCTCATATACAAAATGTGTGTTGGCCGATCTCATACGACTATCGAGGCAGACAAATCTTGTCTAAGTTGCGCAAAAAATGTTATGTTTAGCAGAAAATCTAAATTTCGGATGGGAGGTTTCATCATATGTTATGGCACATAAAAAGAAATAGTTCTATCTCTATCCCTTACATTTGTTTCATCTAGATTATGAACTAGTATTTTTTAAGTGTATGTATTAATTTATTTTTAATACTAAATTCTGGATTATTCTAAATATCATCTATTTAATCAAACAATGCTCAAACTGTCCTGTTAAATACTTACTTATTTACAGAATGGTAAAATTCTTCTGGCAGATGAACGGTAGTCCTTTGTTTCCATATTGGTAACCTGGAAAGTTAAGAAATTGCATTTAAAACATTTAATGTTTAAACCAAAATTCCATTGCTTAGGATTTTTTTTGGTTTATTATTTTCAGTCACAAAAAATTAAGCACAAGAAAAACAAATCATAAGTAGGGGTGGGCGAGTAGTGGATTTTTAATTTGAGTTGAGTATTAACCCAACTACTCGAGTATCGAGTCGAGTCAAGTAATATGCATGGTTGTAAGATTTAAAGAGTTATAAGATTTAATTATTAGCCTATTATTTTAACTTACAACAACAGGTTTATTTTTCCTAAAAATAATTTTAATTAAAACATTAGCCAAGAAATTTTGGAAGAAAAATTAAAAACAAGATCAGCGAGGAGAGCTATACCCAGTTATTTGTTTACTTCTAAACCCAACCCCACCCCCTTGCCAGACTACTGATATTTTTTTTTGACATCCAGTCACTCGAGCACCGAGTGACACAGCTGTGACCAGATAAGAATAAGATATCCCCCAATACAAAAATTACAAAACCTAAACTAATTGTTTTATGTAAACCAATAAAAGTCCACAATTTTCTTCTCATTTTTACAAATCAAATGAGACAGAAATGGAGGCTCTGTATCATTCAAAAGATAAACTATGAATACAAATTTGAAGTTGTAAAGTGCAAGGTCAGAGCTAAATATAGCTGTAAGTTTTCAATTTCCGAATTCTGAGAGATGGTATTTCTAGATAAATGTCGAAATCCATCGATGAGTTAATGAAATGTTTTGAGGTTATTGTTATGAAAAACTCTTGGATGGTTGCGAAAAACGATAGCGCCTATCTGTCAGTCGCGGATAAACGGCAGATATAGCTTTTCGAAACTCGCAATCTGCCGCAAAAACGATCACGTGTATTTGCCGATTGTAAATAAACTAAATGTAACTTTGCGATTGACAGTAAAAAACGGTCGTGCTTATATACCGGACACAAATGAACAGAAAACGCTGCTTATTTGTGAAACTAGCGAGCGGCTGCAATAAAGGATTTTCCGATTGCGGATAAACGGCAGATGTAGCTTTGCGTAACTCACGATCGGCTATAAAATTCGATTGCACACAAGTAAATCGCAAGTAAATTCGATTGCCGGGTAAACGGTGGGAGTAACTAATTACTCGACTTGACCTTGAGTAGTAGCAAATACTCGAGTAATTACTCGACTGTCGAGTACTCGCCCACCCCATGAAGTAAAAAAACAACTCAATTGCCAGGTGCTGTGTGATGTATCTCGCCTTAGTCTAAATGAATAATTACTTTACTATCAACTTGTTAACCAGTAAAATTAAGCACTGAAATAATGAAAGATTTGAGAAGAGGAGTTTCCAAATGAAGCCATGAAATCATATAAGAATAAGAATTTGTTTATTGTCTTAACAACAGGTTTACAAGCATTGACAAAGTCATATTTCAGCAGTGCAGTACTACTAAGTCCTTAACCTAAACTAATCTACCTAACATAAACATCATGGATAATATTACAAAAGAACATCAAAACACAGATACATACAAGACATTGATACATAAACCTTGGTAGGCCTACTCTCGTCCTAAAATTGGGCAAACTAAGCTCACAAATTTACAAGAAAACAAATAAAAATATTCAAAATTCAACTATATTTACAGAAATAAAATTCATCAATTGATTAAAAAGGATTCATACATAACCATCTATAAAATTTCTGTTTAAAAACCTTAATAGTATGCTTTCCAACAAGATGACTAACCTTATTGTAAATCTTTAACGATAATACTATGTGACTAGACAAAGATTTACTTAGCCTATTAAATTCAATTGCTGCCTTTTCTTTATTGTAGTTATGTAAATTGAGTTATGTAAATTATGTAAATTATGTAATTATGTAAATTATGTAAATTGTAGTTATGTAAATGAGTATTGTAGTTATGTAAATTATGAACAGGAATAACCAAGTCCTGATTTTTAAAAACAAAAGATACTAGATCGAAAATATAAAGGTTAATAATTGTTTGTATTTCTAGTTGAACAAATAAAGGTTTGCAATGAGCTCTGGCTTCTGGTTTAGTTATTACCCTAATTGCTTTCTTCTGTAGAATTAATAAATTACTGACTTTAGAACCATTCCCATATAAAACCAGGCCATATCTAAAAATTGACTGAAAGTATGCAAAGTAAGCAACTTTAAGATAATTTTCCGGAACACAAAAAGTTAACCGTCTCAAAAGATAAACTACTCTTGAAAGTTTGGAAGATACATGTTCACTATGTGAATGCCAGTTTAACTCATTATCAATGAATATTCCTAAAAACTTAGCGACAGAAACTAAATTATCTGAAGTTAAATCATCTCCGAGTCTTAAAGAAAATAACATTGTTTGAGTTTTTTGTTTATTAAGTAAAAAACCATTAACTTGAAACCAGTTTTCCGCCTCGTTCAATATATTTTGTGTAAGCATTTTTAGCTGATCCAAATTGTCAGAGATATCTACAAACGTCATGTCATCTGCATACAACAGTGATTTTGAAACGACCGAAATAGGTAAATCATCGACACTAACCAGGAACAAAGAGGACCTAACAAAGAACCTTGTGGCACACCATATTCTACCAAACATTCCTTAGAAAATTTACCATTAAGTGATACTACCTGATGCCTATTTTTAAGGTAAGATTAAAAAAAAGTTAAACTATTGCCAGAAATTCCATAGTAGTTAAGCTTTAGCAATAGATCATATGATACAGATATGATCATAAAATACAGGAATTGATTTTCTGTGTGGATGAAAATCCTCTTTTAAAGGAATCAAACATCCACTTTGAAAAGTAAGGGTTATTTTTAGGGATAATTTATAGTGAAATGTGTTACTGTACATTAACAGTAAAAGTATGACAATCCTTTTTTTGCGAGACATTTTTTCCGCAGAGTCGAAACACTACGCTACTGTGCCTGGCGATTCTTGAATTTATGCTGAGGTTTATAAATGTCAGAATACATTGCAGTGCATGGTGGTGTAAAATGTGAGTTTTAATGTGCTGTAAATTTAAAATTACAGACAGTGCTCTCCACCCTGTAGCAGCTGGAGCATGAATTGAGAATTATTGTAAGTTCATTAAGTAAATGAACAATGACAGAAGACGCTAACATTATTTCACATCTAAAAAAAGGGACATTTACTTTTCCTCATCTTGACTATAACTACTGACTTCAAAATGGGAGATCTTGTTCATTTTTGGATTTATTGCCCCTGGACTGGTGGGATTATATATGGTTTTAAATTACCTGTTTCCGTCTCAGTCCAATGTTTAGCCATTTTATTACGACCAAGGTTTCAACACATATTGTGTCATGATCACGTAGTAGTCAGTGGAGAGTACTGTCATGATGACGGCGTTGTCGAAAGTTTACAAAACACGCACACGCACACATTTAAAAAACAACACATTTGACATAATTTGGTACAATCTTGTGTGTGATGCACGTTTGATTAAACTTAAGATTGCAGGTTGTAAATGCAAGTTTTAACTTGATATTCTCAAACTGACTGGCAAGAGTAGCCTGACTGGCATTCTGGGAGATCTTGTTTGATTTGCCAAATATAACTGTCAAAGTCCGTCACAGGCTATTGAATGTACCTTTAAATGACGAACATTTCAAAGAAGAAGTGAATACATAAAGCAATCGCCACAGCCAATGGATACCGCAGTAAAGTAATGGACAGACTATTATCCAAACACAAGAATAAACCAAACAAAGCCATCATTTCTCGTAGTTTACTTGCCAACAGTAATAAAGCACCAATCAGATATGCCAGTGTTGATAGTCATAACTTACAACATGAACTCGGCCTTAGTAAACAATTGAAAGAACATAATGTCAAGCTAGCTTTTAGAACTTCTAACCGGGTTAAAAATATTTTAAGAAATAAAAGTAAAACACAGGAAAAATAAGACAGTACTGGCATATACAAGTTAAAATGTGCTGTGTGCCCGAGTGTATATGTCGGCCAAACGGGATGTTCATTTAAAATCCGATTTAAGGAACATCGCCCAAATCACAAGCTGGAAAAACAAAAATCTACTTTGGGCCAACACCTGATTGATTTTAACCACTCCACCTATAATGTCAATGACAGCCTTGACATGGTACATTTTTGTAACAAAGGACATACGATGGACACTCTAGAGAAATTTGAAATTTATAAATATTTTAAGAATAACAACCCTGTTGAGGTAATAATAAACGACAAGCTTCAATTCAGTTCCCATTCTATATTTAATTCTCTCTTAGCATTCGATCTACCACAAAAACCAGCTGTACACTCCCCATCTGATAACCAGGAAACATAGGCCTAATTGATAAGAAAACAACTTCCAGTCAGTCTGCTCCCAATCGCCGGCGCACCGGGACATTCTCAAAAATCATGACATTTGCTTTCCCTGTACAAGTAAACTAGGTTATCACAGCATTGGAGCTGTTATAGTTAAGGACTTAAATTGATTGATATGTAATCTTATTAAAATCAATTTTTCATGCCTTTTCTTTTATTTATTTAAACTCTGTGACCCATTTTATACCCAAAATCTCACTACCGTCCCTGTTCCCGATTGCTATTTCACAAGTTTGAAGCTTTGGGAGAACATATTTGGTGTAGATAATATTCGGTAAAATTACTTTCTATATATTAATAGATATTTAAAATCATAATTTCATTAATAAAAACGAGTTTAAAGACAAAATTAAATGCGTTATTAATCACGATATAATTTCCCGACATTTTCTCTTCACTACCGTCCCCGCAACTTTTATTAGTTCTATAAACGGCCAGGAAAGCGCCAACGTCTTATCTTCGTTTGCAAACAAAAGAGGCTGTCCGCCATTTTGAATGAGAACCGGTCGCCTAGCTTCAAGTGCTACACGTTTCAACCGGCGAACTAAGATAAGGACGATCTTGGTTGCGAGTGTTTATTAGTACCCATTACCGTCCCGGCCGACATATTTGTCGTATCACTTATTACACGTTGTGTTTTGTTTTTTAAACTCAAATGCCGAACATAAAAGTTTGGTAATGTAACGACTCGGTCATCCCTAACCTATTTAGCGTCATGATAGAAAATGTTTTGAATATTCATTACCGTCACCCTCATTACCGTCCCCATATTTTTTAGTAAAGGGACGGTAATGAATAAAAAGAGGACGGTAATGATCAAAAGGTGCTTTGAACTCTTGATTAACTGGTGAACCATCCTTAATTTATTATTATTAATAATTTTGGGATGGTAATTGAAGGATTGGAAGTTTATAAACGCAACTCATGTAAATAATTTATCTTTCTTAAGTTAGCCTAATCCAAAATATTATACCGGTAAAAAAATGGTTTGAAATCAAAACCTTTTTTAATATCAAAAATGATGTTAAGGCTTTTAAATACAAGTTTAAAATTGTTAAATGTCTGTATTTTTTTATTTTGAATTCTCAGGTTATGTTTTTTTTTATTTAGAAGATTACCAATTCATAACAACAACAGTGTCATTATATTTTTGAAGTTAGTACACTTTAAAGAATTAAATATGTATTAATATGTCTTTGTGTGTACGTGTATTTAATATTGTTTATTGTTTATAAACAATAAAAACTGTTTAATTGTATTTGTATCCTGTATATGACAGAAATATTACCGAGCATTAAAATTAAGTTATATTTATATTCAAATAGAACCCAAAAACAATTTTTCACTTTATTACCTTTAAATTTCTTTCTTTCAATTTTGGGGAAAAAATTACGATTTTAACCGAAATTTCGGCTATCTGAATTGCCTCCCCCCCTTTATTTCGGATAACAGAGGTTCTACACTGTATATATATCTTTCGTTTCTTTAAAAATTCTTTTTAAGAGTTTAGGAAATTTTAAATTTTTTATGAAATTGAAATATTAATTATATTATTAGCTTAGCCCTAATAACAAAGATTCATTACCGTCCCTCAAGTTTCATTATCCCTAGTTAATAAATCCTAAAAATTAATATAGGCTAACTTAATGTGGTGCAAGAATTGCTTTATTTTATACATATATCATTAGTAAGCACCTATAAGAAAGAATTTTAGATTTTGTACAATCCCTATATAGGCTACAGCATGACAATAATATGATACAGTCCATTACCGTCCCTCAGACTCAGTACCGTCCCTGTTTAATAAATCATAAAAAATAATATAGGCTAACTTAATGTGGTGCAAGAATTGGTTTATTTTATACATATATCATTAGTAAGTACCTATAAGAAAGAATTTTAGATTTTGTACAATCCCTACAAAGGCTATAGCATGACAATAATATGATACAGTTCATTATTGTCCCTCAGATTTATTACCGTCCCTGTTTAATAAATCCTAAAGAATAATACAGTAGAGTCCCAAAAACCTGGACTAATGTGGACCGAACGGTGTCCGGGTTTGTGAAAATTCCCGTTATTGGGAAATGAGTAAAAATCAGAAAAAATAAGAATAGTTTCTGGTATTTCTATAAGAAATCATTTATTTATTGTATAGTAAAAAATATAAAAACTATATTAGTTACAAAAAAAACTTAAAGAAAAACTAAAACTGTTTTAAATGTGTCACACCGTGCTCTGGCCTTGAATCTCAATGCACTTTATTGCTCTGGCAGGCTTTCTGAGTTATCCAGAATTCCGGGTTATCAAAGTCCGGGTTTGCGGGACTCTACTGTATAGGCTAACTTAATGTGGTGCAAGAATTGGTTTATTTTATACATATATCATTAGTAAGTACCTATAAGGAAGAGTTTTAGATTTTGTACAATCCCTACATACAGCATGAAAATATGATACAGTTATTGAATTTTTTCTCAATTTAATTTTGTTAACTTTATTTATGATCATAATAACGAAGTAGAGTATGAAAAATATATCTTAAACTTTAAAGTTTGGGCCCTAATTTATAAACATAGTTAAAATCCTACGATAAATCTACTGATTTTAAATTATTTGATGCCACAAACATGGGGGACAGTAATGAAAAATTTTGATGATTTGTTGTTAATATTACTTTATTACTAATTGGAAGTTTAGGAAAATGCTCTGCCCATTTCCTGATTCTACATGTATCTATGATTATTACACACACAAAATTATATCCCTTCTATGTATATGAATTTTTTGTTACTGATACACTTGAAATGTCATGATTTCTGAGAACGTCCCCACCGTGTTCTCGATTATATTTGTGACAGGCCTCTGTTATTTTCGTTTTAAATGTGTACGTGTCGTATTTCAATGTTATGTACTATGTGTTTTTTAATCTACTATGACGAAGCCATCCACCGATGGATATTATTTCCTTCACATCCGTACTCAGCTGAAAATGGTGTTATTACACCAAAACATGTTCTGAATAGAATGATTCAATTTTGAGCTGTCTGACGTACCCAGTAATTATTACAGTCTTACATTTAATCTTTTCGCACAGCTCAGGGGCTAAACCATGGATAATAAAGTTATGTCATTTTGCTTAAAGTTTCATCTTATGTTTTTATGTTAAACATATGAAATTTTTAAGAACACAACTGAAATAGTAGTTTATGCAACGATTGTATAATGAATGCCTTTAAGCCACGAGTGAGATGTAAGTTAGAACACGAGCGAAGCGAGTGTTCTAAATATCTCACTAGTGGCTTAAAGGCATAATACAATCGTTGCATACACTATTTTATCTACGACCAACAATATACGACAAAATTTCCCCCGAAGTTAAACAAAACTCATGACTTTTACTAATGATGGAATAGGTCAACTAAAATTTGAGGTTAGGCAAATAAGCAGACTGAGCCATGAATCGTTGTGGAACAATCAGCTGATGGGATAAGTAAACTCAAACATGAATCGTAATGCAACAATCAGCTGATGTGCAAATTGCGTAATTGTTATTATGACACTACTTCCGTCAAATGCCGAGCTCTCATTGGTCTAGAACCAGTACTCTAAAGTGACTCCAGTACTCTAAAGTCGTCATTAGAGTACTGCTTGGTTTTTGGTGTTTTAATGTATATCATTATAATGTTTATTGTAATACCATAATTGGTGCTTATTGCAATGGTCGTAGATAAAACATTTTAAACCCTTAAACCTAACTCTTGCAATGTTATAATATGAAATAAATGAAATGCTGGTAATTAGGTAATCCGCATTTTAGTCCACACATTCCACAACGACAACATTCAAGCAACAATGCAATGACCAACGGGGAATCCATTTTGTGGCTAATAAAACGTTATGCGTCAATAAGTTCTTGGAGTCCATTCTCAAACCACGCCAACTTTGACTGCAACTCAAATATCTTCAAAACCAAATATTCCATGGTGCAGCTCGTGTCGTTTTAGAACCTTTTCCACTGAATATTTCCAATTTTGAAATTTTGTCCCTGGACGTTTTTTGGTGGACCCCTTCAATTGTTTGATTATTCATTTCAAATTTGATAGCTTTCTTAAATTTCCGCTTTACTATAAGTATTGTAAATATAATAATGCGATGACCAAGCAAACAAGTCACTCCTCACCAATGAACAAAGCCTAAAAAAATCGAAACAATGCATATAAGACATCCGCACAAAGCAAAAGTTGGAGTACTAAAGAAGTTATTCTGTGAACTATGAAGAGGAATTGTCAACTGAAATAATAATATATGTTGTGTGTTATTAAAAAAAACATAACCTTTAAGACCCATAGTTTTTGAAAAGGGCGATTAATCCAACATGTTTCCAAAATTGGGTCGGTAAAAACGATTTGTTACTTTTTTCCAAGCAGTGGTGAGTAATCTAATCAATGATTAAAACAGGGGTGGTTGTTTGGCCAAGAGTTAGAAAAAAAAATTGTTATTTCTTTTTTGTATCAATTTTATGTGAATTTTATTAAGGGGTGCAGCAGGAAATTTGTGGTAGCATTAAACTGTGTAATGCGGGTTGGCTAACCAAATTATGCAGGCGCAAAGTTCAGTTTCTTGGTACAACTCCATAGAAAAGTTTTGAGAATTAAGTTGCCATGTACGGTATTGACTGGCTTTAAAATTAACCTAGATTTTGAAGCTATAACATTTAAAATAATAATTTCCAAAAATACAAATATTCAATTTTAGAAATTGTATTTAATTGTGTACCAGGTTCTAGAAAGTAATGAATCATATTTCCAACATATAGGCTAGTAAACCAAACAGGTTCCAATTTGGAGAACCAAAATTGGTTTACCTGTTTTGGCACTTTAGGCCTCTGTAGTTCTCATAGTATACATAAAAACATTATTTAAAAATCCCTATTGTTGTCTAAACATAACAAACAAATAGAAAGAAAAAGTATATAAATAATTTTTGACCAAACACTCTTAAGATAGAGTCTACTGTAACCCAATTAGTAGGGGTCTTGTAACCCTAATTTCTGGGAAAGTTAGTCAAAATCTCTAACTAGTTAGAAGTTATTAGTAAGTCCCGTAAAAAGTAACTGATAGAAGTTATTAGTTAGTTAATACCCCCGTTGCAGCAGACCTGCATACTCAGCGAATTTCAAATGCAAAACAACATATTTCAATCTAACAGCAAGATCTGACATGTTTTGGTAAGCTCCATAAGAATAACATGGGGAATGAGTATGAAGGTTTGCTGCTACAGGTATATTAAAACTGGGTGGTTTTAATGCAATATTTAGTAGATCTGAACTAGAAGAAGCTATTTACCAAGTTTTAACAAGATATGTTGAGAAATAACCGAGATATAGAATTTTACTTATTTCCCATAAGGTTAACATAGGGACAACGTACTGTGTTTACCACTTTCAATATCTCGGTAACCAATGGACATAGAGCAATGATTCAATATACTAAATTGTTTGTTTATTTGAGCTGAATTCAATAGTGCCCATAAAAATTCGATAAATTTTATTTTTCTATGTAAAAAACTCAAAAAACCCATTTTTGGGGGGTTTATTACCCTTTTCCCCCCTTACGATGGTCCGATCGGGCTGGTTCACGAACTCATCCAACTGATTACCACTTTACATGTCCGTACCAAATTTCATAAAGATCGGACCATTTTTGTGGCCGCTATCGTGCTAACAGACACGTAGATATATATATAGATATATATGTATATAAAAATTCGAACGAATAGTGTTTTTTGCTTCTGGGGGCCCCAAAGCGAAAAGTTATAGTGGTCCCGAGCTTAGGTCTTACCATGAGACCTGCGGTAATAGCTTCTTCCTTATAGGGGAAATTCGCTAAAAAAGTAACTGATAGAAGTTATTAGTTAGTCAAAAACTAACTGACAGAAAATAAAGTTAGTTTTCGGAGAATTAAAACTACCCAACCTACCTATTAAAAACCAACCTATTAAAACTATTCAACTTATTAAAACTGTTACTTAACTACCACTAAAATATAACAACAAAACTATTAACACAACAAAATTATTTAACAAACTAAACTACAACTAGGGGCCCCATGCGCAAATTGCACATTTTAAAATTATTATTTTTGTTTCTTGAGAAACTCGCCTACGATAAGAAGAAGTAGGAGAAATATTTACTAAACAGGCGAACACTATGATGGATATTAAAACTTAAATACCAAAACTCACTTCAAAGCCTTCAAAAACTCTCCTGTTTAAGGGTCCTTTCATATGTGTTTTTGGTTTTTTAAGATTTCTGCGCGTTGAAGCTTTGAACTCGCCGTTATTACGCAAGTTAACCTTTCAAGTGTAGTTTAAAGGTCTGACAAAACAAATAAAAACTTAGCTGAAAAACACACACACATTGTTCATCACCTCAGCATTAGGTATTTTGTCTGGCACAACAGTAGTATACTGGAAGTTTTTGTTCGCATATTCATGCCCTAACATCTTCTTTAAGTTGCTTCAAGTAGATAGGTGGTGCAGTGTCCCTCTGATGTTCTATCAGTCTTTGTCTCTCGGCAGTTCTCTGTGTTCTTGACAAAGGTTACGTACGTTTTTCGCTAATCTCATCGACTCGGTTTTCTCTTGCCTTCCACTTCTTTCTGCACCATTAAGAATGATTTTCCAACCTCAATTAGTCTACAATTGTCAAAAGAGTGTCCCATTTAAGAATTAGTTTTCATCAAATGAATCAAATCTTATATACTTTCTATTTTTGTTTACAATCTGACTTAGGTTAAAAATCGATCTAAAGGTAATCAGCTGTTAAATTACAATCACATTTTAAAACCATGTTAAAACCATGAACATATATTATCATATTTACTTATTGTTCCAACGTTGAACAGATTGTAAATAAAACCTAATACAAAAAAAAATGTTAACGCAAGTTGCTCAGCACTGGAGCGTTGAAAGCGCCCTCTAGAAATAAATCAAAGGCTTGGGAGTCGAAGCCGTAAAAGAAATGCCAATTTTAATTATCAGTCGCCGGTGCGCTACATTATAAGCTTTAAAATGACACCTCAATCGTCAAAATCGGTTAAGTAGGATGGCTGAAAAAGGGATCTAACAGAAAAAAACCTTATTGTACTAAGTATATAGATACAACTAAACACTAAGAAAGCTTAAATCATGTATCACAGGTTGGTACCACAGAAAAAATGACTTCACACTTGTCAGAGAATAAACATTAACTGAACACAATGTTTAGAGATGATAAATTTCCAAAAATTCCCCCTTTTCACCCCTCGGTGCTTGAGGTATTGTTATTGGATTCCACTGCATACCAAAGCAGCTGGACTTTGCCCACTTTGTCAACAAGGGCACTGACCCCTCTCTTTGCTTCCCGCGCGGCCGCCCGCAACCCTCACCGATCGCGTAAAAAACTTGTATTTGAGGTACTTCCGCCCGTCCAAAAATCTAACTATTAACACTCCAAAACTACTAACGAGTATATTATCTATTCCTTAGCTAGAATCTAACTGATTAGAACTTATTTCCAGCATTTTTTTTTAACTAATGAATATGATAGAAGTTAGCCGAAAAAACTAACGAAAATCGCTATCATTAGAATTTCTATTCGTTATTCCCAAGTATGACTGTAACCATAGGAGTCGCGTAAGCCAAATTGTTGGGGGGGGGGGGCACAACTGACCGAGGGTCTGGGGGTCCTCCCCCGGAAAATGTTGGTTTTTTATACTCAAAAAGGGGTTTTAAGCCTTAAAAACTGTGAAGTAAAAAGCACTAAAAAAGCTTAGTTTATTTACGATTTTTGTAGTAAATTTGCGGGAAAAGTTCCACTACCTACTACTTAGATTTTTAACACTTGACTGTTGAAGAATGTTTACCTAAATACCATCGCCGTTATTGTTTTCTCTGTTAAGAAAAAAGGCGGTCGAAAAACACCTCTTATTCACAATTCCTCTACTTTCCTGGCTGTTTCATTTCCGTTAGTGTCATTCTCGTGGCATTCTCGTCTACAGAACTCAATGTCTCTAGGTAAGAAGAGAAGAAAAAAATATCTCAAGTTATCTATGACAAAAATGTAAACAAACCGTGATTGTCTTTATAGACCGAAAAACTTATAGCGGCCGGTCTTTGAAGACGTCTCCATTTGTCAGCCTGAAGCTGTGAGAAAAATAATCTTGACCAACCAGAGGAAGCATATAACCGACACCTCATTTGAGGCTATATTTTTACCCAATGGGCTTATAGAGCTTGCTTTTAACCAGATATTGGATCTCCAATTGAAGTCACAAGCTTTGGTTCCACAGGCCTAATGGGATTTAGGTATCCTATCCTGACAGTATAATAGTATTACGAGGTACAGTCAAAAAGTTCCCGGAATGAATTTTTGTAGACATATAGCGCGATCACCAGCGGTAGATTTGTCTTGCAGTAGTTGGTACGACTCCTTGGGAGGGCATATCGGTAGTGGTAGCATAGCTGACTTGCCGTAGTGCAGCATTGGAAAGGGCTTTTCGTGTACCTGCAAGTCAACATTGTCGGATTTTTGAATAATGGCATTTCATGAACAGCGCACTGGGTGATGCTCTGATAAAGAAAATATTGGGGGATTTCTTCATCGCTTCTTCTCCATAAGCTTGAATTAACAACTCAAGAGTCTTACTGAGTGATTTTTAGAGTAAAACAAGAACAATGTTCGTGTGCTGTTCATGAAATGCCATTTTTCAAAAATCCGATAACGTAGACTTGCAGGTACACGAAAAGTCCTTTCCAATACTGCACTACGGCAAGTTAGCTATGCCACCACAACCGATATGCCCTCCTAAGGAGTCGTACCAACTACTACAAGACAAATTTACCGCTGGCAATCGCGCTACATGTCTACAAAAATTCATTCCGGGAACTTTTTGACTGTACCTCGTATTACTCTATTTTTTGAAGTAGGAGGCTGTACAAACGGGTGGTGATGTGGTAGGTTAGTGGATGACAGAATGACAGGTACTACAGTTGACGCACGGTCATCCCAACCAGGAAAATTTTGACGCATCGGGGTGTGGGGGAGGAGGGGAAGTCACTCCCCTACTTAAGCCCCGATCCTTTAATACTGTTATGAGCTGTAAATAAGTGAACTAATATTCAAAACAAAAATAAAATTCTTTGATGTCAAAATATATTTAAGGTTATGGTTTGAGGTTTTGTTTACGTAAGTTTTATCTTTGTAATTTCACCTGTAAAATTGGAAATATGCATTGTACTCTCCGAATTTGTCTGTACTTAGTACTTGTTATTATACAAGAGTTTAAACTTGAAATAGTTGTGTTTCCATAAGTTTTAATTAAAAAATCATTTTTCCAAAAGTAAACAAATATTGTTTAATTTCTTTGATTGATGACAGCTGTCAACTCGGTCGAGGTTTAAGAGTCGCCATCTAACGGATAATAAAAACACTTCAAGAACAAGAAAAAACCACAATGATCGTCTAATAGGAAACCAAATAGGTACAAAAAACCACTTTGCTGCAGCCAATGACATATGCTTATTTAGGAATCGTCTATCTCTCTCTAAACATTCATTGTCCATCTCTCTTGCACACGTTCTTTAAAATGGTCGGGGTGACCGTGTGCCAACTGTAGGTGTACAGCGCACAGGGTGACCAACCTTCACCCAGTCAAAGAACGGGCCTACTCAACGAATGTATAACTCTTCAACCAACCTCTTTGTTTAGCCAAATGATTAATGTCATATCAAATGAATGTAATAATGATTAAATATAAAAATAAAATGAATGTGAATGATTAAATATGATAAAAATTTAAATCTAACTTAAAAACGATTGGTTTAAATTACTTGTAAGTAGAGAAACAACTTTAGAGAATAGTAGGAAATAATTTTGATTTGGATTTTCAATGTTGGTCGCCGGCAACAAAAATAAACTTTTTTATGTTGGGGGGGCCCGCACCCCCCGGCGCGACGCCTATGACTGTAACTAATATTTTATTAATGACAAGAGAGGTATTTTCTACATGTTATCACCAAAGGGACTGATGTACACTTCATCCATATTTGATATATGAGCATGGAATGTAAGTTTCAAAATTAATGGAATTACATAAAAAAGACACTATTTAATGCAAAAAGGCCAGGATTTATTTTTTAAACCATGCTTTCGATATGCATTTCCCAGTTTAGATTTTTAACTATTGTCAAACCAAGAAATGTAGCAACAACTTGCTGCTGATTCACTTGTTTTAGTTCTTGACATCAAGCGAAAATAAGAGGTTTCCAGTGATTTCTGTTTTGCTTAGTGCAAAAAGATATACAATTGGTTTATTCTGTATATAATATTAACTTATTTTCAGTAAAACTATTTTTGTAGGTTTGAAAGTTGAATAAAGTCATGCCATAAAATATATAATTTATTCGAATTTAGTTTTAATATATAAAATACATGTTAGACCTTTAATTTAACACAGTTTTAATTCACACCTGTTTAACAGGCCATGTTTCGATCCCGAGGTACCCAGATAAAAGGGAGTCAACTTTAATTCCATTTTAATCCAAATCACTCTCCCACTGTCCTCTGTACAGGATAATCATATCGTATAAATTATGGATGAATTGTATTTTAAAATTATTTATCATTACTAATTTGTACCCTTCACCTACTTTAATATACAATAACAAGTTGTGGTCAAATTAAAAACAAAAATAAATAATATAATAAGAGTAAAAAATTGGGTCTGAAGTTGACAAAACTGTTCAGAATTAATCAGTCTGCTTGATGATAACCTGTAGAAAATATCTCTATTGCCACTAATAAAATATTAGTTACAGTAGACACTGTTTTAAGAGTGTTAGGTAAAAATTATTTACATTTTTGGTTTGTTATGTTAAGACAACAATAGCGAATTTTTTATAACTTTTTATGTATACAAAGAAGCTTTCATTTCCAGCTGATCTCAGCATATTGAACCGACGCTTTGATATAAATCAGATGTTTAAAATGAAATTACAACTTCCGCAGAGCGCATACACTTCAAAGCAGTATCTGGATAAGAGGGAGTTTTTAAAGTATTAAACTTACTTTTTCCCAGGCAGCACATTGGTGGGTGGGGGAGGTGCATCCACTGGAGGGGGGGTAATGGTAGACTTTGCAACTTGATGGATTGCAGGTACCTCCATTGGCATCGGAGTTGCTGAGACTTGTTGCTTTGAAACATACTTTTTCGGAGTTACGCGAATGTCGTTTTTCTGGTTTGGGCTTGGTAAGGATGAAGCCTACAATAAAATTTCATAAATATTCTACTTTCGGTAATAAGATTTGTAAGAAAGCACTTAAGTTACACTAAGTTTTCTACTATACTTTTGTATCAACTTAAAAGAAATTTGAAGTTATAATACATTTTTTAAACTTGACGTCAAACGTCCAATGTGAGAAGAAGTTAAGAATAAACCTTATCGCATGGCTACATCAGCACCCCTTCTACACAGTGGATGAGTTTGAAAACTAAAGGTAGAACTTTTAAAAACACAGACCTTTGTATCTTTTGTATCAGTTTTAGTGACACATTTGCTGTTCTCAATGAATAATGTGAATAAAGAATTATTGTTTATTGTCTATTGTCTATTATTAGTGGGCTATGTAAGTGTTCCAAAACGATATTTAATTAGCATGATACTCACTTTATAAATACATTAGAATTGCACACTGTATTTTTAACTAGGCCTATATTTTTAACTTTATAAGAACATAAGACCTAATTTATGCAGTAAACCTTGTATTATCCGAATTAATGTGGCAGAACACCGATCCGGATAATAATAAACGGTATCAGGAAACTGACACATACTTTCTCCCTTCAAGTCATTTAAAACCAGAAAACATATTTAGTGAAATAAAACAAATTAACAAATTATTATCACACAAATGTATACCAAATGTTATCAAAATCGGTTAGTAAATAACGGAGATATCGGTTTTTAAATATTTGCCATAAGAATAACATTGGACAACGTACTGCGTTTATCGCCGAACTAAAATATCAATTATCTCTGCAACCAGTTGAGGTAAACTAATGATTCAAAATACTAGATTATTTAGTTTTTCAAGTCAAATTTAATGGTTGCAAGTATATTTTCTTTAGAGGTCACAGATTTTGTGAAATTTGAAAAATATGAATCTTTTAATACTTAAACCCCCATAACTTCTGAACCTGAATTTTTACAGATATGCGGGTGGTGTCATTTTGTTTGTCATCTTAAGCACTAAAAACCATGAAATTTTTATCAAAATCGTTAGAACCGTTTTTGAGAAATTTGGATTTTTGTCATTTTTTATGGGTTTTTATGGGGTAAATACCCTTAAAAATCAAAAATTCTAAAAAATGAAAAATACGCCTGGAGATACCACGGCTTTATACATACATGCCAAATTTCATTAAAATCGGACCACTGGTGTCGTCTCTAGCTTTGTTTACATCCACACACACACACACATCCACACACACGCACACACACGCACGCACGCACGCACTCACGCACGCACACACACACACACACACACACACACAGACACACACACAGACACACACACAGACACACACACAGACACACACACAGACAGACAGACACCACGCCAAAAACCACTTGTTTGGACTCGGGGAGTACGAAAACGAATATATCCACTAACAACTCAAATTCGAAAATTTTGACGAAAACAATACTTTCTCCATATACTATGTATAGGGGGGAGAAAGTAAAAAGCACAGATCTATTCAGCCAGGAAGTCTTGTAGGGATAGAAGTGCGAGAGAGATGGAGAATCCCCCACCACTGTTTTTTCTTCATTGGTTGTGTATAGTCAACTTAAAATCCCACATGGCCTATAACAACATTACAAATATTGTTGCAAATAAAGAATCATATGTTTTGATAGATGAGTTATTTCGAAATTTGACTGTACTGAGACGCGCGGTAGGGGAAATCTTCACTGCGCATGCGCATCCCACAGGACTTCTGGGCTGAACAGATCTGTACTGATAATCCGAGGTCGATAAAATATTGCCTAAAAAGGGGTGAAAAACCTAGCTCTTACTTTAACAATGCTACAAGCTATGTATCAAGATAGGCTACATAGCTAGTTCACATGTTAGTTTCACACCCACTCATTATGAAGCTTTATAGAGGGAGGGCCACTGTATAACCCCCTCCCCCCCTTGGGAATTTTAGACACATATATTTTTTGTTGCTCCTGACATGTACTTTAAGGTTTTGCTTGTTTGCCACCTAAAAATTACAGCATAACCCAGAAAAACAAAAAATATTATTGATAAATAGTTGAAAAAAATTAACAAGGAATCAGTTTAAAAAAAAGTCACTTTACTGCATTTTTTACATGCATTTTTTGAGATATTGACTTGGGACCACCTTCTATCATTGTTGGGTGGTTAATCCTTTATTTTAATAGGAAAATAATTTTCGGCCACCACCTTGGATATCAACTTTATTTTTTAAAATGTAATTTGGTGTTGTGACTTATCATTATTAACTAGATTTTTACGCTGATTACAATGCTGAAATCCGTTTTTGAAAATATGCATTCGTTAAAAATAAATTCTAAAATGAAAAGTCATCCCTAAACATTCCTTTTGGACGTTCATATTTTCATCATTTTTTTATTATTATTTTTGTTACATCTCTCATTAAAATTAAGATATGTAGTTAGTTACTTGTAAACTTAAAATACTCAGTGAAACAGTGGCTTTCATTTGAGATATTAATCATCACTATTGGACAAGTGACAGATGAGCTATAAGGCTTAGAACTTAACTATCAATTTTTTGGAAGGTTAATTTTCATCAATTATTTAAAGCTCCGGTTCTAATTAAGGTATTTAGTTCATTTTGGTCATAAATCACTCAGTAAACCATCAGCTTTTAAGTGAGCTAGCACTCAATAAAACCAGACAAAAGTTCAAGTGTGAGTTTTCACTCAACATAAATTCGTTTCATTTGCATAACTCGATTCATTTGAGATTCATTGAAGGATTTCTCTAGTTCCAAAGAAGACTCAATAATCATAAGGTCCTAGTTGACTCTGGAGAATATTGGCTTTGAGTCATAAGATATTTTAATAAATTGAGTTTCAGGTGAGTTGTGGTTCTAAACCCAATTTACAATTAAATTTTCAGACATTTTTGTTCATATAAAGACTGATATCTCCAGTTCTAGGACAGGAATGGAGTTCTGAATGCTTTTAAAAGGCTCAGTAAAATATCAGCTTTATTTTGAGACTGTGACCATTTAATTCGGACAAGTTCGGGGTAAATTATAATCCACTATTAAGCGTAAAATTTAAAAATGACTAAAGGTGTGTGGATATTCTGAAAATTCTTAGGTCTTAGGTCAGTTTCACACTATCTGATTTTTGTCGGTCTGACAAAAAGTCGGATGTCGGAGGAGTTTTGGTGAAACAAAGAAACGTATTGAGCCTTTCACATTATGCGACTACGGTTTTTTTCGTCGGTCCGACGTTGGAAAGCATTCTTCCGACACATTTGGCACCAGTGGAACATATGATCAAATGGGCGCTTTCACACTGTCCGACTTTTTGACGGACCGACACAAATCGGATAGTGTGAAACTGGCCTTATAGCTCATGTGTCACTTGTCCAATGTTCATCATTAATATCTCAAATGAAAAATTCTTCTACATTTCATAGAGCAACGTTCGGTCCTCCTGGTACTTGAAAAATAAAATTAGCGAAAATAAGATGCTGACAATGTAAGTTTAGTAAAAAAAACTTACTTGTTTTTGTAGCATTTCAAATACATGGTTAATACCAAGTTGCTTTGCAACTAGACCAAGCTCACTTTGTTCTTCAACCAAACACTCAAGTTTGCCCGTGTACATACAGCTGAAACCAATTGTTTAATATTATAAATCATGAATCTTAATCCACTAAAGAATGTTTAACCAGGCTATTTATTGCAAAAGTAAAGATGTAGCCTATGGTAGAAAAAAGTCCTCTTGTCAGAATGTTCATGGATTACTTTGAGAATGTTTTAAGAAGTAATTTAGGCTACTCCTTAATTTCTGATGTAGCACTGATTGCAGATTACAACAAAAAAATGGACCTTATTAGTTTCTGGTGTACATAAGTTTTGCCTTTTTCAGCAACTCACTTTCATTTACTTTCGGGTAATACCATCTTGAAAATATTGTTTCCTTAACAGTAGATCAATATAAATTTCCATACAAACGATAAAAAATTGTACATATATACTCGGACGCACACATGTAATTCATGCTAAACATTACAAAAAAAAAACCTACTACAAAATATTCCCAGCGAAAATATTAATTTCGATGCTGACCCAAAATTTGAAGAGATAATTAACCTTTCCTGAGGGTTGGACACATACAAGATGTTTAAGGATAAATCTAAACAACTTTACCAGGCAATTCTTCACATCTAGCCAAGAAAAAAATGTAATAGGAAAATAGGTCCGGAAATCGTTCGTTATAGAGTAACAGGAGTAACAGTCAAAATTGTATTTTAAAAAGTTTCTGTGTATTTATTGCACTTTCTGGCCTCTAGATTGAAAGCTAATTTGATAAAAATTGTTGGTGCATCTTTCATGGTTACATAGCAAAATCAATTCTAAAGATATTTAATTGATATTTTATGCTTAAATGTTGAGTTTGGCTGAACTAACCAAGTTTGAAACTGAAACTGTTATATAAAATTCAGAGGTCACAAAATTTATTTTTGTCTGTCAACAATATAATAATCATTCAAGTGACCTTATACTCCAACTTTGCCTTAAATCAAAGTTGTGTGATGTGTCACTAAAGTTCTATGAAATCACACAACTAGCCTTGGGCGTGCTGGGGGGGGGGAACTAACATCAGTTCGGGAAGGCTGCAATTTTCCCCAAAAAATCAGAATTTAATGGAAAACAGAAAATGTCCCCTTGTTAACACTTTTGATCGGTAACACTTATGAAGATGAAAAATATTGTTAACATAACATCATTTTGAAAATAAAACACTTATAATAAGTAAAAATACCCCGTCACAGCAGACCTGCATACTCAGCGAATTTCAAATGCAAAACAACATATTTCAATCCAAAATAGCAAGATTTTACATGTTTTGAAAGCTCCATAAGAATAACATGGGGAATGAGTATGCAGGTTTGCTGCTATGGGTATATTAGAACTGGGTGGTTTTAATTCAATATTTAATAGATCTGAACTAGAAGAAGCCATTTACCAAGTTTTATCAAGATATGTTGAGAAATAAGCGAGATATAGAATTTTTCTTATTCACCATAAGGTTAACATTGGGACAACGTACTGTGTTTACCAGTTTCAATATCTCAGTAACCAATGGACATAGAGCAGTGATTCAAAATACTAAATTGTTTGTTTTTTGAGCTGAATTCAATGGTGCCAACAAAAATTCGATTACTTTTATTTTTTTATGTAAAAGACTAAAAAAAAAACCCATTTTTGGGGAGTTTACCCCCCTTTACCCCCCCTTCCGGTGGTCCGATCGGGCTGGTTTTCGAACTCGTCCGAATAATTACTACTTTACATGGCTGTGCCAAATTTCATTCAGATAGGACCATTTTTACGGCCGCTATCAAGCTTAGACACATGGATATTAGATGTACATATGAAAATGAACAAATAGTTTTTTTTTTTGCTTCTAGGGGCCTCAAAACAAAAAGTTATCATGGTCTCGGGCTTAGGTCTTACCATGAGTACTACGGTAACAGCTTCTTCCCTATAGGGGAAATTTGCTAAAAGGCAAACCCCCTTCCGCATAAAAAAACAAATAACTCCGTTGTTCTTAATCGGATTTTTTTCTCAGGTTTTGTTCTCGGATTTTAAAATAACCAAAATTACCGAAAATCATAATGGAGACTGCCCCAAAATTACAAATTTAAAAGGCGGCTTTGTTAATCACAGGAAATAATGTAGAAGAAGTTAATCCAATCAGAGGTTTCACCACCATAATAAGTACCCTCTGATTGACCCACATACATTTTTTGAGGCAGCTGGAGGCTACAGAAGAGCTTCACTCTTCCTACCTCTAGATAACATCTTGATTTCTCTGCATTTTGTGTTTGTAAAATTATATTATATATTATTCTATTTATTATAGGGGACCTTGGGTGGTCCCTACTTTGCAAGCGACATTAAGTGGTGCAATCTGTGGTTGACCTTTAGAAACTTTTTATGCCATATCCAAATATTTAGGTATAAACAAAGTGAATTGAGTTGGGGCAATTGTTACAAAACTTAAGTCTCTTAAAACTGTACTTAAGTAATGGCCTTTCTGAAACTGCTGAGACATAGCCTACTAGAAATTTTTTTTTCCAGTAAAGACTGTTGGCATCGCAGGTTAATATGTCAATTATTAAATATTCACTATTCTTATTTTGAGCCATTAATGCAGGTACGTATGTTTATTATAATTTAGAGTAAGTCTAATTTTAAAAAATACAATATCAGGGTTTCAAATAGTTTTAATTTTAAAACTGATCATTCAAATTATTATTGTTGACATGTCATTTTTGAGAAAGGCTTGACCCTCGAAGTGCTGCTACGTGTTGAAACTTTGACCAAGTTTTAATATGAATATCTTTATTTTGTCCGTATTTGGTTTTTAACTGCCAAAATTTTTTTAATTATATGCCAAATCAATGAATTAAAAACAAAATTAAAAAGTGCCCTCCTATAACCCTTCTTTCTTAAGGGTAGAAAGAAGCAAAACAGGTGTCCACTGCAATCCCTGTTATAGCATAGCCATTTCTAGTAACAAGACCGCGGCGCTAGTAACAACGTGCCTCAGGGTTCAGCTGATTTGTTAATCCATACTCTCTCATGGAATTATCTTTTGTTTACTTGAAATCAGCAGGGTCTGTAAGGGTTTTTACCATACAAAAAACCCTTGCAAAGCGGCGCTGTCAGTTCGAAGGCCGCAGCCTTATTACTACAGACAGCCATGACAATAGCCATCAACTTCGACCCAAGCTGGGTCGGCCCTCTCACCAATTTTACCACACTATTGCAGGCCTAATAGGGATTGCTCATGCATGGAAATCGACTCATGCACACCACTCCAAATGTCTTCAAAACTGACTCGTCAGTCAACGCCTTAAACCACACATCCACATTAGCACCGTCTGACAATGCTTGCTTGACATTTAACCTCTTGAATCCCGAGTAATTGAGGTTATGCTACTGTGCTCAACCCGAGTATTTTTTGCCATTTTGCATGCTTATTTTAAAAAATTGTAACATATTGAAAAACTTAGTTAACATACATAAATATACTTTTTTTGTGATCAGAATAATCTACAGAATATTAAAATTACAAAAAATGTAAAAGCTATATCATCACTTATCAGCAAATCTGGTCTCAAGGTTATGTAAACATCATCCACCTTTGGGCGAGGCACTAAATCTCCGTCACCACACTGAATACTAACTATCTTCATCATAATCGTCGTTATAATTAACCACAGATATATCACTTAACCTATCATTGTCTACATATTCATTAATTTCTAAGAGGACGCGACATTCCGGCACGGTTATCCATTGTTTACAGGCAAACTACGCCATTGCAACACGAATGTAGCATAAACAAAACATCATCTGTTTTCTAAACACCGTTGTAGTGATGCTCGGAAATCTAGAGCAAAACAAAATATACCATGAGAATCCGCGTTTCTTCCCGATTAGAATGGTACCAGACAAGGCATATTATTCTTCTTCCAGCTGTCGTAGCTAGCGCGGCAAATTCAAACTGCACACGGCCGCACATATGCGCCCGTGAGCTACCAGCGGGGCTACCGCGCGGACACAAATATGCGCCCGTAGGATTCAAGAGGTTAAAGCCTACGGCCCTAGCGTACGTAGTGGCATCTTCACTACTCGCCACCAGGGTGGGTTAGTGGCCGACACAATCGTTTTGCGAATGGATCGTGATCGCGACATTTAGCACTTTGAGGGTTAATGCAAAATAAAAACCAAGTCTTGATAAATATGGTTACAAATTCGTTTTGACACTTTTTTGATTACATACCTGACCAGGGCTTTGACATGTTGAGGCTTCATTCCCAAGGGCAAGTGAAGATGAACAACTCCGGTGGAAGGGGGAAGGACATCAAAGAACCCGCTACAAGACTTTAAAATCACTTTGTGGGCCTATAGAGAAAAATTAAAAATATATATGAACTTATGAATAGTAAGAAGACTGGCCACTAGTCATTAAATATATTGTTTGAAATTAAAAATACAAGCAAATAATCTGTTTTAGACAATACTTTTTCAAAAACTTTATTTAGACACTCAGCTGACTGCTTGTAACAATCAAAGCTGTCCTGCATAATTTGTTTTGATAACTTAAGTTTCCTTTTTAATATGGGCCAAAACCA
The DNA here is from genome assembly GCA_035578135.1 of Flexamia atlantica. NCBI lineage: Eukaryota > Metazoa > Arthropoda > Insecta > Hemiptera > Cicadellidae > Flexamia > Flexamia atlantica. Next base: position 47,274,369 of record JAQJVK010000005.1, on the reverse strand, counting down.
CACTCTGACGGCTTTTAGGTTCATGCACTGACTTGAGACTCCAAAAGGCACTCCTATGCATAAAGTGCTTTCAATTAACATAAATCATCAATATCATCCCAAGAAATTAGCCATGATCTTTTTCACAAAAATCGCCTCATTCTTTATTTTGTCCGTATTTGGATGACAATAATAAATATGGTGGGTGATAAATACGGTTTGGGATTTAGTGTTTTAAATCCCAAACACACAGTTCAGTTGATTCTCGCTAACTCAGATTACCATGGGAATTTGATATTTCTTTGAGTTACATATAATTCTGACTTAGAAATAGTTTCAGTTAACAAGGTGATTCTTAATAAATTTTGACTCACAGAGGTGGTTTGAGTAAAATTCGGATAGAGGTAAACCAAATGAAAATTCAGAAAGAAGTCAAGAAAACTGAAGTTGACCCTGACATGAATTATTGACACGTTGTAGCCTGTGTGCTGGGGTTTTGATTTACAGAGGTGCATCGAGTCGAGACATATAGGTTAAGTGCAAATTAAATTAGACTTATCAACTTAACTATGACTTAGAGTTATAGAGTTAATTTTTCATGGTTTGACTTAACCTTTAAAGGTAAAGTAGGGCCAACAAATCATTTCAAGTTAAGCAAGGTTTTTTTATTCCGACTAAGAAAAGGTTTTTCCTAAGGGATCAAAAATAATTTGAATGATCAAGGTTTTAGAGTTACTGAGGTTCGAGTTATCGAGGGTCGACTGTATCAAATTGCTTAACGTTAATTAAATTGCAATACGTTATAGCCTATTATAAAATTACATTATTACAATAATCCTAATGAGTTACATTAATCCTAAAAAAACTTTGTAAAGTCTTACCTGGATTACGGTGTCACTGTCACGGAACTTTAGTGTCACATCACACAACTCTGATTTAAGATAAAGTTGGTGCATTTTGCGAAGAACGTGTTCCTCCCACTTTGGAAGATGGAAGAACCTTTTCTCTTTGCTGTCGGTCACCATTTTGGTATTTTTATCAGGAACAGGGCTTCTTTTTTATTCAAAATAAATCATCTCAAAGGAGGTTCAAACACTGATGACATAACTATCTGCAAAATATTTAAAACATTTGTTAAAATTTTAAAACTGCATAAAGAATCTATTTATCTAAATTATGAACTCAAGCACACCTTCATAAGGCAGGAGAGAGATGTTCTTATTTTCAAGCGAAGCCTAAGAGGTTCCTCATTGTTAAAGAGTTTTGCTCGGCGGGGGAGTTATGGATGGGCGGGATCTCACATTCCTTCTCGGGGGTGGACAGAGTTCAAAATGTTTTTCCTTGGCTTTTACATTTTTTTAATTTAGTGTTCCTTTTCAAAGCAATGGGCTGTTCCTCATCGTTAACGAGTTTTGCTCGGCTGGGGTGTTATGGATGGGCGGGATCTCACAACCCTTCTCGGGGGTGGACAGAGTTCCAAAATTTTTTCCTTGGTTTTTACAGTTTTCTTTTATATTTAGAGTTCCTTTTCAAGGCAATGGACTTGCTTCCAGTATGTACATTTGCTTGGATTGTGACACTTGTCACAACTTGTCATAATTGTTTACAGCAATAAAGATTATTATTATTATTATTATATTATTAGCCTACCTTCAGTCACGTATTATTTATCAGACCGCGTTCTGTTGTATGACACGACTGAAGGTCAGCGGCGCATTCCCATCACATTCGGGGCTGCACAGGGGTCCATTCTAGGACCTGATCTCTGGAACGTGTCCTACGACAGCTTGCTGAGGCTAGACATGCCCGATGAGACCCGCCTCGTTGGCTATGCTGACGACATTGCTGCCTTGATCGCTGCGAGGGACGTTGAGCAGGCAAAACTGAGGCTCAAGGTAGTAATGGCCAAGGTCAACGGGTGGATGCGAGATCACGGTTGTCCTATCAGTAAGACGGAAATTGTCGTCCTCACCAAAAAGAGGATAAAATAAACACTGTGTTTCCGGTGCAGATAGGTGATGTCACACTCGAGACCAAGCCTGCTGCAAAGTACCTGGGAGTCATGGTTAACAGCAGGCTGTCTTTCAGCAAGCAGATCCAGCGTGCCACTGACAAAGCCGCTAAGGGTGTCGCTGACCTTGGTAGGCTTATGCCCAATGTCGGCAGACCCCGCTGACTGCCGTCCAGTCAGTCTTGCTGTATGGAGCAGAGGTTGGGCTCACACGCTCGAGAAGCAAGTCTTCCGAGACCGGCTTGCCCGAGCCCAGCATCGAGGAGCTTTGCGGGTCGCTTCAGGCTACTGCACAGTCTCCGAGCCTGCTGTGATGGTGATTGCCGGAGTCATCCCCGTCCTCTTCCTTGCAAGGGAGAGGCAGGCGATCTACCAGAGGAGGCCTGAAGTGGGTTGTGATTGACTCCTGGCATCGCGACCCCTGGGAAGCCGAGCCGAGGAGACGTTGGACTTTCCAGCTCATACCTTCCGTCCGACCATGCTGCTGGTGGAACAGCAGCATGGCGAGATCGATTACTTCCTTTCTGGTCACGGGGGGGGGGGGGGGGGGCTTCCGAGCCTAGCTGAACCCGGTGGGGTAGGTAAAGTCCCCAGCCTGGACTGTCTGTATCACACCGGAATCCCAAACACATCCAAGAACACCTTTTTCAGTGCGACCATTGGCAAGCCCGCCGAGTCTCGCTTTCAACTGAGATCGGCGTGGTCGTCAGCCTACATAACATCGTCGGAGCTATGCTCCAGGGAGAGGGCAACTGGAGGGAGGGGGGGGGGTCTGGCACTATGTCCAGGCCATCCTTCGGGCGAAAGAAGTCGAAGTCTTAATCCTCAGCTTTTCTCCACGGAGGTTGCCCTAGTAGTGTAATATCAAAGGCCTAGCCCGAAGTGATAGCCTCTCCATTTTAATAGTGTTCTCGGTGTTGAGGGTGGTGGTTTAGTCAGTAGTTCAAGGGACTTTGAGCTTGTGGGAGTCCGACACTACTGAGGGGACAACAAGCCCCTCAGTGAGCGCAAACACATTCCACCTCCTACCAAAAAAAAAGTTATAATTACCTTCGGTTATCCATAGACCAAAAAAATGGGAATATTGAAATAAAAAGTTTGGTACAGTATTAGTTATATTCTGTAAGATAGAAACATAGGCCCTACAGTGCTGGAGATAACGAACAAAAGTTTTAACCCTTTTAAGGCCAGCTCCCAAACTGTGGTACTTGCGAAAAAGGCCAGCTCCCAAAATGTGGTTCTTGCGAAAAAGGCCAAGCCAATTCCTATGTGCTGTGCATAGTTTTAGTTAAAGGCCTATAATTTCCACAATTTTTATCAAATACTCATAATTCTTTTTTTAAATTGTTCCTAATTAAATGGGCTTAAAAATGCATTAGAATATATTATGAAATTATGAGAAAGATATTTTGTTTACGGATATATGTAAGAAAATTTTAATGAGCTAATTTATATTTTTCCACTTTGACGGCATATAAAAAATATATAACTTTGTTTTACATCCAAAAACCATTTATAACTAGGTATAAAGTAAAACTTATTTACAGGAAGTATGCCAATTTTGAAGAACCTACCTTAATTAATAACAGAACTATAAGGGATAATGTAAAAATTGACACTTCGCTGTTTTAAGCCTAAATGGAAAACGCCATATTTTTTGCATAGGTGCAGGAGGGTGATTTCGCTTACAGGTCATTTATCTCGACTTCTTTTGCTCATTCTTCATTGAAAACACAAGTCAAGCACACACAACTCATTTAATAAATGATATTTGGTCGATTAAAACATTAACCTCATCACATAACCAACAAAACACGAAAATTAAACAGCAACAAAATCATCACATGGCCAGCAGGCGATCATGAAAATCTATACAGACAACTAGGAAATTTAGGCTAAAACAGCAGTATTTGCCATTATTCATGAAGCCCAGGTGTCCCTCTACAAGGGAATATCAAGTTTAGTGGCCTTTGGAAAATACAACCAGCCAGGAAATGGGGAAAAGTGGACGGGTGCCTGTTACGGCCGTCGGCCGCTAACGTAGTTTTTGCCACGAGGGCCTATTACGGCCGCCGGCCTTGAACATACTTTTTACCACGGGGGCCTGTTACGGCCGTAGGCCTTAAAAGGGTTAATCAAGTTTCCTACTCATAAATTACCTTATGCTCATAAAAAGAATCTCTTACAGCAAATTGGGCCAATTCTTTTTTCTAGGTTAGCTTAAATGTGGCTCATAGAGTGCAATAACCTGGGTTTATTGTTGAAAAAGCCCTATTTTTACAAAAGGCCTCTATTCAACTTTTTATATCAACCATCGATGGACAACACAGCCTGAGCCAGCGGCCGTGGGTTTGTTTAAGATTTCAAAGGCGCTCTAGGATAAAAATTGTCTCTCTGCAACATAAACTAAATGTTATTGCTGTGGCGAAGTTGATTTACAAAAATTATGTCAGACATTATTTCTAAAATAATAATCATTGTCCAGAACATATTAAGCTTTCAATAATAAACAGGTTTACATACCTTGACGTCACAATTCTATATAAGTACAACTTTATTTACTGTTGACTATAGTTTCGACTTCTTCGAATTCATTATCAAAACTAAGAACGTGAAAATATCATTCTTCTGAATTTCGTCTTGAGTTTAAAATCACATGAACACAACTATACAAACACTTAGACATTAAAAACAGTTCGCCGGCCGGCACCCGTCAGGAGTTCAGTGACGGGTGCCGGCCGGAGTTCAGTGACGGGTGCCGTCAGGAGTTCAGTGACGGGTGCCGTCAGGAGTTCAGTGACGGGTGCCGGCCGGCGAACTGTTTTTAATGTCTAAGTGTTTGTATAGTTGTGTTCATGTGATTTTAAACTCAAGACGAAATTCAGAAGAATGATATTTTCACGTTCTTAGTTTTGATAATGACTTCGAAGAAGTCGAAACTATAGTCAACAGTAAATAAAGTTGTACTTATATAGAATTGTGACGTCAAGGTATGTAAACCTGTTTATTATTGATTAACCAATTCTGGAAGGCTTCAACATGAATAAATTAAGCTTTCATTATAAAAATTGTTAAAATGACGATATATATAAATGAGTTTTCCTGCTATGTTTTATAATGGCTGTCATCTAATATTCCACATTGACATTTTTGTTAAAATATATTGGTAAATATTGGTAAAATTTTTATTTTTATGAAAAAATATAGCAGACTAGTCTACAGTAGCGTAATAATAATAAAATTTACAAAGAGACTTTTTTACTTTGTTTTTAACTGACCATTTTCATTGAACAAATCACGATTTTAACAAAACAAAATGGTTTTAGCTAATTTTTGTCTTCTGCCTAAATTTTTATTTTTAACAGTGCCTGATGGTTTTTTTTTGCAAGCCAAACAGAAAAATAGAGTTTATTTGATTTTATACCAAAAACTAGAAGTCATTTAAATACAGTTATTCTATTCAAAACTTTCCAAAGCAAATTAAAGAAGTTAATTAGACGTCGAGTGACTTGGAACATGGCTTTTGCAGTCTCGTGTGTTTTAGATCATAACTTCAGCCTGATGTAAAAATTTATCTATTTGAGCTATTGAAAACAATTTCATTAAATTTTTTACTGATTGACTCAAACCTTTAAAAACTATCAGTACTGCTACAAAATCCATTCATTAGGGCAGATTTACATGGGTAGATTTCGCAGGAGAGAGGCGAGCAAGTTGCTACTCACCCATTTAACTTGCCTGGTGTTGTAATAGCCCAGTAAAATCAGACAAAAAGTGGGAATCTACGCAAAAAATTCCATAGGCCTATATAAAAATTCAAACAAATAAATGTTTGATCGACCCAACTGAACTTGAAGCCCCTGAGGGTGGAGTGTCTGCTTGAGAAGGAATATAAAGTGCTCTAAAATCGGAGGTCTTGGGTGCAAATCATGAAATTTTAATAATGAACCTGTAACATATAAAATATTATTTGAAAGGTCTTGGTAACATGAACATTTTTTCATGAAAACAAAAACACATTTTCTTAATTTGTTTCAAATTGGCGACAATTTTCGTGACTTGCTTGTCTTCACAAAATTCAGTAAGTTGCTCTGTAGGCCCCTAATTCAAAAACTAGTTAACTTTTTATTGTTCTGGTTCAAAATTCTTAGTCATTTTAACCTTAGCCTATGTCACATTATATGTTCACCAAAATGTTCCGTTAACGAGTCCTTTAAAATGATGCAAAATTTGTGAATAAAATGTCAATAAGTTATTCAAACCCAAGGTCCCCATGGAACACTCTGTATTCCTCCTCATGCAGAAAACCCCTCTTCGGGTAGCCTAGCTGTGCAGGTTTAAGTTAATGCAGTGGGACCTTAATTTTAGTGATACCAAATGTGCATCATATTTTTGACATGATTTTAATAGGCTACCTCTGTTTCACGGATGGGCCAATCCGGATAATCCATGAGCTTGTTTTTACAAAAAACTACCAATATTGTTTTGAAAACCTGTCCACATACATAGGCTACATTTAGGCCTACTTTTGACAATATTTAACCCTTTTAGGGCCAGCTCCCAAACTGTGGTACTTGCGAAAAAGGCCAGCTCCCAAACTGTGGTGCTTGCGAAAAAGGCCAAGCCATTTCTTATGTGCTGTGCATAGTTTTAGTTAAAGGGCTATAAGTTAATTTACACAGTTTTTATCAGATAGGCCTACTCATATATCTTTTTTTAAATTGTTCCTAACTAAATGGGCCATAAAATGCATTAGAATACATTATGAAATTATCAGAAAGAAATTTTGTTTCCGGATATATGTAAGAAAATTTTAATGAGCTAATTAATATTTTTCCACTTTGACGGCATATAAAAAATATATAACTTTGTTTTACATCCAAAAACCATTTATAACTATAAAGTAAAACTTATTTACAGGAAGTATGCCAATTTTGAAGTACCTACCTTAATTAATAACAGTACTAACTTATAAGAGATAATGTAAAAATTGACACTTTGCTGTTTTAGGCCTAAATGGCAGACGCCATGTTATTTGCATACAGGAGGGTGATTTCGCTTACAGGTCATTTATCTCGACTTCTTTTGCTCATTATTCATTGAAATAACACAAGTCAAGCACACACAACTCATTTAATAAATGATATTTGATCAAGTAAAACAATAACCTCATCACATAACCTACAAAACACGAAAATTAACAAGAACAAAATCATCACATGGCCAGCAGAAGATCATGACATGAAAATCTGTACAGACAACTAGGAAATTTAGGCTAAAACGGCAGTATTTGCCATTATTCATGAAGCCCAGATGTCCCTCTACAAGGTAATAGGCCAATCAAGTTTAGTGGCCTTTGGAAAACACAACCAGCCAGTAAATGGGGAAAAGTGGACGGGTGCCTATTACCGCCCTCGGCCGCGAACGTAGTTTTTGCCACGGGGGCCTATTACGGCTGCCGGCCTTGAACGTACTTTTTACCGCGGGGGCCTATTACGGCCGTCCGTCTTAAAAGGGTTAAATTCCACCTTCTGTATTGTGTAAATTATCTAAAAAGGTTACAGTCAATGGAAGCGGTGCACTTGCTGCTCTCCATAGCCTGAAGTGGACGATCATAACTCCACAACCACCACCTCTACCCACTCAAAGGTCCTGTCAGCGCGGCTGGCCAACTTCAACTGATCTGCAGCCAGCAGACCAGTAAGCCGCCAGCAGCACGCTGTTGGGGTAATCCAGTTTGTTTCTTTGGTCGCTGTTTAACTTAAATTGAATTTTTTAGTATACTCAACATTTGAGAACTGTGGAAGTGATTTTAACTTTCTGGCCTTGGACTTAAAACGTTGAGATGAAACTGCCACCAAACTCATTGTGGGATAGGCTTCCACATAATTCAATTTAAAATAGGCCTAGGCCTAAAATGAATTAGGCCTAGACTGAGCCAAACTGAGTGTTATAGTAATCAGACAGATGTTTATACAACCTGGCTTGTCTGATAAGTCATAAGATAGGTACATTAACTTGGATGAAAGTAACTTAATTTATAGTTTGGCCTAGGATGAAGAATAAAAATGGAGATAAAGAGGTCACATCACAAAATGAAACAAGAATGAGTAAGCTAGAGGTGGATGGATGGAAGATTTATGACAGATTTATGGCCGTTCAAAAAACATACCAATTACTATTGAATTACTTACAGTTTTGAATCTTCTTTACCTTTGAACATTGTCAGTAAATTTATCCTAGGCAGCTCCATCTCTTAGAGCTAGAAAACATTATTGAACAAAACATCACTTAGTCCGTTCTGTATCCGCAAGATCGAAGCACCATCAAGCAACACACCACGCATGAGAACTCAACAACCCTTGGCTCTGGAAAAACTATTGAGTTTCTAATTTTCTTTAAATTAACATAAACTTTTCATCAACTAAAATTCACGACTTAATTGTATTTTAGTTTATAATATTATGATAGGGTAAACAGTAAACAATTCGATCAATAAGAAGTAGAAGTAGCAGAACAAAAATTAAAACAATCAAGGCTGTCCAACTGAACACTTTAAAGCTTCTACAACGGAGAAAAATCGTACGCTTTACACTGTATATATTTTTTATTTTAGTATATTTCTACCTGGTGACATTTTTAACGTGTTGATTAGGCATGTTCAGCCGCTCTCCACTGGTCACTGTCAGTGTTATTCGACCACAACAGCGAGCACAGAATATAAATAGAGGGGTACTTTTTAGCGAATTTTGTCCGTAGGCGCGATACTTTTGTAAAAAAGATCCGATCGCGATGAAATTTGGTACTTACGTCTAGAGTGACATTTATTACTTTGAGTTCGAAAACCAGCGCGATAAGTTAAATCTAAGGCAGGGGCGGATCTAGGAATTTGTTCAGGGGGGGGCGCATTCCGGGGAGTGGAATACCCCCCAGACAAAAGGGGGGTTCCGGGGGTCCTCCCCCGGGAAAATTTTAAAATTTAGACTTAAATGATATGGGTTTTTAAGCATTTAAGGCACTAAATTTAGAGTTTAGTTAATCATAATACAGTACGTTATTTTTTCAGCTTACAGTATTAGAAGCGTTTTAGTTCATCGCGATCGCGGGGGTTAGTGAAGTTCATTGTATGTGATGCGGAAAGTGAAAAGAGACATCAAGTCGAAATTTTCCAGTTTTGAGTTATTAACATCCTGAAATTCAGCATTAAATTACAAACAATTTGACATATAATTTATAGTGCTATAATTTTTCGCCTTTGAGTTGTTGGCATTTTAATTTTAACTAGTTATAACGGGTATTTTAGGTAATAAGAGCCCGGAACTTCAAACGTTCACAGAATACTTATTATTAGTCTAGTATTTAAGAAATGAATTAGGTATCAAAATAAAGCTGAAAACTAGATCTTTAAAACTGAACAAAAAGAGACGTGATACACTTACAATTTCATTGTTTAAAAAACAAAAAAGTGAGAAGTTAGAAAAGGGACCTCAACTCGGAAGGCAGAATACCGAGGAATAAAAGAGAAATCAAGACGGTGATTTTCGGACTTAGACAATATTCTTTTACAACGAAAAACTTGAAGTAGTTCACTTATCCGCCAATAGATGTCAGGAGAGACTAGTTTTGTAATGCCCCTGACGACTCTGTCAGTGCGGGCTTGCACATTTGGGAAATGGAACCTGAAGTCACCCGCCATGTTATTTCCCTTTTAAGCGACTTGAGGTTCCTTTCGTATGCTAAATAGACATATACTGCTAAATCGATTATTTTTAATATTTATCGGTTTCTTATCGCTAAAATAACAGAACCGAACCGAACCGTACACAAAACAACTGCGTTGTGTTTCGTCAAATTGCCGATTAAAGGTAGAGCACGATGCCAGCACGAAATTACCCCTCCGCGCATTACCACGTTTAGCTCCACAATTTAGTAGGAATGCAGACAGTTCTTTAGTTAAAATATATAACCTCAATTAGACAATGTTGAAATGGGATGTTTGGATTGTATATTAAGAAATAACTCTAATACATTAATCTGAATAAGTGCAAGCCCTATGCATTTTTGTGTAAGTGAATCCCATTTCAGGCCCCAACTATTAAAACGTAAAACAAACTCTGGACCTGAGGGGGGGGCGATCGCCCCCCTCGCCCCCCCTCTGGATCCGCCACTGATCTAAGGAGGGTTTTAAAATAAAATAAAACAAAATAAAATTTATTTTTAGGATTTAATATCTTTTATTATTTTTAGCGAATTTCCCCTATAGGGAAGAAGCTATTACCGTAGGTCTCATGGTAAGACCTAAGCCCGAGACCATGATAACTTTTCGTTTTGGGGCCACCAGAAGCAAAAAAAACCATTCGTTCGAATTTATATATATATATGAGTGTCTGTGAGCACGATAGCGGCCGTAAAAATGGTCCAATCATAATGAAATTTGGTACAGACATGTAAAGTGGTAATCCCTCGGACGAGTTCGTAAACCAGCCAGATCGGACCACCGGAAGGGGGGGTAAAGGGGGATAACCCCCCCCAAAAATGGGTTTTTTGAGTTTTTTTACATAGAAAAATAAAATGTATCGAATTTTTGTTGACTCCTTTGAATTCAGCTCAAAAAACAAACAATTTAGTATTTGAATCACTGTTCTATGCCCATTGGTTACCGAGATATTAAAAGTGATAAACGCAGTATGTTGTCCCAATATTAACCTTATGGGAAATAAGTAAAATTCTATATCTCGGTTATTTCTCAACATATCTTGATGAAACTTGGTAAATAGCTTCTTCTAGTTCAGATCTACTAAATATTGAATTAAAACCACCCAGTTTTAATATACCTGTAGCAGCAAACCTGCATACTCATTCCCCATGTTAATCTCGCTAATGTTGGATTGAAATATGTTGTTTTGAATTTGAAATTCGCTGAGTATGCAGGTCTGCTGCAACGGGGGTATTTTGTAAATTTAGGTGTCAAAATTGAATTCAGCTTAAAAAAATAAACATTATATAGCATTTTGAATGATTACTCTACATCAATTGGTTACTGAGATATTGGATCTATAAAGCCAACCAAAATTTGCCTCGAAATAAAAAATGTGAAAAATCCCGTTTTCAATGTATTTCTTATGGAAAACATGTGTTTTTTACTTTTTCACCATAAATCTCAACAAAAACAAACTACAGGGAGAGAGCTTTCCAATGACCCATTAATTAATAAAATCGGCCCGATAGAACTGGAGATTTAGTTGTCTGAAGGTTGGACTAAACTACTAAACTGAATTATTATAAGAAGATGTTGAAGCATATGGCTGCCTCTTTGTAATGTATAGAGATATTGTTTTGTATTGTTGTGTCTTTTACCATAATGTTTACCTGTTTTTGTTTACAAACATTCAAACATTCTCGTTTTGACATTTGGTATGGTGAATAGAAGCGCTGACTATACAGGGCCAGTTTGAACTATTCCATGCATCAGCGCTAATTTCTGCTCTGCATTTCGGCGGCGGAACTAAACAAATTAACATTGGAGGTCCTATATACATTGCTTTGTGAGCAACAGGAACAGCCCAACAGCCACACGGATCGTCGCTCAAAACGCTACACAATTTTTCAAATAAACTGCGGTTAGGGGAACTTAGAATCAATTAAAAATTTACGAAATTTGGCAGAAAGCATGTCCGTTGGTGCTGCTCACTAACGGTATGATTTTTAAGTCGACAATATAAAAGTATACTGTAATTACAATAACCGATTTAATCAATAAAAATTGATTAAATTTATATTCATGACATAAAAAAGTCAGTGAGGATATTTTTTATTTTTTAGTCAGAAAGTTTTTGATTGTTACCATGTCCTATTACAGAAATAGTTGAAACGTAACATAATTTCTTAAACTCTACGACCAGTCGTCAACGAGAAAATCCAGGTTGAAGATAGTAAAAATTGGCGCAGCGCTCGGAATAGGCCAGACGTCGCGGTCGGGCGTCGTCACGCGCCGAAACGCATTTGGATAACTATTTGATTAAACGTTTTATATGCCTATATATGTTCCCCTTTATCAACCACTTTTCCTATTTTTAAATATTTTTTCTAGATAATTCTTATATTTCCTTTATTAGTTTTACGTTTTATAATTTATTACCATTTATTTCTATTACTGAAAAGCCTCTACATGTGACCCACCAAGGGAAAAGGGACCTTCGATAAATTGAGGGGATTTTTTCGAAATTGAGTTATTAGTATATCCTTAAGAGGGTTCCATACCTACCCCAAAATATGCCTAAAACACGCTCCGCGCGGTGTCATTTAGCGCCTACACTTTTCAAAATAAAATGTTATTTAACATAGCATTTCAAAGATAACGAGTTGTAGAATGTTAATTGCTAACCCAAAATCGTTCATGTTAACGTATTCTGAAGATAAATTCTGTTGAAGTTGACCAACTTTAATGCCATGTATCTTTTTAATGAATGGGCATATACGATTTTGGGCACTCTGCAACTCCTTACCTTTACAATGCTATAACCGAATAACTTTTATTTTAAGAGTTGGAAACGCTAAATGACCCCCAGTTTACCCCTGCACCGGCCTGCGTGTCGAAAAGTGCACAAATTTAACATGGGCTCTTATGGAGCCCAGTTCTAAAAGTCGCCGCTCACGTCGTCGAAAACTGCCGTTGGTAGGGAACCCTCTTAATCTACATTAAACACCAAAAAAACTGGCGAAAGAATTTTCAAGATATCTTAAACAATGCCTGAATTATAAATTTTTGAATTTGAAGTATTAAAAACACAAATCTTTTTGCAAATTTCTAACTTCAATTTTTTTGTTACCATCTACATTATTGGTTATGTTTTATATATCATTTTGTCAGAAATTTAAAGCTGAATATGAATCCACCATTGCATTTGTGTCAATTGTTTGTATTTTTAGTCAAATGTTACTGAAATAGATGGGAGTAGAGAAAAAAAACACAACGTTTTAAAGACAAAATGTCTTGTTACATGATAAAAACTTAAGTTAATTTAAATTTATACTCAAATAAGAATTTCTTATAAAAAAACTTAACAAAATATGACATTATATTAGTGTCTGAGTTTTTACTTTTTTGTTTGTAGACCTCCTACTATATTTTTGTTTGTTTTGAAACTTCACCTGGACCAGGAGCTAAGTCGTTGACTACTTCTTCAGGAAGATCCTGTACATTTTCATCATCTGATTCCTCGATGAATGCTTAGCAAGTCCTGAATTTATTCCTCACAGAACTCTCGGATTTTCTTAACTTCAAAGCGTTAAAATAGCATTGGGGATGTCAAGGTCCCCTTTCTCCAGATTGCAAGGGTTTCGAAACAGATTAATTTAACCATTTTAAAAGTTAAATTCAGGTGTAATATCGTCCGAATATTGTTTGGAAACGTATAAACAGTAAAGAAACAATAAAAATCAGAAAATGTGTTTTTTCTGACCCTATCCTCTAAAACTTGCTGTCCTGTAAAATTTTTTCTGGGCAGATAAGGTCCCTTTTCCCTTGGCGGGTCACATATACAGGGTGCCCTAGATTCCACTCAAACTAATTGAAGGGGTCCCCAGTAAAACGTTCTAATCGACAAAAACCTAGTTTCGATAAAATCAAGCGTTGAAAGTTGAATTTTGAAATTTACGGGTTTTTTTCAAGATTAGAACTTACGATCATGTATAATATTTTAATACCCTATTTATAACATCATAATTAAGTAGAAAAAAAATAGCCTTGTATTAAAGTTTTACTTGACATTAGCCATTTTTTAACATTTTACTTGTTTTTTTGGGTTGTAACGTTCTAAATGGCTGGCGTTTGAAACGTTCTCTGACGGACTGCTCTTCTGCTTTGCAAGAAAATATCAGGGAATGTAGGAATACCAACATAAACGAAAATAAAACTAAATATAAAACAATTTTATTGATATAAAAGTAGAAAACCCTCATGTTGTTACATAACGTGATACGTCATTTTGCTAAAAGGTATCCAAATGTGATGCTTAAAAAGTTATTCTACTCACTTCTTTTGGGGGCAATTTTCCAGGTCTTGGCTTCTTAGTTTTTGAAATATAGGGTAATCCAGATTTCTACATTCCTTCCTGGTCTTATCCTTCCATTTTCCAATATTCACTTCACGTGTTTTATTTTTACTTATGCGATTTTGGTCTCTGGGTGACAACGCAACGACCGGCAGGGAGTCTATCTTTCGGTGAATAGAATGTTATTACCCAGCAAGTCCATGGAGTCCCACGAACCACGCCAACTTTGACAGACAAAAACAGGGCTGCCAACTCAAATATCTTAAACACCCCCGTTGTGCAGCAGACCTGCATACTCAGCGAATTTCAAATGCAAAACAACATATTTCAATCCAACATAGCGAGATTTGACATGTCTTGGTAAGCTCCATTAGAATAACATGGGGAATGAGTATGCAGGTTTTCTGCTACAGGTATATTAAAACTAGGTGGTTTTAATTAAATATTCAGTAGATCTGAACTAGAAGAAGCTATTTACAAAGTTTTATCAAGATATGTTGAGAAATAACCGAGATGCAGAATTTTACTTATTTCCCATAAGGTTAACATAGGGGAGTGAAAATTTTTTATCGTGCCCTTTTAGAAAACACATTTGCTAGTTTTTTTCTTTTTTCAAAACGTTTTCGATATTTTTTTATCGATTGACATTTAAAGATTCATAAAGCAGCCAAGGTAACGCAAAATCTTGTGTGTATATTCAATGATACAGCATCTTTCATGAAAGAACACGAATTTTTGTCACTGACCGTAACCAACATAAAAATGAAGATTAAAAATATTTAATGTGGTTTGATAAATATGTTTAGCCGTAAATAAATTTAGTTTTAGGGCAATATTGCAATAAACAGCTCATTAAGCCTTTAGTAAATTTGGTATTTCTAAAAAAAATTCAAAAAACTAAAAAAATCTAAAAAATGCAAAAAATCTCTTGAAGTTTGTCTAGCTCCAAGCAGTCGTTCCTGTCATATGAAAAACCTTTATGTGTGTGATTATAATTTTATATGATGATATATCAATTTTTGTATTTTTTATAACCCAAATCATGATAGATACGGTCAGGGACAAGGGGTACGGTCTGGGACAAACGAGAATCGCCGGTCGATTTACTCAATTTATTTAATGCCTTTGTTTTAAATTATCATTTTAAATTATCCTTTGGGCCAATACCCTGGTTATTTGGGAGTTGACTGTACTCTATTCCACAAACATTTATAATAAAATATAAGCATTACATTCATTATTTACATGTTTCAAAAACTACAATTTTACTTTTTCATAAATCCTTCAATTATATTGTTATAAGATAAAATCGTCTTTCACTTCAACTGAATAGTGCAATTTACAACGAAATTTATAATGATTGTCACGACCGTACCCCCGTGCAATCGATAAGGCTATCGTGGTCGTGACAAAAATGGTTTCGGTCGTGACAAATACGGTCAGTGACATTACAATTATTTGCCCCTGTTCTGGTGGTAGCCCTGCACCTCGTGTTTGAGAAGACAAAGTGGACTTCTAGGTTACCGTTGCAATTAAATATCATATCAACAAAAATTAACACCATGTCTACTGTAACAAACGACTAGTACGGTATTGGACACATCAAATTACCACAAACACAAACTTACCTTTATCAACCTTGATCAGTTTAAAAATAAAGAAAAATCTCTGGAGCAACGTAAAACACTCCCGTTCACATCTGTCTCTTCAAACCAACTGAATCTATCGCCACCAGGCTCGCCACTGTCGTGTTCCAAAGTTCCAAATTTTGCCGTTACGGTCGGGACTTAAAATCGAGGGACAGACTTATTTTGTCGTAATACTCAGTTCGCAATAAATGAAAAATTATGAAATACTCTTTTTTTGTAAGTTTAATAATTAGTGATGATATAAAAAAATAGCATTATTTATTTAAGCACGCATAATTGTTCTAAAAATAGCATAAAAGTTGAAGAATGGACCCTACGGACAAGTTACGGTCGTGACATTCGTGACTTTGAAAATACGGAAAAAATACCTAGAACCCATTAACAACCAACTAAATATTTGCAAAATGTTGCCCCCCGTCCCAAAAAATATTAAAACATATAATATGATACTAAAAAAAACAGTATCTACGAAATAAGAGGCCAGGGACATCAAAGGGCACGATAAAAAATGTTCACTCAGGGACAACGTACTGTGTTTACTACTTTCAATATCTCGGTAACCAATGGACATATAGCAGTGATTCAAAATACTAAATTGTTTGTTTTTTTGAGCTGAATTCAATGGTGCCAACAAAAATTCGGTAAATTTTATTTTCCTATGTAAAAAACTCAAAAAAACCCATTTATAGGGGGGTTTATCCCCCTTCCGATGGTCCGATCGGGCTGGTTTACGAACTCGTCCGAGGGATTACCACTTTACATGTCTGTACCAAATTTCATTAAGATCGGACCATTTTTACGGCCGCAATCGTGCTGACAGACACATATATATATATAAATTCGATCGAATGGTGTTTTCTGCTTCTGGTGGCCCCAAAACGAAAAGTTAACATGGTCTCGGGCTTAGGTTTTACCATGAGACCTACGGTAATAGCTTCTTCCCTATTGGGGAAAATCGCTAAAACAAAATATACTCCAGTGTAGCTCGTGTCCTGGAGAACCTTTTCACTAAATATCTCCGATTTTGAAATTGTGTTGCTTAGAACGTTTTACGGGGGACCCCTTCAATTGAAAATCATTACATTTTTCAGATCACAGGACTGTTTTTGATTTTGATTAGTTTTATTTAATATATAACAGGTTACTCACCAAATGCCGTCAACAATATTCTTGTAATCCAAATTTGGTTACTTGAGTTTCAACCTTTTACAGGTCATTTTCAAACCATAAATTTTAATTTCATTTACCTTTACTAAGATTGTCCGATAATTATAATCCCTACTTGAAATTGATTTATCAATAAAAATAATAAATTAAATACACCACAGTTTTGACAGTAACAGTTTTTGTTGATTTATCTTAATTTACATTCAGATTAAGTAATTATTCAGTTTTTAAAAGAAATTTTTCAGCGTTAAAATTGGGAGTCTTTTAAAATTATTCAACAAGATGTGAGTTATGGTGGCGTTTGCCAATCGTGGAATCTTTTTAAACTATTCAAAGTGCAAACCGGGTGTTTTGTTAGCGCTTTCCGCACCCATGGATCAATTTATAAGTGTTCAAGTTGCAAAAAGTGTATTTTGATGGTAAACTGGTGTTGGCACCCGGGCAGCCTTTTATATAATTGTTTAAAAATTGGGGGCAATTTGATTTCCTGACTTGAGACGTATAATATAACATTATTCTTTAGGAAGGATTAACGTACTACCTCCCTCAAAAACCTTAGTGTGGGAAAAATATTGGGCTTAGCCCAATGAGCAAAAAAATGCTGTCCCATAATATTTGTCCCAATTCCAATATCAACTCACATCATATGACTATTCATTTTAATTTGCTGAGTAAAAAAATAAGCCAAAGCTTGTTTAATTAAATTTCAAAAAAGTTACCTTACTTGTAATAAAAAAAATTATTTAACTAACATACTAATAGATATCCGCCTTAATGCGACCTTTGGCTCAGCGGCAAAGGTCTATACCTGTGGAGGGTCGTCTATGCGTTACCTTTTAGAAAAACCCCCATTCATGAAGTACCAAATATTTGCCACAAATATAACTATTTTTTTAATTTCATTAAAACAAGCTTTGGCTTATTTTTTTACTCATTCAGCATATTAAAACGAGTGGTCATACGATGTGGGCTGATATTGGAATTGGTTGGAAAAACCCCCACCGCCCCAAAAACAATTTTGGAGGGTTGTGCCTTGATGATGACAACAAGAAATTATTATTTTTGTATCTTTTAAGTAGTTAATATGTGTTCTGGTGGTTGTTATTCGATTTAAATGTGAATTGCCAAACACAGAAAATCCTCAATTTTAATTGATGGACAGCATTTTTAATTTTTAAATGGCTGCCATTTTGGACTGGAGCATGATATCGACCTCCGGTTTGCGGCATTGTGTTTCTTTTAACAAGCCCTTTAAAATAAGCAGTCGCACGATGGGTGTTTACATTTAAAATTTTGGGGCTACCCCCCCAAAATCCAATTTTTGGGGCAGGGGCAGAAATGACACGTACATCAAAAAGTAGTTTTTTTAGTACTAAAAGGTATGCAAAATATTATTTTGATATCTGCCTCACTTTAAAAGATATTAAACTGTTCCGGGACTTTTGGGACACACAGTATATATGTCTGTAAGCATGATAGCGCTCGCAAAAATGGTCCGATCAAAATTAAATTTGGCACAGGCATGTGAAGTAGTAATTATTCGGACGAGTTCGAAAACCAGCCCGGATCGGACCGCTGGAAGGGGGGTAAAGGGGGATAAAACCCCCAAAAAAGGGTTTTTTTTGGGGTTTTTACATAGAAAAATAAAAATTATCAAATTTTGGTTAGAACCATTGAATTCAGCTAAAAAAACAAACAATTTCGTACTTTGAATCATTGCTCTATGTCCATTGATTACCGAGATACTTAAGTGGTAAACACAGTGCGTTGTCCCTATATGTTAACCTTATGGGAAATAAGTAAAATTCTTCGCAAATTTCGCTTATTTCTCAACATAGTTAATAAAACTTGGTCTGTGGCTTCATATTGATGAGATCTAATGTACATCAGTCTAAAATCCTCGATATTTCCATTTTTGTGGCAGCAAACCTGCATACTCATTCCCCATGTTATTCTTATGGAGCTTAAAAACATGTAAAATTTCACTATATTGGATTGAAATATGTTCTGCATTTGAAATTCTGTATTAAGTTAATCGTATATCACATTTTTAGTTAATCATTTAATAACGTATAGTTTAATCAATTAATTGACGTAGCATATAGGTATAGTTCTTAGACCTAGGTTGAGAGTAAGAAAGTGCCTGTGTAAACAAAGGATTTTCATTCATTCATTCATTTACCATTAGCTTAGGCTCAGTGGCGGATTTAGGGGGGGGCTTAAGGGGCTTAAGCCCAGAGTGGCGAATTTTCAGGGGCGGCAAATTATGGGGGGTTAAAAAAAGTTTTGTTAGAAAATAAAATTAACTTTAACGGAAAACAAACTTCCGACATCGGAGTATTGGAGGATTACCTGAACCCCACTACTAAAAGTAATTTGCATTTTATAGTGCCTGAGAAAGAGTAGATAGGCTTAAGTCACACGGCAGCAAGCACTGATAAGCTCCTCGCGCCGCCCTTTGACTTTTGGCCCGACCCGACGCGGGCAAGGCGGTGCGCCTGCGCTACTGCCATCCCCTTCCCTCCCTCGCTCGTCTCGCTGCCAAAACCCGCGATCCTTGTTCAAGACTAGTGGTTTTTTTACCTTGTTTATGGACAGGATGTTTGAATGTTATTTAGCGTATCCAATAAAAAAACTCCAGTCTCTAGAAACAGATTTGGCAACAGTGTCAATCGTGTACAATTCATTGCTCAAGTATGTTCAAAGCTTAAAACAGGAATATGACTTTGATATTTATGAAAATGGAGCTCTCATAAAATCAGAGAACGAAGCGTATGAAGACGAAACCAAAAGGGGGAAAAACAGAAAACTTCTTCCTGGTGAAACCCGAGAAAATTAAATTCATCCGAATTCATCTATCAGGCCGGGACAACTTCAGCGTAAATTCGTACTACGTAATCCTCGACGTTCTGATCAATGAGTTAGAGAACAGAAAAAAATCGTATGATGAGCTGAATTCACTCTTTGGTTTTCTAGTGAAAATTGATACATTACGCCTTGACTTAAATGATCACAGGAGCACACTGTGCAATTTTTATAGTAAAGATCTGCTAAGGCCGGAAGGATTTGCCAATGAAGCATTTCACATTTTCGGATTTTTAAACAAAATCAACGAAAAAGAACTTCCAAAAACCTTCTCTCACTGTATGAAGTGTTCCACAAAAATAACCTTCAGGAAGTGTACTCTTATATAGACATTGCATTAAAACTTTCCTGCATCAAACTGATCTGCTTAACGAACATTTTCTGTGCTCAAACCCATAAAGGATTATTCTCATTCCACAATGGACGAAAAAAGACTTCAAAATGTGGCAGTATTGAGTATCGAACACCAAGTGACAAAAAAATTGAAGATATGAAGATATGAAGATAATTATTGAGTCTTTTGCAATCGCCAGATGACGAAGGAAACGGCTGTAGTTGTTTACGCCTGTAGACATTCATAGCAGGTGAACGCGAAACAGCAATTTAATCTCATATTTACCAGTAAGATCATATTAATTTCCTTGCGGTGAACTTGTTGGACAATAGCGAAAATGCCTACAGACTTTCAAGGAATAACGTCCTGGATTTACCTCAAGATTTGATTAGCTTATAATTATGCCTTATCATCGCAGTCTGTGCCGCAGGGTAACAGGACTTATTATAGTGTGTAAAATTTTCAGAATAATTACTTAATGTTCATAACTAAATGTATGGAACAGATTGTAAATAAATGTTGGTCCATAAAAACATCCTTACCGGTACCAGTAGTAAGGTCTGTGGTAGTAGCATATTATCTCAACTATTATTATTTCCCACCAGTCTCAAAATAGGATGTTGACGTTTGGAAAAGGTACATTTTAAATTATATTAATGTATTGGTAATATTTTAAATTCACTTTCATCTAAATGGCACTATCTTGAATACAAATTATTCTTTGTATATTGAAATGTCGCGGGTTTTACTCTCTCTTATCATTTATGAACTTCAATAAACTGTTTATAATATAGTTCAAGTGGTTGTAATAAAAAAAACAAAATAATAATAATTACGTTGCCATCCTTAAGTTTTAATTCAATCAATAGAAGCTTATTGAAGGTCACATTATTATTTAAAAGCAAAATGGTTTATTTATAACAAGAAACATAAACCATATTTTTTAATAAAACTAGTGATCATGGATTTCTTTAATATAGTGTTTATCATTTACCTGTTAGTTTTTTAGTTCTACTTGTCAGTTAAAGCAAGGGCGCACAGATTAAGCCATGTCGATGCACGTAATTTGTGTCACACGAAATGTAGTCGCGCATTTTGAAGAAGCAATGTTTCAAATGATTCAAATGGTACCGGTCTTGCAAGCAATTGATCAACACGTGGATATTTAATTAGTAGTTTTCAAAACCCATCTAATTAATTTTCCAAAACATGTCGCACGTCGATGACATACCGAATGACCGTTCTCATGTGCATGCGGGGCCTTGCTAGGACCTAGGTCGTTCATATTTGTTGGCGTGTTTGGTTTGGGGGGGGGGGGGGGGGTTAGGGAGGGGCGGCAGTGCGCTACCAGCCCCTAAGCGGCAAATATCTAAATCCGCCCCTGCTTAGGCTATGAACTACTGGCACTGATACTGAATATATTTTCCTGTAAACCACAACAATCAGAGGACAACGATCAGCTACCACCAATTTCTAACTCGGTTAACATAACTAGCCCAAAGTTCTAAGCCTAAACCTAAATTTAATTTAAATTAAATCTAATTGCATAGCCCGACCAAAAATAACAAACTTTTTTATTTTTAGCTAAACGAAAGCAACAAAAAATAAAATTACTTACCTTTGTTTGCATGGGAAGAGAAACAAAATCAAAGCCAACAACTGAAATTAAGCTCGCCATCTCTTGGTGTCCCACACTCCTATCCAATGTTACAGAGGAGGTTAGAAATGTTTACCACGTTATTGGTCACCATGAGGTATACGTTAAAGAAGCATCGCAGCAAAGCAACATTATAGAGGTTGCGATTGTAAGGCAGCAACGTCATTTTGGTTGCAATTGAAACACTGAGTTAATTATGTTGCAGAATGGCGGTTAAAACGTTACAACTGGAATGTTGTAATATCCCAACATCATTAGCTGTCTGACATCTGACTAAAACAAAGTGTGCATATGGGCAGGAGTCATCAACATGGTCCAAAAGGATAAGTCAGCATAATATGTCATTGTAGTGTTTTCCTAAATAGCGGAATCCGGCTTCCAGCGACTATGAACCACGTGGGCCTCGATGTTTTTGGCCCACTTGATTTGGAGTAGTCTAAGATGGCGTCCGCTGCATTTTAGTTTCAGTGCAGTTGTCAATGGTTTGTTGATTTTTGGTGGAATATATTTAATGATGACGTCATAAGGTACAAACTCCTAAAATAATGCCAGTCTTTGGAAAGCCTTAAGAGAGGTGTATTCTACTATGTGAGAACTTTTAGTGATGAACGCTGATGCTGCCTGAAAATCTAAAAACGTTGATCATTAAATTCTGCATTTACTGTAGCTTTGTTTTGATCTAAATTATAATGATTTTCCTAAAAGCTGTTTGACTTTAATTTAATGAATTTACATAACATTTTTACGTAAATTACACGTTTACGTAAATGTATACGTCACTATCAATTCTTTTGATAGTATTTTTCAGATAGCTATGCCATCAGTGTTTGAACCTCCAATGAATTTATAGAAGAATATCCCTGTTCCTGATAAAAAACCAAAATGGTTACAGACACGAAAGAGAAAAGGTCCTTCCAAGTTCCAAAGTGGGAGGAACACGTTCTACACAAAATGCACCAACTTTATTTTAAATCAGAATTGTATGTTCCAACACGTAAGTTCCGTGATCGTGAAGGGGGGAGGTTAGAAGAGTTTAACCCCCTAAAAATTTCTTTTTGAATTTTTACATATAAAAATAAAATTTTTGTTTGCACCATCAAACTCAGCTTAAAAAACAAACGATCTAGTACCTTGAATCATTGCTTTATGCCCTTTAGTTACCGAGATATTGAAAGCGGTTAACACAGTGCATTGTCCCTTTTTTCCTTATGGAATTAAGAAATCTTATATATTTTGCTTATTTCTTAACACATCTCAACAAAATTGGTTCATGGTCTAGCCTATATACTTAATACAATAAGGTTTTTTTCTGTTAGATCCCTTTTTCAGGCGTCCTACTGAACCGATTTTTACGATTGAGGTGTCATTTTAAAGCTTATAATGTAGCGCACCTGCGACAGATAGTTAAAATAGGCATTTCTTTTTCAGCTTCGCCCCCAAGGCCTTAATTTATTTATAGAGGGCGCTTTCAACGGTCCAGTGCTGACCAACTTGCGTTATATTGGTTTTAAATGTGATTGTAATTTAACAGCTGATTACCTTGAGACAAATTTTTAACCGTTACATTGTCAACAAAAATAGATTGTCTGGAAATGTAAACATCCAAAACAGGTTAGAAAAATAAATTCGGGTCACTTTCATTGAATATTTGATTTAAATTTAGGCAGGTAAATAATTCTTTACGGTAAAGATGCATGATCGTTGGCTTATAAACATGTTGGAAACCAAATCCTGAAACAGAAAGATGAAGGAAAATGAGGGTAGGGGCATGGAGGAAAATGAGTCGACGTGATTAGGGAGAAAATATGCGTAACCTTCGGCAAGAACGGAGAACTGCTGAGAGAGAAAGACTAACTGAAAATCAGAAAAAATATTAAAATGCGCACTTTGCACATGGGCTTCCTAGAAAAGCTTCCGTTATCCTACTGTCGTTCGAGAAGACAACCAAATTAAAAAACATGGTGCATGGGTGATGAATAATGTGTTTGTATGTGTTTTGTTCAGTTACGCCTTTGTTTATTTAGGTGAGATATATAAACAAAGCACCAAATGTCAACTTGCTAAATGTAAATCATAATTTAACAGCTGATTATTTTCAGACGAATTGTGAACCAGTGACATTGTAAAAAAAAATAGGTACCCTGAAAATTTAAATAAGAGACGAAACAACTTATGAACAGTGAACAATTTTTAGATGTGATAATTTTATTGATTCGGTGTAAATCACTCTTTGATGTGTATATTGACATATTTCAAATGCTGTAAATTATTAATTTTACTCATATACAAAATTTCAAACGAATATTCGCATCTATATACTTAATACAATAAGGGTTTTTCTGTTAGATCCCTTTTTCAGCCGTCCTACTTAACCGATTTTTACGATTGAGGTGCCATTTTAGAGCTTATAATGTAGCGCACCTGCGACTGATAATAATTAAAATGGACATATCTTTTACGGCTTCGACCCCCAAGGCTTTGATTTATTTCTAGAGGGCGCTTTCAACGCTCCAGTGTCGACCAACTTGCGTTATAACAGTTTAAAAATGTGATTGTAATTTAACAGCTGATGACCTTGAGACGAATTTTTAACCAGTCACATTGTAAACAAAAATAAATTGAATTCTATTGTTAACAAGATCCAATGAAACTTATAAAAATGAATTTCGGCCACTTTCATTGAAAATTTTAGCCAAATTGAGGCAGATAAATCATTCTTTATGGTGAAGATCCATGATCGTCAGATTATAAACATATTGCAAACTGAACCTTGAAACTGAAAGAAGAAGAGTGCATAGAGAAAAACGACTCGATGTGATTAGGGAAAATATGCGTAACCTTCGGCAAGAACAAAGAACTGCTGAGAGAAAAAGACTAATTGAACACCAGATAAAATATGAAAATGAGCAATTTGCACATAGGCTTCCTAGAAAAACTTCCGTTATATTATGTGTGAGAAGACAACCAAATTCAAAAACATAGCTCAAGGGTGATGAATAAAAAGTGTGCGTTTTGTTCAGTTAGGCCTTTGTTTATGTAGGGGAGATCTTTTTAAATTTCAGTTGAAAAGGTTACTTTGGTTAATAAAGGTGAGTTTGAAGCCATACAATTAGTTTAACTGTAGGTGAATTTCTCACAAAACAGAAATAATATGAAAATGCGCAATTTGCGCATGGGTCCCCTAGTTATCTCTATTTATCTATTGTTTATTTGACTACAATTAATTCAAGGTTTTTAAATATTTGTGTCAGTATACTTGCATTCTCATTCCCATGGTGTTTTAATACAAGGGAAATAAAAAAATATAATATCTTCCTAATTAATCAGCATATTTTGATAAAACTCGGAATACGGCTTCTTGTTGTTCAGATCTTTGGGATATTTTTAAACCACACAATTAATTTTAACATACCTGATGCAGCAGACCTGTAACCTCATTCACCATACTATTCTCCTAGAGAAAAGTTTTATTACATGACTTGAGAAAGACTCACTTTATAGTTCTCATTCATTTTCCACATGCTTGTACAAAAAAAGTCTTGCTTTCGACTTCATAATTTAAGAAGGAACTCAAAAACTTATTTAAGTATCTAATAAAATAGTGCATAAAAGCCTACTATAAAAAAAATTAAGAAATACAAAATTAAAATTAATATAATCAGTCAAATTCAATAACAACAGGATTTTGTTATAAACTCAACCAAATTTTATAAATATATAAAATTTATTATGGGGTTATATTGAACTGTTAGATATGTTGAATCCACCACCCATAAATCTGGTTTTGGAGGGCAATGGAGGCAACTCCTTTCCTTTTGATTCAAGCCCATTTGAACTTTTGGAATTTTGAACTTTAATGTTCACGCTCTTTATTTCATTCACCTTTCCTTTCAGCTTCTCTGCTTGTTTCTTCTAAAAAAAAATAAAACAGAATTTGAAGTTTTAGTTCTAAGCTAAAAAATTTAAAATCAGCATATATAAAGTCAATAATAATATTAACAACAAAAATTACTGTGCTTGAAAAAATGGTGTACAACTGACATCAAAAAAACAAAACCATATCATAGACCAGTGTCAAACACATCATGGTTGACATATACAAAAACATTGTTGTTGATTGCCTAATTAGCATCAATATTTGTTGACACCAATACCACTTGGTTACGTTTAGTTTCTATTTCAATCTAATTCAAGCTAGTAAATAATCAGTATTGGTATTTTTTCCTGAGGCTTTTTATCAAACAAGTAGATTATTATTTACACTCAACATTTTTTCAAGCCTCCTATTAATTGTTCAGTAAGATTTATGTGTGTGTTTATATATGTATATATATATATATACATATATATATATATATACATATATATATGTGTATATATATATATATATATATATATATATACAACAACTTGTATATATATATATATATACTGTATATACAGGGTGAGTCAGACCACCCGTCCACCTATTGTAACGGGAGAACGGTTTAACGTAGAAACGCCAAATAATATTATTTCCCATTAATTTGCATATGTAGAATTCATTAAAAATATTTTCATCGCGATTTATCTACAGGGTGTTCCAGAAATGAAGTTTATGAGTTCGAATCTCCAAATTTTCTTAAATTAACCTATAGCAAATTTTACATCATTTTAACGGTCTTGTCAAAAGAAACATTTTGGTGAAAACAGAACTAAATTATCTCAATCCGTTTCAAAATGGTGGCCATTTTTGTGAAATTTTTTGATATTTACAGAAACCCCTGTATTTTTTAAACCATTAAATATTTTTCAGTTCTGATTTGAAATCCTTAATCCTCGGTAGCTCAGCTTTACTACAATATGTCACATTACAATGTTTTTATAATATTCAATTTTCGGAAAAAAATTAACTTTTGAAAACGTTGGTAGCCCTGAAAATCGAAAAATTCAAATAGCAACATATTGCAAAAAGCATAACATTTTAAAGGCCTTCAAAATTCCTACAACTTTGTAATTTACACAAATATTCTATCCTTTTTAGTTTTTTAGTTACGGCTGAAAAACTCCATTTACCCATATAAAGTGTAGCCTATGTTATTTATGCAGTACATAATACCAAAGGGTACCCATAAACCGTTTGCTATGGACATGCAAATATAGTCGGCGTTGATACTAAACGCCAACCAAAGACAAGCGAATATTTTCCTATCTCATATAAATAAAATTCAAAATAGCATCAGATTTAAAATGGAAACAAAAATGAATAATTTCATCAACTTTCTCGACATAACAGTCACCAAAACCCACAACCAATCGATTAAAACTGGAATATTCAGAAAAACAACACAAACAAACTTAGTCATACCAGCAGAATTGAATCATCCCTACAACCAAAAAATGGCAGCCTTTAGATTACTTATATTTTTTAGTGCTGGAATCGGTGTGTTATATTAAAAACTACAGTTGATTCGAAAAGATTCATTTTATTAATCAAAACTGTGAGACACACACTTCATAATAGGACATCAATCAACAACACAATCCGACAGCAGTACTGACAACATTAAACAACATAATTCCCATAGAAACTTGTACAGAGCAATATTACCCTATCACTAGATTACAATGACATATATTACAACACCCTCCCTTAATCTAGTGATACTCTTACCACAAATCTTTTCATTAGGCCTATTTCAACCCAATACCTTCTGTGCAAAATACATGTTTAGCTTTAGGTAGTCCTTTTGTCATTACATCTGCTAACATTTTATCTGTAGGCAAATACTTTAATACTACTTTGTTAGACTTCACAGTTTCCCTAATGTAATGGAATTTTGTATCAATATGTTTTGTTCGATTGTGAAAAACAGGATTGTACACTAACTTTTGAGCGCTTTGGTTGTCATTAAAGACTACTATGGCTTCATTATAATCAATAAGTTCTTTCAGGAGACCTTTCAAGAACACACTTTCTTTAGCTGCTTGAGTAATTGCAACATATTCTGCTTCAGTACTACTTAAGGTTACACAAGGTTGTTTCTTAGCTTCCCAAGAAACCGGTCCGTTACATATCTTAAAAACAAATCCGCTGTAGGACTTCCTATCTAGTTCATTGTTTGCCCAATCGGCATCTACAAAACCTTTAATATTCAAGTCTGAACTATCGAAAGTTAAACTAAAATTTACTGTGCCTTTCAAGTACCTTAACACTCTTTTTGCAGCTTTCCAATGAGAGAGATTGTAACAAGTATTAAACTGACTTAAGTAAGAAGTAGCATAAGCAATATCAGGTCTAGTATTTACAGCCAAATACATTAATGATCCGATTAGAGATTGATATGGAACACTAGGCTTTAATTGATTTTCTCTTTCATTATTACTCGCACCCAACTTAACATTACACTCCATAGGTGTGCTTACAGGATTTGCATCTAACATATTAAATCTCTTTAACAAATCAAGGATAAAAGTTTTCTGGTTGACTTTTACTTTACCATCACATTTCTCAATATTCAACCCAAGACAAAATTTTGCTTCACCCAAATCCTTTACACTAAACTTAGACATAAGATGTTTCTTAAGCTCTGACTTTTCAACACTATTGTTAGAGAACACCAAAAAATCATCAACATGTAATGCTACAACATTGAACGAGTTACTTTGGATTTTTGTGAACATACAAGAGTCATACTTTGATTTCTGATAGCCTAATTCATTTAATTCTTTCTCAACTTTACTGTGCCAAACCCTAGGCGATTGCTTAAGGCCATATAGTGCCTTCTTTAAAAGACAAACTTTATTAGGGAATGTCTTATCTACAAAACCTTCAGGTTGTTCCATGTAAATAGTTTCCTCTAACTCTCCGTTTAAAAAGGCTGTATTTATATCTAGGTGATCAATTGACAAATCTAACTTACCAGTTAGAGCAACCAATACCCTTAGAGTAGTTTTGTTTATCACAGGTGAGAATGTCTCATTATAATCCACACCGTATTCTTGCGTGAAACCTTTAGCCACTAATCGAGCTTTGTAATTGACTTTTTCACCACACTCATTGCCTTTTACACTGTACACCCACTTGCACTTCACTATTTTCTGATTTTCTGGAAGATCGACTAGATCCCACACATCGTAGCTGGACAGGGCTTCCATCTCCTTTTTCATCGCCTTTAGCCAAAGTCCTTTTTCATCGCTCGCCATCGCCTCGCGATACGTAGCTGGAACGCTGTGTGAAAGTGTAGACTGGTACAAGACAAAATCAGAGAATTTATTGGGTACTTTTCTCTGTCTCCGTGGAGTTTCACGTAGCACATCTTCCTCTACTTCGTCGGGGATGATGATATCTGCTTCATTTAGATCTTCTTCATCACTTTCCTCCATCTCATCGAAAGATTCTTCATCACGATCAGTTTGATTTTCTTCCCCAACGCTAGCATTATCGTCTTCACAGTCGCTGACTTCATTTTCAGGATTTGAAACAACAGCAGGATCTATTTTTCCTCTCAGGCTATCCAATTCATCGATTGAGAATTTGTTTTCTAAGAAAACAACATCTTTTGCTCTTACAATTTTCCCAGGTTGATTAGGGTCAATCAGTCTGTAGCCTTTACTGTTTTCACAATAACCGACAAAGATATATGGTACACTTTTTGAATCCCACTTTTTCCTTTGAACTTTTGGTACATGTGTGTAAGCAACACATCCAAACACTTTCAAATGTTCTAAGCTGGCTTTCCTCTTTGACCAAACTTCTTCTGGTGTCTTCTTTTCTTTGATAGCCTTGTGAGGTGACCTATTTGCTAGGTATGCAGCCGTATTTACTGCTTCTGCCCAGAAGCGTTCATCACAATTAGCATCTTTCATCATGCATCTTGCTTTTTCTACCAAGGTCCTATTTGTCCTCTCGGCTAGGCCATTTTGTTCTGGTGTATAAGGCAATGTCAACTGGTGTTTGATTCCAAATTGCCGCAGATAATTCTTCATATCATTAGATATATATTCACCACCGTTATCCGTCCGGAGTACTTTGATTTTCTTATCAGTTTCATTTTCAACCATGGCTTTAAACTCTTTAAATGTGTTGAACACCTCATTCTTTGATTTTAGGAAATATACAAAAACTTTCCTCGAATGATCGTCAATGAACGTTAAAAAATATTTCGAGCCACCCCAAGACTTTTCTGGCATCGGTCCACAGAGATCGGAATGAACCAGTTGTAACAGTTCATCCACCCTTTTGCCACCTTTCCCTTTGAAAGGTAATCTCGTTTGTTTACCTTCCAAGCATGCGATACACTGTTCAGTTGAAATATTATCGAATGATATTCCATTTGCCATCCCTTTCCTGAGAAGATCCATTCCGATGCGATTTAAGTGGCCTAGTCTTTTGTGCCACAGCTGACTACTGTTTGCATTGTCTTTCATCATCACCAAAGAATATTCAGATTTTTCATCCAAAACATATAAATCATCCTTCTTAGTTGCAGTAACAACGATTTCTTGATCGGAATTATAAACTTTACACTTCTCTGCATCAAATACTACTGTATGACCTTTTTCTGTCATTTTGTTAACCGACAGTAGGCTAGTTTTAATATCAGGCACAAACACAGCATCTTTAATAACTTTTTCACCATACTTGGTAACTATCTTCACATCTCCGACACCTTCAGACTGAACTGTTTGATTGTTAGCCACAGTGACTTTTAGGCTTTTGTCTAATTTTAGGTCTATAAATGTCTCTTTGTTAGGTGACATATGAGCTGTTGCCCCAGAGTCAATGACCCATTTTTTCTTGTCGCAGGTTGCAGATAAGATAGTTAACATAGATTCACTTTTATTCTTGTTTACTTTTAGATTTGCGCCTCTTTTTGAACCTGTTGTAGGCCTATCCAGATCGTTCTTGTTCAGGGAGTGACAATACTTTTTAATGTGACCGAATTTCCCACATGCATAACATTTTGGCCCGTTTTGATTTGGACCAGCCTGTTTACTGATAGTAGTTGTTTCACTAGGTTTAAGCCTATTTGCATTATTACCTTTTGATTTGTAATAATTTGTTTTAGCAGCAAGAGCTGATGATATATTTTCAGCACATCTTTCTTTTTCAAGTAGCCTATTTTCTACTACGCATAACCTTTCACAGAGATTCTTTAAATTTCTCTGATCTCTAGGGACAGACTCCCATGCATTTAAAAACTCAAAATAATCATCAGGCAATGTATTTAGAACTCTATTTAAGAAGAGTGAATCGGGTAGTTTTACCTTGTCTTCTTTCCAGGTTTCATCTTGAAGTTCTGACCACAGCTTCTCAAGTTTAGCGATATGCTTAGCAACACTATCGTTCGGGTCCTTCATCTTAATGCCAAAAAACTCATTAAAAAGTCTATCTTGCCTCTGCTCAGTCCGCTGCTCATACACACTGTGTAATTTGTCCCACATTTCTTTGGCCGAAGAACACATGTTTATAAGTTGCCTAACTTGGCTACTTATGGAGGTCACAATTAGATTCTGAGCTAAATACTCACTTTTGTTCAAAGCTCTCACTTTTGTTTCATGGTCTTTCTTTTCTTTCTCACTTGCTGTTTCTGGAGGGTCATTTGGGACTTCGAATTTGTTTAAGACAGCACCCATGACGTTGTTGACTTGCAGCTGGATTTTAATTTGAAATTTCCAGTCCAACCAATTCTGTTGTCCTTCCAGTTTGTCTATTACAGTTTTTGTCGTATCCATTGTGAGTATATAATTTCACAATCACGATTTAAACACAGAAACTAACTGTCCACACCAATTTCCAAGGCAATGTGCTTTACATAACCTCACATTTAATTTAAGGTTATTCACATTTCACATGAAATATTTCAACTTTTAAATTACTGCAGCACTGGGCCCATAACCACTTATATTTTTTAGTGCTGGAATTGGTGTGTTATATTAAAAACTACAGTTGATTCGAAAAGATTCATTTTATTAATCAAAACTGTGAGACACACACTTCATAATAGGACATCAATCAACAACACAATCCGACAGCAGTACTGACAACATTAAACAACATAATTCCCATAGAAACTTGTACAGAGCAATATTACCCTATCACTAGATTACAATGACATATATTACAACAAGATTGTTAACTTAGAGACTCCTCAATTGCAACCTCCACCAGGAAGAATATGAAAAAGTAAAGCAAATTATAAAAACAATAGCATCAAATAATGGCTACAACCCAGAAATCATTGAAACTATGATCAATAAAACCAGTAGAAAAATTAAGACCATTATACAAAATGGAAATGAAGACCAAACAAACTCAGAAAGCCAGAACACTAATCTCAAATATATTGCAATCAAATACACTGATAAAACAACAGAAAGAGTAGGAAAAGTTTTTAATAAAGCAGGTTATATCCCAGCTTATAGGGTAAAAATCTGCCCAATCCCTATGTACAATAGAATGGGTCGAAAAAACAAAATTTTTGAATTTTGAGTTGTAATAGGTCTTAAAAGTAGCGTAATAGCTTGTAGAATACTGAAAAAATAACTTCAAAAAAAATCAAATAAGATCATCCGGTCGTGCAATGACCTTGAAGTTTAACATGTAAAACTCCATAAGAGAATGAGTAAAATATCTTAATTTGGTTTATGCTGGGGATGGATAATCGTACAAAAGATTTGCCATGAAAAATGAAAAGAGCTCTTTAAAAGGTTTTAAAAAATGATATAATGTATCCAAACAGGCAACAGTATTATCGATCTATGGCCTTATAAAAATCCCTTATTTAGGCATTTTTTCAAGTTTTTGGCTTGTATTAAATCAATGATTCAGATGCCTATTTGCACGGATTATACCATTTTTCAAACTGTTTTAAAGAGCTCTTTTCATTTTTCACAGCAAATCTTTTGTACAATTATTAATGTCCAGCATAAACCGAATTACGATTTTTCACTAATTCTCTTATGGAGTTTTACATGTTAAACTTCAAAGTCATTGTGCGACGGAAGATCTTATATGATTTTTTAAAAGTTATTTTTTCAGTATTCTACATGCTATTACACAACTTTTGAGACCTATTACAATTCAAAATTCCAAAATTTTGTTTTTTCGACCCACCCTAATGTACAAGGGCAACTGCATATAATAAAGAAAACCCAGAAAACGAAAGAGGTGTTTACAAAATATCATCCCCCCCCATCAAAATGCGCATCCCCTTGCAACAAACAATACATTGGATACACAAACAGATCGTTTATTAAAAGATTCAAAGAACACAATACCAAACATTATGCCAACCCCAGTTCAATAGTAGCGAAACACTTGAAAGAAAATGATGGACACAAAATAACTTATCCCGAATCAATACAAATTCTCCACAAAACAAATTCGAAATCCACTGCAATAGTCCAGGAAAATTATGAAATTTACAAGCACGTCAATAACGATCCCGACACCCTCTTAAATAAGAAAGAGGATTACCATAAATCAGTATTATTTCAAATCATCCAAAACATCGAAGAAGCACAGCAGAAAACCAGCAACACCCCACCAAAATGGCAACACCGCAGAAGAGGAAGTGACTCTAAAACAATAGACCAACCCCCGCTTTCGAACCCGCCGCCAGCCCTTCAGTTCATTCACACAGTATCAGTCCCGCCGTAGCCAACTATCAATGAAAGTGCCAGTGATAGGCCTAATCCAAACAATCCCGCCCCCCGCCGTTCGCACCGTCGCCGTAACACCGCAACCGCGTTCGCGCCCGGAAATATGTAAATCGTATAACAGTGCGTATTACCAAAAACTGTGTAAATAGTGTATATAATAATATTTAGTGATGTAATTAAGAAGTGATAAAGACTCCATGAAGATGCCGCATTTGCGGCGAAATGTGCATCGAGTTAAAACAACTTCACAAGACCTTCAGGCAAACTAAGGTAAATAAATTGTTATAAATACAGGTCTTGTCACTGGGTTGATATTCTAATAATACTAATAGAACACTTGACTGCTGTGAGCAAAATTAGATTTGTATATTATATCTTTTTAACAAAACTGCTTCTACATTTTGAACCAATTTTAATGCTTGAGATGTCATTTAAGGGCTCAATGGAGTTTTGTAGAAGTCAAAATTTATGGAGATCAGACTTCATTTATGGAGCGTCTGCAGTACCTCCCGCCTTCATGGGCTTTAGTCCGAAGTACAAGGCTAATGTCCTTGAAGTATGCATTGCTCTGAACACAAATTACTCAATCACCTTAGATTGTATGAATTTGATTCTTCTTATTTTGGTTTTTCTTATTTATCTTTACCGATGAACTGAGAAGAAAATTTATCAACATAACTTTAATTCATTTGAAAAAAAGGTAATGTAAAATGGTTTATTTTACATATTGTTAATTTGATTGTTAATTAAATTAAGGATTAGATTTTCCAAGGTTGTAATCCCAAAATTCATTAGATATTTGTATAACCTTTAAAGTAAAAGCAATTTTGTAATTTTAGAACAAAAAAAAGTATGGCAATTGTTTAAAATTAACATTGTTCTTATGAGACAAACCCCTGAAATGCGGCAGGTACTGCAGACTCTTAAGTGAAGACCCTAAAGCCCATAAAGTTTTGAATTTTTTTTATAAATTGAAATAGAAATTTCTAGGATAACAACTAACTTGAGTTAAAATAGCTTGTTAGCAAAGCCATATGGTTTTATTGAAGTTCGAGCCATCATCGGATATTACATTCTAAGACAAGTTTGCCATGAGGATCTCCAGGAAAGATTCTCAGATATAAATAAGAAAATTGCATGACAGTTGCCAAATGAGGGGAGCTAAAAAAATTTATATTTTTTAGTCTGATTAATATAACCTTAGTGAAGGCTCTGGAACAAAACTAAATAATCTTCTTCAAAGTTATAGCTCAAAATAAAACATGGTCTAAACTAACAAGAAGTAGCTTTTTTTATGTAGCTTTGCAAAAAGTAATAAAAAAATTATTTGTGGGCTTTCATTAAAAACAGTAAAATAACAGTTTAGCCTTGACAGCTAGGTGATCACAATACCTTAAATTAACATAATTGATTTTCAAAAGTATGTTAGCCAAAAGTGGTAACCAGTTTTATTTGAATCCATGTTGGTCTATGATTTTCTTGTACAATAAAATCACAACTCAGAAGGTATGACCACTTATGAGTTTTACGATGTACGATTATCGTGCGTACGTAAGTTTCTAACAGTGGTTACGATCCCTAATAATAGGCTTTTGTATAATATTCACCTGTTCGTAGTATTTTTCTTTCCAAGTAACTGTCTCGTGGCTTGCTTTTTCTAATTCTGCCTTCAGCTCATTTACTTGTTCCATTCTCATCTCAAGGTCTCCTAGAAGGTACTGAAACACCCAAATCACTGATCGGCAAGTGTAAATTCACCAATCCTCCTACAGGCACCCTTGACTCATAGAAATATAAAACCCTTAAGAAAGTCAGCTCCTAAACAAAACTACCAGTACAGTACACTCCCGATTATCCGAGGTCTTCGGGACCAAGGCTACCTCGGATAACACGAACCTTGGATAATATAGAGTTTACGTGTGTTTTGAGGTTGGGATGTAATAAGACCACTTCAAAATGTTTTATTAGATATAGTATTTACCAATGAATATGACATTGAAAGTCCTTTCGAGTTGCAAATAATAGAATTTTAAATAAAGACACTTGTTTCACACATTATTATAACACTTAGTAAGAAAATAAAAACTTTTATTCAAGCTTAGAGCTGCCTTGGATAACCTGGAGTCTCGAATAACCGGGGCTTGGATATTCGAGTGTGTACTGTAATATGGTAGATGGTTATTATTATAGATGGTTGTCCTTAAAGTTGTTTCCTTAATTTACAAATTTCAACACAACTAAATTCAATTCAATTCAAAATATCTTTATTTGTCATATAGAACATAACATGATGTACAAAAAATAGTGTCATAAAGTAAACAATACAGTAAAGTTATAAAACACTCCTATAAATTGGAGCTGTCAACATAAACTCCAATTTATAAGAAAAATTACAAACCATATTTATTACGTGAATTCCTCAAGAATACACTGCCCTGCTAATGAGATATAAAATATACCCCCGTTGCAACAGACCTGTATGCTAAACGAATTTCAAATGCTTAAATAAATCATTTAGACCGAGCCTCAAATCAAGTAAAATCACCTTAAATCCTAAATTGAGCATTCAAGAGTTTTCTCCATAAGAATAACATGGGAAATAAGTATGCAGGTTTGCTGCCACGGAAGTGTGAAATTTACATATTTTTTTCAATGATCCAGTAGATATCAACTATATGAAGCCATATACCGGGGTTTCACACGGATATGTTGAGAAATAAGCGAGATATAGAATTATATTTAGTCCCCATAATAAGGTTAACATTGGGACAACGTACTGTGTTTACCATTAGCGATATCTCGGTAACTTATGTACATAGAGCAACAATTCAATACTAAATAATTAGTTTTTTCAAGCTGAATTCAATGGTCCAAACAAGAATTTAATTATTTTTATTTTTCTACATAAGAAATCCCAAAAACCCATTTTTGGAGCCCTCCAATGGTCCGATCAGGCTGGTTTTCGAACTCATCTGAATAATTAATACGTTACAACTTCATGTCTGTGTCAAATTTCATTCAGATCGGACTATTTTTACACGAGTTATCGTGATTAGACACACACACACATATATATATGAAAATGAACGAATGTTGTTTCTGGCATCTGGGGACCTCAAAACAAAAAGTTATGATGGTCTCAGACTTAGGTCTTATCCATAGGCGTCGCGTGAACCAAACTTTTGGGGGGGCACAACTGACCGGGGGGTACGGCGGGGTCCTCTCCCTGGAAAATTTTGGTTTTTTCGTATTAAAAAGTGGGGTTTTAAGCCTTAAAATCTTCAAAATATACAGCACTAAAAACCTAAGTTTTTTACGATTTTCAAAGTAAATTTGCGGGGAAAGTTCCACTACATACTACTTAGATTTTTAACACATGATTATTTAGTGTTATTTATCACACTAAATAATCATCATAAATAATCATAGTGTGTGTGTGTGTGTGTGTGTGTGTGTGTGTGTGTGTGTGTGTGTGTGATTTATTTAGTGTTTACCTATAAAAACCATTGCAGTTATTGTTTTCTATGTTAAGAAAATAGGCGGTCAAAAATAACTCTTATTCACGATTCCCCTACTTTCCTGGCCGTTTCATTGCCGTTAGGTCATTCTTGTCTGCAGCTTGAAGGTTAAACGCCAAGTTAGAGAATGACAGAATGACAGGCACTAGGCGCACAGCTCACAGAGTGACCCTTAGCCCAGGCAAAGAACGGGGGGGATATACTCAACGAATGTATATCTCTTCATCCAACCTCTTTGCTTAGTAAAATAATTAAACTCACATATCAATTGAATGTAATAATGATTAAATATAAAAATACAAGGGAATTTGAACGATTGATATGGTATTTTAAGTTGATATGTCTAACTTAAAAAGAACTGGTTTAAATTACTTACGAGTATAGAAACGCCTTAAGAGAATAGCAGAAAATAATTTGTATTTGGCTTTTTAATGTTGTTTGGCGGCTACAAAAAAAAACTTTTTTATGTTGGGGGGGCACATGCCCCCCCCGTGCCCGCCTAGCGCGACGCCTATGGTCTTATCATGAGACCTACGGTAACAGCTTCTTCCCTATAGGGGAAATTCGCTAATAATTTGCTTGGCATTGCAAAACAATAAAAAAAAACCTCCTAACAGAGACTGGGAATCAAAGTTATCTTTCTTCAAATTTGTATTTCGTCAAAGTATGAGATGATATTTACTAAGAACCTTTCGATTTTACAATCCTACCTTGTTTGAAGCAAAAGGCCCTTTTCAAAACCCCCTCCCAGCTCCACAATCAACTTTCCCATTGATTTTAGAACATGGGTTTCTGTTATATATTCACATATTTCCTTGCTTCTGTTTGAAACCATCTTTCTATTTGTTTATTTTATAGTATTATCAGATGATGTAATGTTTTTGTTTTGACTTATGAAAAATGTAAATAGAGCTAATTTTCCAAGTTTCAAATGAGTACTTGTTTATTAATTTTAGGATTTTAGAGTTTCATTTTTCAAAAGGTCTGTTAAAAGTCAAAAATATGAAAAATTCATACTTCCCAGGTTGGGTAAAATAAATAATGAGATTTAGTGAGATCGTCTGCTCTAGGATGAGTCAGTCAGTCAGACAGTTACCTTGAGCCGCTTCTCCGTGGCGGCCAGTTTGCTCCGGCAGGTCTCGGCGCGCTCGCGCTCCGGCTGCTCGTGCTGGTAGCGCGCCAGAGTCGCCTCCAGGTGCGCGTGTTTCTGCTCCAGCTCTGCGCACCGCTCCTCCATCAGCACCAGCGAGTTGCCCTGCTCCAGGATCCGCTTCTGCTGCATCTTCACCTTCTGCAGCAACTCCATGCGGGACGGATCCGACCCCTAGTGTACAGCGGTGAATTTAAAACTGAGGTTCTTTGTCCACTCGTACTGAATAATAACATTGTAGCTATCATAAAAGTACCTTAATATCATAAAAAAGTTGCGCAGTAGACCAGCCAATCAGAAAGCGATGTTTAAATACTGCCCCAGTGGTGTCACAGTCCTCCTGCATCTCAATCCTCCTGTCCTCCTGTTATTACCATAACTCCCTTAAATTGTTAAAAATATCTCATCATTATCCAAATAAAATATAAAAATATCACAAATATAGTACAAATAACACAAATATAGTAAAACAACTTGCCTTTTTTCAAGTAAAAATTGACAAAGAAAATATTTATTCCAAAACATGAATCACGAGTCAACTTAACTCCCCCAAGTGGTCAGGATAGGTAGAATTGTGTGCAAAGCTACCTCTTCTCCTGTTCTGAGGCTTACACACAGTAGCGTACCCAGGAATCATCCTTGGGGGGACCAGAACGACCGGGGGGTTTGGGGGGTATGGAGAACCCCCCAGCAGAAGGGGGGTCCGGGGGCCCTCCCCCGGGAGATTTGTAAAAATTAGATCTTTAAACTCGCGTTTTCAGGCAATCTAGAGGCATAGAAACCTGATCTAATTCAGGTTAGTCAGATTTTGAAAATTCGTATTTCCCCAGAAGTAACACTTTACCTAACAAAATAAGTAGGATATTTATTTTCCACAAAGTTTACAAAAGTATCACTCGCACTCAATATCTCACCGGTATCGTGACGACAGCTTTTCAAAACTTACCCCTCCTCACCCCGCGCCATATAGAATTTCGTAACTGACTGACTATACCAGGACTACTAGTATTAAATTAGACTGTACATACAAAATTATTACGCGGTGAATGGTGATGGGCACTCTTGACTGAATTGAATGATTAACCTGTTAGATCCCACAGGCGCGCCGATGCGTCTGCAGCCTCTGGTGCTGCTTAAGGGAGTTATACTCACCTAGTTCAATGATTTGCCAACAGGCTGCATTAGAGCTGTAGTTCAATGATTTGCCACCAGGCTGCGCTAGAGCCGTAGGCTTTATAAGTCAAACGAGCGTCCGTCCGACTGTGTGTACGTGGCCGAGGGGTCTGAGGCATTGACTGACGAGTTAAAGTCGCAGACCTTCGGAGCGTCGCGGGTTCGAATCCCGCTCATGCGCAATCCCTATTAGGCTTGCAAATGTGTGGTTAAGTTGGTGGGAGGGCCCACCTAAAATAAACGGTGACTGGGTTGGGTGGAAGTTGACGGCATTTGTACGTTTAATAGGGATTGCAGTGAACACCAGTTTTGCTTATTTTTACCCTTGTATAGAGGAGGAGGTCACGTTTTTTTATTTTTTAGCGAATTTCCCCTATAGGGAAGAAGCTATTACGGTAGGTCTCATGGTAAGACCTAAGCCCAAGACCGTGATAACTTTTCGTTTTGGGGCCCTCAGAGGCAAAAAACACCATTCGTTCAAATTTCTAGATATATATATATATATATATATATATATATATATATATATATATATATATATGTGTCTGTAAGCACGATAGCGCTCGCAAAAATGGTCCGATCGTAATGAAATTTGGCACAGGTGTGTGAAGTAGTAATTATTCGGATGAGTTCGAAAACCAGCCCGATCGGACCACTGGAAGGGGGGGTAAAGGGGGATAAACCCCCCCAAAAATGGGTTTTTTTGGTTTTTCACATAGAAAAATAAAATTAATTGGATTTTGGTTTGCACCATTGAATTCAGCTCGAAAAAACAAACAATTTAGTATATTGAATCATTGCTCTATGTCTATTGGTTACCGAGATATTGAAAGTGGTAAACACAGTACGTTGTCCCAATGTTAACCTTATGGGGAATAAGTAAAATTCTATACCTCGCTTATTTCTCAACATATCTTAATAAAACTTGGTTTGTGGCTTCATCTACATGAAATGTAACGTTTAGTAGTCTAAAATCCCCGATATTTCCATTTTCGTGGCAGCTAACCTGCATACTCATTCCCCATGTTATTCTTATGGAGATTACAAAAACATGTCAAATCTCGCTATGTTGGATTGAAATATGTTCTTTTGCATTTGAAATTCGCTGAGTATGCAGGTCTGCTGCAACGGGGGTATTTATTATTTAATTCAGCTTATGATCAATACATATGGACAATCGGAAAGGTCATAATCAAAAAATTAGAGCAAATACAGGCAAAAATAAATTTTCAGTTAAAACTTGAAAAATAAAAAAACTTGGAAGTTAATGGGTTAACAACCAAAGTAAACATTTCTTAACCTGTTTTCCAATAAAGTTGCCTATGTCAAGAGGATAGTTTGGATAGGTGTTGGCTTAGGCGCCGATGGCATCAATCCCCCGCTATAGTGGGTCCGGGGCTATAGTGGTTGATCTTCGTTTACGGAACTTTTTGAGCAACATGGTTATGGTTGTCTTCCATCTTCTTGTTTTTATATCTTAATAAAAGACAAAATTGAGCCAGATTGCTCTAGTTTTTTCTTTTTGTTTGCACTCATATTTAGAAGAGTGAGAAACCACTCACCACCGGTTACACCGGCCGGCCGGCCGGTTACCAAGGTAGGCCGGTGTTTCTTAAGCACCTTTTGTGTGGCTTCACCACTGACAGGTGTCGTATGGCGACGCGACATGGTGGGGGAAGGTTAGTGGAGATTGGAGGGGGTAATGACTCAATGACTATTATTACTCTAAGGTAATGACCTCCATCGAGACAAAAACAGACTATCCACGGGTTTCTCTGTCGAACCCCATCCGCACTGAGCGCCTAGTCTCAGTCTGTGTAGCTGCTTTCAATCTTTCGTTTACTATGCTCTTTGTTGATTGGTTTTAAGGACTATTCTTTTTATGCGTTTCGAACTTTACAGTTATTTCAAGTCAATTGTATATTAATATGGAAATATTTTTACCAATAAATTCAACAAAAAACCTTAGGCTCCTGGGAGGGGACCGGTCCCGTTCGTCCCCCCCCCCCCCCCCGTCGGTGCGCCCCTGCTTACACATAATACTACAGTAATCGAACAGAGCTTCATACAGAATACAGTAACAACACTAGGTTACTGCTTCCAGCTAATGAAACTTAGTAACTAATGCAAAGTTGACTGCAAATTACAGACCTGTAACTCTGTTACTGGTTTTATAATTTGTTTAGTTTAAAGTCTTTATAATCTTAAAGGCTTTTATTCAGAACAAACACTTTGACCAATATCACCTTATTTGATATTACATAATAAAGACATAACACATTACATAAAAATTAAGCTATTCATAGTTGGCAACAAGCAATCTTGAAGGATAGCATTTTTTACAAATAATTAATCCAGTTAAATGAAAAAACTTATTTAATTACATATTTTTCATTCTAAATAATTTTTACCTCTAGTTTGCGCCAGCGATGAGTGTTTAGTGGATTTTGCAATTCTTCCTCAAGTGCTCTTGCTTTGACACGCTCCTTGTTCAGTTCTTTTTCTACATGGTGGATTTCTGAGCGCAAGTCTGCCATGTTGGTCAGTGATTTGGTTAGCACATCCTTTTCCGCACTGTTTAACAAATGGTTCAATTCAAATGTTAGACATCTCTTAAAAAGTTAGATGTGTAATAATTGTAGAATTATCAAATGATGACACCAAAATTATGGCAAAATTAGCTTTAGTAGGAATATATGAAGATAAAATGTTTTTTAAGTTTAATTCATAACTGTCACTCTCCTTAGTTCGAAAATTAGTTGTGTGAGAAGACAGTAATCGAGTGATAAAAAAATAATAGAGTCAAGTCTTGAGCCAAGGCCACACTACACTACAGGCCGGAGTCCTTTTGTGGTGACGTCGTGACGTCACATCACCAAACGGAATCGCAGACGCTTTATAATGTACTCTTATGGCGATTCACTGTCGTACTCTTGAAACTGTCGTGCCCTAAGTAATTCGTTGAAATTTTCGTTTAGAAACCAATATTTTTTCGAATCTGCATTAATCAATGAATAATTAAATGCGGTCAAAAATAATTTTAAAGAAAACAAGACTTTATTTCATAAACTTAAAAACCGGTCAACATTACATGCAAGTAATTTGTTTACTTCTCATCAGATGATTTATTGGAAATTTGACAGTTTTGATTCTTATTGTTTTCATTTTGATGTTCTAATGTCTTAATTTTTTGGTAAATGTTTACAATTTTCGTATGATTTTAGTTGCTATTTCCAACACAGTGCTAGGAGTTCGGCCGGTGTTGTGACGTGGCATCAGGGAGGAGGGGGGGGGAGACTCCGGCCTGTAGTGTAGTGTGGCCTTGCTTGAGCCCATTAACAATTTTTTGTTCAGAGAAACCAATATTAATCAAACTTAAGACTTACATTGTAAAACTTTTTGCTGGCTATAGCAGTAAAAATTAGAAAATCTCACTAATTAGTCTCAGTGAATCTTAGACAGGAGGTTTTAGTCTTAGGCACAGTGGTGTATGTCCCAGTAATAAGAGATGTAATGCTGGTCCAGCAGTATGGAGGGACAAGAGCAATGACCGACCTGAGTCGCTGTATCTCCAGCTTGAGTATCCGGATGTCCTCCAGCCGCTGGGTGTACTGCTTCTGCCCCGCGTCCAGCGTGCTCTGCATTGTCTTCGTCTTCTCTCTCAGCACGGCCAACTCGTCGTTCCGCCGCACGAGCTGTGCGTTTATCGTCTCCCTTGAACTAGTCAGCTGCAATTAAAGCTTACATTTCATTCGGTCGTTCTCCATCGTCTTAGAGTCAACAGAACAGTTAATCACTTATTAATATTAATTACTCTTGCAAAATTCCAAAACAAAATAAAATATTTGATTTTTTATTAGAATTCTAATTAATTTCAATCAAGTGGCAGTGGAACTGACCTGTTCGATCTCCTTGACGTCGCGAACGTGCTGGGCATCGGCCTCTCGGATGATGTGGTTCAGGCTGTTCACTTCCGTCTCCAGGTTGCTGATGATCTGCTTTGTGTCTCGCAGCTCCGTCTCCACCTTCTGCTGTTCGATACGCATCGTCTCCTTCTCTGCGTGTGCTTTTCGTAGTGCTGTTAAAACACCAAGATTAAGTTCTTAAAGTTTCAGGCACAGAGATAGAGGTACATAATCAGTTAATCAATAATGGCATCATTATAAAATACAATAAAGGAGCTAGTGCAATTAAGATACCTATTTTCATATTTATAAATATTATAAAAGGTTTTAAGTTTAATGATATATTTTTTGTCCTTCTTATATGAAACCTATTTAAATTTATTACAAGTTAATACTGAATTTCAAAATCACAAGTGTCAGCTTTGATCTGGCTAAAAACGAATATAATATGAAAAAGAAAAACAGGACCAGTTGACTAAGTTTGACTGAATGGGTCAGGCCCGTTTTTAACCCTCTTTTAACTTGGCGCTATGGGCATATTAAACTGGTGCACCCCCCCCCCCCAACCATAAGGCCTTTTTTACAATTAATTAGCGATCGGCCGCGGCATCGCGTTGCCGATCCCTGATGTTTTGGTTGAGTCACTGTCACCGAGTCACCATATGAGAACACGCACAATCGCTGCATTTGAAGTATTATTCATATTTTTGTGACACCTGAGTGGCACAATTATTCTTATGTCGGAACTGGGCTTGATCACCCCAAGAATAATTATAACCATTGTTGTGCTAGCAGACAATGCCGACAAAAACTGTGTCGCTTGAATGTCTGTGATATCCCGCCACTAGTCGATGAGTCATGCTGGTCATTGTCATTTGACCCCAGCCGGTTTGTAACTGATAAGCGCTCGGCACACGGCACACAGCACCTGAGCCGACCCGGAGAGGTCAGACGGACCTGGACAGACACGGACGAGACGACCTGCCGCTAGATCGACCTTCTTCTCCAACGAGGATTTATGCACTTTGCAAAGTGCGAAGAGGTAAGGCAGTGCTGAATTAAATTTAATAATTATGTTTTCTCATCACAATTTGCGTGAGTAATTAATTAACGGAACTTAAGTTCTTGACAGGATTAATTCTGCAGAACCAATCATGCACGGATCTTGCCAAAGATTGTCATAACTAATGTGTAGCCTATATTTAAATACTGTGATAAATATATTTAAATATTGTGAGCCATAACCAAGTAAAAAAAAATAAATAAAGGAACAGTTTTTATGCTAGAGTGAATATGAATAATGCCAAAGAATAATTGATGAATAATAGTTCATGTCACGTATAATTTTGTATCAATGTTAACGTTTTAAATTTAATGTCCTTTTATATTGTAATAACATTTATG
Organism: Flexamia atlantica; assembly: GCA_035578135.1. NCBI lineage: Eukaryota > Metazoa > Arthropoda > Insecta > Hemiptera > Cicadellidae > Flexamia > Flexamia atlantica. The sequence continues at coordinate 47,229,858 of JAQJVK010000005.1, read as the reverse complement.
TTTATCATGTTTGTAACGAATTTTATAATTCTGAAAGTACTAATTTTGTCATTGGATCAATAAAATTGCCTAATAAAGAGTAAAGTAGATTGTTGTGTCGACGAAATGGCAGTGACAATGGCGACGCAATCTAGCAGACTGTGGCGTCACCAATTACTTCATAATTTTGCAAAGTAAATTCACGTAATATATTCTAATATCTGACCTCTTTGTTTTGTTTTGGCAATTATAATAATTAATTATCATAGGACAAGTAAGGTGACTACAATTTATTGAGTGTAAAATTCTGTATATTAATTTATTGTAATGTTGAATTGATTATTTTATATAGCTATGTTTAAAACGTACTGTTTTCTTGTTGTCCACTAAAATATTAATTTGTAAATAAATATGCATAAAAGACCTATGAGGACATAAATGAGATTTAATAAAATAAAACTTTAATTTTAAAGAATCAAAGGCTTACAGTAAACATATAATACAGAATTAATCTGAAACATTTTTTAATATTGTCAATTAAATATTTCATGGATGGAATTGTTGTTTAATGTTAAATATAATTGTGTTATCAAATTTTTGTACATAAAATAGCCTATTTTATCGGTTTAGTCGAGGCAACCAAATTAAATTAAAATCGTTTCAACATAAATGAGTAGATTATATAGCTTGGAGCAAGTTTGTGATTTAATGTGACATTTTGTGAAATGAATTGAGGAATACCCGGATTAGACAATTGTTATAGATTAATGTTTATCTCATTATGGAACTTAACAAATATTTAATGAGATAATGACTTGTGATTATTCAGAGAAATTAATGTGTCCATCTGATTGTGGGACTTAGCTAAACTTTCATGAGATAATGATTTGTGATTTATTCAGAGAAATTATTGTGTTCTTCATGCAATTAAAATAATCAGATACTACTGACTACGACATTATACTATCAATTAAGGAATTTTCAGGGTCTTTTATGCCTGTGGATGTCTACCATCTGTCCTGGGACTTCCCTGATACTTCGAGCCCCGATTACTGCATGCACTGCGGACCTTCCTGGACTCTGTGGATTTCGGTCGCGTGCCCGCGACTAGGAGAACCGCGTTATCGCACGTTTCGCATTCCGGGCCCGGTACCGTCGTTTTGTGGCAGAACTTTGGTGAGTTACATCATTTTGATTTTCTCTTTGAGTGCCGAGAGTGAACATTGCTCCTACCGCTCACGGACAACCAGGACGAGGACATCCCCGCCAGCGACTGCATTAATAAATTAAGTTGGCACAATTTAATATTGATATAAAAGAAAGTTTTTGAGCCAAAGTATAATTAATATAATTCCTGAATAATTTGATGTCTTATATATTTTTGTAATCGTTCATGGAAAGAATCATTCATTATCATGTGTATTATCTGTCGTTTAATTGTTTGTGGAAATTCCCTTGTTGTGTGAAAAGATTGTTAAATTTTGTAAATTTTGTGCATTGTAACTGAAAGAACTCAGTAGCCTATAATATTATTCAAGAAAATATTCTTGATGGTTTTGATATTTATACACTGAGTTCTGTTGATATACATATATAACTTTGATAATTATTAATTTCATTATTCAAATAATTTTCTTGGTATTTTGACAATTGAGTTAAATAATAAATGGCCATTATCATGACTTTCTGTGTGAACTTAATTTAACCGTGGATCCAAAGGTATATATTTTATGCTATCTATATAATTATAAGTTATGAGTATCCTAGCATGACTGGTCATAATTTGGTTAGCCTGCCTTATCATGTGGACTACAGTGACCCTGCCCACCTCCCTAGCTAGCTGGAAAATTTGGAGAGTAGCATTTTGTGTCAGGACGCAGACATGTCACCACGACCGTGACCGGTCGCCTAATGTAAAAGGTACCTTAGTTTTTGCCAGTTTTGGTTCGGGAGGGATTTCTCCCTTAACTTCACCTTAAATTGGCGAGTCTTTCCATTATCGATTGTTCGTGCAACTTGGCCAACTCAGAAGAATGCTTCCAATCATTGAAACCTTCTGAAAAAGCCGAACGTTTATTTTCAGGTTGAAAAACCAAGCAGGGCACACAAGTAGTGGCCGTGGTGGCGGGGGCGGGAGTGGGGAGGAGGGAGGAGGGGAGGGCGAGTTAGCCAGTTGGCGATTTAGGCCTAACGTCGCGATCAAGCGTGCGCTGTACAGCGCACGTGCGCCCTCGCAAAAGTTCTAAGGTCAGACTCAGACAACGCCCCTGCTCGTCTAGGTTTTACTTCTCTTAATGTTACTTTTATGCAAGTACAATATTGTGTATATGCCAATAAACATACAAAGGGGCGGGTGGCTTGGTGGCAGTGGTGGGGAGGAGGAGAGGGCAAATTTACACGAGGCAACGGAGCCGTCAGGGGCACAAGCGTCCTCTCAGCAGTTCTGAGGTCGAAGTTGACGGCTCAGTTGACGTCACGTGCCGCTTGCATGGTGCGAGTCGTTCGTTTATTTTTTTCTTCCGCCCTCTTTCCGCCCCTAAACCCTGGCACCCCTGGGCACGTGCCCATTGTGCCCAATTATGGAATCGGGCCTGGAATGGGTTATATGTACTCACTATCATGTTCCAGTCAAGCATAGGGGCCTTCTGGTGTACATATAGGAATCCATTCAATTTTCCTTTTTAGTTAACATAAAATTGGTACCTTACCTAGCTGCTCTCGCATCAACTGCATTTCTTTTCCAGCAATGTCCTCTTTTAGCTGTTCCAATTGAAGAGTCATGACTTTAGCCTTGTGTTTAAATTCAATTATATCCTCCTGCAATAAAAAACAATATTTTAATATCGTGTATTTTGTATTATCTAATACTGTTCTTGAAAATATTCTGAAGAATCTGAATCTGAATAAAATTAAACATTTGATTTGGAGAGCCTACTGTACAAGCTAAAATTATGAAAAAGATTTTATAAGCTTAATTAAAAAAATCAAACATGCACAGCAGCTCTTAATATTGGTTTGTTTTAACCAGTGCAGACATGCCCTCAAAGGGCACACTAATGAAATGTACAGTTTTTTGGGTGAAAAGCCTTGGGATGTGTAGAATTGTGTTCCTTTCCTATTGAAATGTATTACAATTGTGGTTTCACATGATATCATTTATAAAACTCTATTTAAGATTCAAATGAGTTAGTGTGCTCATCTGCTAATTTACGACTGGACATGAGGTTACTGAGTATTGTTTAAGGGTTAAAGTTTGATATTTGAGATGATTACTATAAAACATCTCATATCCAAACTGGGAATTTACAATCTCATACAGTACCCAATAGTCCACCCTAAACTGTTGGTAGAAACCAACATTGTATCAGACATCTTAAGTGTTGATTTCCGCCCAATTCCTACATAAGAATTAAAATCTTCCAGTTACCAAAAATAACTAATAAGATAATAAAGTGTTATTTTAAACTGTCAGGTATGACAGAAGACTTACCCAGCCTAGTGACTGACCTGAGCCTCGTTGAGGTTCTTGGTGCAGGTGTTGAGCTCGAAGCGCAGGTTCTCGCACTCGGCCGCCTTGTTGACCAACTTGGTCTCCGTTTGTGCCAGCTTCTTCTTGTAGTCGTTGGCGGCAACCTGCTGCAGCTTGGTGTCGTCGATGGCTGCCTCCAGCTTCTTGGTCAGCACCACCGCGTCTGCCACATGTCTGGCGGCAGTACACAGCATCAGCGATCCCGCAACATACTACTGGTAGACACGCCCTGCTGCAGCTTGGTGTCGTCGATGGCTGCCTCCAGCTTCTTGGTCAGCACCACCGCGTCTGCCACATGTCTGGCGGCAGTACACAGCATCAGCGATCCCGCAACATACTACTGGTGGACACGCCCTGCTGCAGCTTGGTGTCGTCGATGGCTGCCTCCAGCTTCTTGGTCAGCACCACCGCGTCTGCCACATGTCTGGCGGCAGTACACAGCATCAGCGATCCCGCAACATACTACTGGTAGACACGCCCTGCTGCAGCTTGGTGTCGTCGATGGCTGCCTCCAGCTTCTTGGTCAGCACCACCGCGTCTGCCACATGTCTGGCGGCAGTACACAGCATCAGCGATCCCGCAACATACTACTGGTGGACACGCCCTGCTGCAGCTTGGTGTCGTCGATGGCTGCCTCCAGCTTCTTGGTCAGCACCACCGCGTCTGCCACATGTCTGGCGGCAGTACACAGCATCAGCGATCCCGCAACATACTACTGGTGGACACGCCCTGCTGCAGCTTGGTGTCGTCAATGGCTGCCTCCAGCTTCTTGGTCAGCACCACCGCATCCGCCACGTGTCTGGCGGCAGTACACAGCATCAGCGACCCCGCAACATACTACTGGTGGACACGCCCTGCTGCAGCTTGGTGTCGCGATGGCTGCCTCCAGCTTCTTGGTCAGCACCACCGCGTCCGCCACGTGTCTGGCGGCAGTACACAGCATCAGCGATCCCGCAACATACTACTGGTGGACACGCCCTGCTGCAGCTTGGTGTTGCGATGGCTGCCTCCAGCTTCTTGGTCAGCACCACCGCGTCCGCCACGTGTCTGGCGGCAGTACACAGCATCAGCGATCCCGCAACATACTACTAGTGGACACGCCCTGCTGCAGCTTGGTGTTGCGATGGCTGCCTCCAGCTTCTTGGTCAGCACCACCGCGTCCGCCACGTGTCTGGCGGCAGTACACAGCATCAGCGATCCCGCAACATACTACTAGTGGACACACCCTGCTCAGCTGCGCGTAAGTTTTCATATAGTCTGCTGCAGTGGCGGCTCGTGAGTTTTTGTACTAGGGGTTCACAGTTAAAAAATATATACACGATATCAACGTATTATACTAGAGTTATCGTCTTAACCTAATCGGTATTGAAGTACGTCAAACGCTTAAAAGACCGCAGCGCCTGCATTTCTTGAGATATGTGTTGTTATACACGAGTGTAAAGCTTAAAGTATTAAATTTAATAAGGCACCACCCTAACTTTGACGATTATGAATTGTATTTAGCTACTATTATACATTAATATGATATTAACCCAAAATTAAACATTAGTTAATTCGCCACTAATTTTTATTGACTGTAATTTTTATTTTTAATATTGCACATAAAAATAACCATAATTTTATTTTAAAAGAGATATTCAGAGTAAACATATATATAAGGCTTAAATAGCATTACTCATTTATTCATTCATTATATTCATTCATTTCATTCTTTTATTTTTTTTTGCCTTAGAACATTTATTCATGTTCTTCATGAATTTGTTGAGCACGAATAAATGACTGAGACCAATTTTATTATTAATCTATAGTCCTGAAATATACTGAGATAATTAATATTATAACAATAAATCTGAAAACCGAATGTTATTTAAAAACCTAACTGTGATCTGAGGCCTACAATTATTATCTTCCTTAATTGATTAATGCTCTTCTTGATTAATTCTTGAAAATAAAAATCATTAACCTACGATGAATTACGACTATACCTTGATTACCGAAAGAAAACGCGGCCGCGGCCACGCAGAACTGACTCCTTCTATTTCATACTGTTGAACTAAAATATTTCACTACAAGTTTTAGTAAATTTTATTCGTTTAAAAAGTATAATACAAGTTTCTTTAGCAAGTTTTAAATAATTGTACACGCTTTTAGTAATTTTTTTTTGTAAAGCAAGAATTAAACAATTTGTAATTAATTCCTACCCAAAAAATATAATTTTACATTGCCAGTTATGTTTTGACATGAATAACAATACACTTGCAATAAATTAAATATGCCATTACCATTAGCCAGGAGTGTAATAAATATTCTTGCAGAGGGTCAGCTATCGCGCGGCCACTACGCCAATTGTTTTCTTTCGATAATCAAAGTATATCATAAAACACCAAACTACATCACTGAAATATAACATATTTATCACTAAAAACAACATTAAAACACGCAATATTTATATTAATAAACTTTAACATCATCCGAACAAAAAAAACAAGTGTCAAGCCTCGTTAAAACGCACATGGGCACACTAAGAAGCAGCTCCGAGGGAAGCTCCATAAGGCACAATGCAATCATGGTTCCTCCCCCACCACTGCCACAAATGGACTCGTCAGCTCCGCGGCCTATAGTAGCCGCGGAGCTGTGCCCCAAACTCAGTCTCGCCTCACTGGCTCTAGTGACAACGTCGAGTGCGACGCGCGCTCTTCGCTGTTGCTTATTACTGTAATTTTTAACTGTTTGGGATATTCTGTGTTAAATAGAAGTATTTTAATAAATAACATTATTTGTGGTTTTTCATAGGGGGTTCACGTGCTCATGTGCTCCTATGCACGAACCGCCACTGGTCTGCTGATAAAACAATGTTTATTATTATCAGCTGTTCCTTGAAATTTCTATTCCCATTTTAAATTGTTTCCACAAATATAACCATGAACCAGTAAGAGCATCTATGGCTTTTCCCTTTATTCTAACTTTCATCAATTTAATTTCTTGCAAAACGTCATGCTGAGCTCTCCAACGACACATTAATTATTAACATCGGTTCGGAATTGTAGGATGAGTCTTGATCACAAAATAATTCCTATCGTATTAAATAAGTACTAGATGGTGCCCCGGCTTTGCATGTCAAATAATAAGTGCTGAAATCTGTGGTTAACTTCTAAAACTATATAACAAAACAATGTCCATATGATTAGTCAACAACAAAATTAGAAACAACAAAGTAAACCGAGTTTGATCCACTGTTGAATGATAGGGCCAATGTTCCGGAATTAGACCCCTTAATGTACTTAAGTGATGCCCTTTTTTTAAATTCTGAGACGTATTGACAAATCTATTTAGAAATGCCTTTCAATTCATACCTCAATCATTAAAATACGCCCAGCTGATTTTAAGTTTTAATTGTGAAAAGAAAATCCCTGTGTAACATTTATAAGATAGTTGAACTGGAGAAAAAATATATTTTTACCTTAGTAGTGCAGATATAATTACCACGTTCATTTGATTACTTAGGAGTGATTAATAAGAAACTCAGGTTTTCAAATTACAAGCATACAGAGGGAAAAAATTCTCATTCTATTGATTAAAGAAGTTTGCCTTGGCTTGCCTTGGGCACTTTGACAAGTGCTGGATTACATTTCTAAACTACCAGATAGTCAAAGTAATAAATGTGAGTTCCTCATCCCCCCATTTGCTAATAAATTAAAAAATTATAGCTTAAATCTTTGTACAATAAATTTCTTTAAATTTTGACTGAATCCATTCTAATCAATAACATTTTCACCCCAACACAAATCTCCACATTGCGACATTAATTCGATTAGGGTAGAGTGGGGAAACTGTGCTTACCTCAATTAAATCATATTTACAATAGCCATAAGTAAGTGAAGTCAGTTACCTATGGCCGAAACTAGCACCGGGTTATAAGAAATTTGCTCTCTTTTGGCGATGTCATTTCTATGTTCAAGGTTAACTGAGAGGAAAATTTGATTTGACTGAGTCAAAACCTTACTTTTACGCTCCAAAATAAGAGGTTGCTCCTCCATTTTTTTATTTTTTAAATTAAATGTTTAATGTGCTGTTTTTAATCATTACTTTTTGTGTCCGTAAGGATATATTGAAGATTAAGATATTAAGCAATTAGCGGTATTTTTTATAGGTGATTCCAAGTATATCCCTCAAGTATATCACCTTGGGGTAACTGCATGGCAGTGCACACACATTCCAGTTTAAGGGATTTAAATGAAGCAGGTTAGGTTTACAGTACTTCAGGAATACTTCAGGAAGGGTAGGATGTGTTCTTGAGTCAAACCAAGTAAGTGCAATGGGCGTGACTCCCTAAATAATCGAATTTGTATATTTTGGAAATTTTAGTTTTGATATTAACAAGAAGAATATATAGTTTTGACATTAGTTTTCAGTAATATATCTATAGTTCCCATAAATATACATGTTACAACATAAAAAATGAACTTTACAAAAACCATAATTTTATTTATATCCATAGTTAAAGTTACCGTTCACAGTTAAGTTACCCTACCTGATGCACACAGTTACCCTGCAGGTGGGCAAGGCCGCACTTTAAATACCTGTACAAATCAATTTATGTAGAAGCAATGGTTGTGGTTTGAAAAAATTGGATATTTTTCCTGAGAAACTGCAATAACCAGACAACAGTTAGATGGCTTTTGAATCAGACAATTAAAATTATCGAATAGGAGTGGCTTTAGCTTAGATTGTACCCAGTTTGTCCATTACCCTCTATTTTCGGTGTATTTCTTACTTTTACCTGTCTCTTTCTTTTTCCAGAGCTGTGATATGCTGGGATTGTCTACTCAGTTCCATTCGAATGTTATCCACGTCATGTTCTAGATACAGCTTTGTTTGATTTATGAGTTTTATTACTTGTTCTTTTTCACTGACTAGAGCTGAAATTTTAAATATGAAAATATTAGATTAAAGACAAATAGTTTGAGAACTTACATTATGAATGAAGTTCAGGATAAAAACAAAGAGTGTAAAGATCGTACAAGGCTCAATCAGTATTACTATGAAACCCTAATAAAACATGAAATTTTTTTTAGGTTCTTTTTACTCTATTTCTTATTCTTACCATTTACTCTTAGGAGGTTTTTGTTGACTATGTCTCTTTCCCTAATGGTGTTTTCCAAGAGCATCTTATCATCCTTCCCCTTCTTGTATTCCTCTCTGATTGTTCTTTGGAGTGACTGAAGATCCATCAGTAGCTTAGACTTTTGCTCTTCCAATGCATTCTTTTGTGATTCTATTTTGCTTATTTTCTTTTTAAACATTTCCTGGATTGTCGATGTCTTGGAGACTTCTGATAGCAATTTTGCTATCTCTTCTTCATTCATCTAAAAGAAATCCAGAATAAAACTCATTTCCTTATAGAGCTTCAGTATGATAACTTGCTTTAAAAAATGAAATAAGGAAATGTATTGATTTTTTTGCACTGCTTCGGTAACCTTAAGAGTTAAAATTAATTCCAATACAGGTTTTATCACTGATAAATAAGTTTTTATGTTGAATAAACTTTAAGACTTGTACTATTTTTGTATGGTTAAACTAATGACAAAATGAATTGCTCAATACCAAAATTATAAAATTTTTAACAATTTAGCAACAACTAACAATTCTTTGTTTGTAACTGATTGCTGTGATAGTGATTTTATGTTTTGATATTGATTTTTTTGGACATTTGCCATCACTGATTAATAAACTTGTTTTTACCAATCAGTGATAGCAAATGTCCGCAAAAATCAAAATCAGAACAACTATTATAATCTGTTAGTATCAAAATATATACAGAATTCTAACAGAAAAAAATATTTAAAAACAGATGAGTCGTAGTAGAAAAATTCTTTTCAGTTTCTATTTTAAAACAAGTATGTTTCTGTCTGTTCTTACCCGTACATTACTAAAACACTAACCACATTAAATTGGAAAGTTGTTGAGTATATGCCTGGGGAGGGTTCTGCCCTTTCCATTTCCTAAAATATTTTGGGGCTTTCAAGGTTCCAATTTTAAGAAACTGAAATATAAATTACAGTATTTGTAACGTAGTGTAAACAAACAGTTGTATAAGTTGTTTTAAATAAAAATTGCAATGCCATTATCTAAATGTCCTCTAAACTGTGAAAACCATGTGAAAAATAGATGCAGCCAGTAGAATAATGCTTGAAGAATCTGAAGTTGATATGGTGTCTTACCTTGATTGTGTTGTTGAGCACTGTTATAGTCTGTCGCAGGTCGTCAACCAGACCAACTTCCCGTTGGTAATCCTCCTGCGACTTGACCAGCCTTTGGTTCAATATGTCTATAGTTTGATTGTTCTTTTCATTCAAGGTCTGAATCAGGGAAAAATGAAATAAATTTGTTATTTTCATTTATAATTGATCCTCAAATAAACTAACTGAACAACACTGTTGATGGTATTTAAAATTTCCCTTTGGTCAGTAAGCCAAAAGATATATTTAAATTAATCGCGCTTGAATCAACCTTTTACAACCTAAACACCCTAATCATAAGATCTAACATCCATCAATATATTAATAAACAATAATGATTTTTGTAATACTTTTTTTCAGCTCAAGTTCATCATTGGAAAAAGCTAAAAACTAAACTTCTAAACGACGTCATAAGAAATTTGTTTTCCTGTATAAGTGCACAATCCTGTCATAATTTATTAAAATTGTTTCAATAAAATGAATAAAAATTAACTAAACATATTTAATAATGTATGTTTTTAAGAAATTTTGATTGTTTTTTTAAATAAGATTTTATTTTTAAGATTAAATGCTCAAATTTGAAAATATCAACCCCTGTACATACAAATAATTGAATTTACTGAAGCGGGCCGGGTAGTTTGGCCGTATTGCAAAATATGAAAAATTGTTATTTATAGAACATCTAAAAAAATCATTGCTGTGACTTTTTAACACAATGGCCTACCAGTGATTTGCCACCTGACTTGTCCCTTGCATTCCTGAGGAAAATGTTAAAAATTTAGAATTTTGCTTTATGTGTTAACACAGCTACAATTGTTGGTCTATTTACTTAAAGTTTTCACCATTCTTTTAAAAAATAAATTTCCAACATATTAAAAAATTTACTTTAAGTAGTATATGTTCTGGTTTAAATATTAAATATTCCCTACGGGCATGCCAATCATTGTAATTCATAAAGCAATAATTTACAATAATTAAAAAATCTGTTCACAATAACTTTGAGTTAACAATCATTATATAATGTTTACTTAACTATTTTACAACAGTTTTTTAATAGTGAGAGAATTTTAAAACAAAACAATTTAATAACAGTTTACAAATCATTTACAACAGTTGTACAATCATTACCAAAATTATTATCATTCTTAAAATTCTATCAGTTGAAAAATAATTAAAAAACAATTTTATAACAATTTGTGAGATGATTTAAAATTTCAGCTTTTCAATAACAAAACAACAGTTTAAAAATTATTTTCTGCGTTAAAACGGCCTGATTGTCAACTCCACCACTAGGCAGCGCTGGCGTAGCTTACAGCTTGCATCTGTCGCCGCCATTCGCCATTTTAAGTGTTTGTCTCTGTCCTCTGTGTTTCTTTTTCAGTGAATAAATTGTTTTAGTTCTCTATTGTGGTTTCAAATTAAGGTAAGTCCGTTATTGAAATACAATTATTTACTCTAGTTAGATTTCGTGGCTCTTCGCGATATGTGCATTAATTATTTCCATCGTGTTTATAGGAGGTAGGTGTATATATAACCTAAAGTATTAACCCAGCCTTTCTTTGAATTCAGCAGGGCTAACGGCTTGGAAACCTATATTTACATTTTATGTATATTTAACTAAAGACAGATCTAGTTACTTGATGTGTCATTGACAATAAATTATTTGGTTATTCAAAACTAATTGGTATGGTATCTAGGCCTATGTTCTAATGACAGATATTGGATGACTGATGTTTTGAGTGTTTCATATTTGATCCTCTGCCTTTAAAAAACATGTTCTGTTTAGCGGTTAGGTATATTTCCTACTTATTTCGGGTACGTTAATCATCTTCTCAGAATGATTTTACATGAAGTTTGCTTTCCTATAAGCTTTCGTAGAGAGCAGGCCTATTGAAATAATCTATAAATGCGATGGGGTTGCCCAATAGGCTATTGAGTGCTGCTTGACAGGCTGTAGCGTATATCTAAGTTTGACTATCGGTATATGGTATGATAATGTGGATGTTAATAATAATCCACCGAAAGATGTTTTCGGTGGATTTGGTAAGAAACTGGTCATTGTTTGTCAGGATGCGGTGGATTTGCCTATTAAGGACCAAGGCAACCAGTTATTCACCGGTGACTGTGGCTGAACGGTTTTCTTAGAAACCAGGATCTGATGTTGATATAAGTTACAACTCGTCTGCTAATCAGTAAGAACGAATGGCAGAAAATCAAACATGAAACTAAGTTAGTACCCTTCTTAAATTTGATATTGACTAAACTTACCAACAAATAATTGATTTTATAGTTTTAGGGGGCATATCAAAGTCTAACCAGTTGCTTTATATTATTTGTTATTAGTAACAGAAAGTAAATATTAATTTAATACAGTATTAGCGTTATTTTTCTCATAAATAATGTGATTGGCAATTTATTTATTTGGTAAATATGCAGTTTCCAGTACTGGTCTCAAAAAAGAATTTTTTTTTAATTTATGGAAATTTGATGCTGATTCCGGATATGAAAGTTTTTTTCCGGCGGTCACGGCCGGAAAAAACCAAACAAATTTTAGTCTCGAAGGTTGGTCATTTGGGTACTCAAATTAACCGGGCGAGCTGAATAAGAATATGCAAAAATATTCAAGATCTGGTGTACATTAACAGAGTTGTGACCGGAAATCACGGAAAATCGTCTACAATGGTCTATTTAGAGTTAGGTTTAGGTCAGACATTGGTAGTTTAGGTAAGTTAAAACATATTGGGTTGATAAGTGGTGGACAAGGTAAAGTTTTGATAGGCTAGGTTAGGTGATGTGTTTGGTTAGGTTAGGTTATGTTTTGTCAGGTTATTTTAGGTTAAGTATAGCAATTCAGGTTTGATATTACAGTACACCTTGGATTAACCAGACCCCCGCATTATCCGGATCCCGGATTATCCGGAACGTTCTACCCGAGGAATTAAAAAATTAGAATCACGGCAAAAAATGATTTTAGCGAGTTTGCGGGTGAAATAAGCCTTCTAAAAGTAAAATGCAAATGTGGAATAACAATAATTGAAGGAATATTGTACTCAACGGTAGGGCTACATCACAGTATTTTCGTGAACGTACTTTTCGGGATTGCTACTTGGGTCGCCAGTACTTAGCAACAAAGACGTAGCCTACGGCAATTTTGCGAGTTTGTTTATGCTGAAATTTGATGTGTTAGGCATACATTATTTTTTAAGAAGAGTTGCTGTAATAAGTTTTGTCATGATTATTTAATCTTAAAAATTAAATATTTTAATCCGACATTTTATTCCAAATTTGGCAATGAACTTCTTTTGTTTAAAGTAAAATCATATGTTTCTGTTTATATTGTAATGCCTTTGTTTACAATCCAAAAAAATAAACAATTGTATGAAATGGCTTAGAATATTGTTTGTTTTGATTTAACCTAACCACAATATTTGACAGGTAGAAACATGTGATTATATTACAAACAAAAAAGTTCATCACTGAAGATAATCCTCCTCATCTTGACCGCTTCTAGTTAAAAAAATCTAACTGTACGGTAAAAGTTAATATTACATTCGTATGATTAATAATAAAGTTTAGTTCTTAAATTTGTTTCAGAATTAAACCCCCGCAAAATTTGAAAGACTAACATGTTGTACAGACTTGACACGCCGCCGTTTGCAGCATCAAAGCAGGGGCTACATATGGTACGCAATCACTGTTTAGGCGATATTGTAATGACCTCGAATTATCCGGACTTTTTGCTATCCGGATCGGTGTTCCGCCACATTAATCCAGATAATCCGAGGTGTACTGTAGTTTGATAATGTTTGGTTAGGCCTATGTTCTGATAGTCGTGTCACAATCCCATGAACTTTATCCTTAGCTAAATCAATGGTTATAAACTAAACCTAAATTAACTTAATCTAATATAAGCAACATACCGTAACCTAACCAAACTTAACTAAACCTGACCTTAATCAACCTAAACTATCATAAAAATTCTTGATCCAATCTATTTCAATGATATCCATATAAATATAATCTAAACTAAGTTAAACTTAGTCTAACCATAAAATATGTTTTTATGTCAACGTATTGCCTCAATTTTGCAGTTCGAGTACAGAATACCATCTGCAAATCCACAAAGACAGAGACCAATAATGAAGACCCAAGCTGAAGACCAATAGAAGGTTTATTTTACTGCTTTTCGTCATGTCGTAAGTGGAATATCAAGTATTTATATGCAGTCAGATTTTCTTTTGTTTACAAATATTTAAACTACAAAGACAAACTGTACTTATATTTTTATTCGTGAGCGAAGCCATGGGTACAGCTAGTAGCATTGGCAGAGTTTTGGGAGGGCCTGGGGCCCCTCCAAAAATTGGAAAAATAAAGCCTTGCTTAGTAGCTTAGTAATTAGGCCCTATTTAGAAGTATGTTGAAATTATTACTCAATCAAATAACCTAAAGCTATTTTACCATCATACTTTACTTTTTACGGTAAAAATAATTTATTCTTTTAATCCAATAGCCGATAGAATATATATATATATATATATATATATATATATTCTCGGCTATTGGATATATATATATATATATATATATCTTATATATAAATATCTTTACCTACATTATTGTCACTGAGTATCTATAGGCCTACTAGTCACGGCGGGAATACGGGAAAAACCAGAAATATGTCAGGTATTTTGTCTGGTTGGGAATAGTCGGGAAAAGTAATGAATTTCAACCTTTGATTGGGAAATTCGAATTTGGCTGTAAAACAATACCTTGGATAGCCATTTTTGTCGTTGTTATCGACTTCTCGACCGGCTAGTCTCTCAGTTGAATCGCAGTCCACAAATTTTCAGTAATAAGACCTGAAAGTCTGTATTTAATACCGCTGCTGGAAAATCTCTCAGTCCTATCACGGCTGGAAAATCATTTAGCAGCTGACAAGTCTCTCGCTCTTAACGCTGCCGTCCATTTCCCGGTCGTATTGCTATCAGAGGTTGTGTGCTCTTTTCATGGCCAACATTTCTTTTGGCCACATGAAGGTAAGAAAATATGTCGTTTATATGGCCGCTGGCAAAGCCCTTAAACTCGTCTCGCAGCCGGCAAATCTCTCCGTCATATCGGGGCTGTTACACCCCTTGCTCTTTTTTGCGGCCATCATATCTTTTGGTCTCATTTATTGCAGTCAGAAACGTTTCACTTGTTTAGCGGCTAGAATCTCCAAATCTCTTATACTCCCAACCTCATACTGCATTAAAAAATATCTATATAATACTGTTCCTATACAATAATATGTAATAACTTCCTGTGTAATAATAATAAAATAATAATACTTTTCCTTTATAATACTGTCACATAACTTCATAATTCGTAAAACAATTTTATGAATATATTAATATCTTTAAGTTTTAAATTCATTGTTTATTTGCCATAGTCATCCTTATTGTCATGCAATTCTATGAATAAGGTAAACATCCCAAATTCCGGCCGGTTAAGGAAAGTCAGAGTTAATACTGCTTATGAAATTGAAAAACTAGCCATATTTTGGTTAATTATATATTTTAAATAAATTTAGGCTCCAAATAATATGTCATTGTAGCATAAATAAATCATAATTATTAGTGAAATCCAATTTCATTTTATTTTAGACCTATTCATCTAACTTCAATCCCTAATATCAGTCGTCACCTTCCCAATACCGATTTTTGCCAGCCTAATTACAGTCGTGATTGTCAAGATGACACTATAATGTGTTTTTTTTCAGAGTTAACTAAGTTGAAATGAAATTTAATATTGACAGACATTTTTATTACTTGGTGATATTAAACCAGCAACAACTTACAACTTCATCTAAGTGAGACAACATTGAGGAAATCTTTTGCTAAACTGCTTTAGATGTCAAACACTAAAGCCTTCGACTGTTGGCGTCCTATGGTAGAATGAGGTTATTTTGAAGTTCTATATGATAACTTTTACTTTGTATATATTCATTCCTGTCCCTATTCTTTTATACGTAAAAAATGCTTTTAAAAAATACTAAAAGCGTTTGTACAGAAACTTATTAGTTCTTTATCTGATAAAACGTAAATATTTTGGTTTATTGCATTGTCTCTGTAGACCACTTAGATAAATTATTTTAAAAAGTGTATGTTTTTTACAAAGGCCTATCAGAATGCTCACATATAATTACGTTTAAAATAAGAATAAACTTTTAAGTTATTGAAAATCGTAATTTGGACTATAATAAAATCATATTTGCCGCTGCTATTATCAACCGTAATTTGGAAAAACGTAAAGTTTAATGTCTTAAGTTAATTAGGGTCAATCCATTTCAAATCAACCAATTTAAAAATAAAAAGTTGCTGACAATTTATCGATATTTTCATATTTTTACCCGTGGTTATGCTATGTTCGAAGAGTTAAAAACAACTATTAATTTATTTTTTAGGTGCATAGTTTTTTTTGAGCAGCCATTTTGTATCGGTGCGACAGCTGATTTTGCATTTTGCAGAGGTCTACGTTAAACTCTGTAGTTTTTTTTATTATTGAAGATATTCAGATGAAAGAAAAACCATTTGAAAGAGAATAAAATGACCAATAATCTTTGTCCAGTACATGTTTTGGCTTAGGTGATAGCAAATATGCATGAAAAATAAGTATGAGTAAAATTTCTACAAACGCAAATCTACACTTCCAGTGCCTAAATTCAATGTGTGAAAATTAAGACTCGCCTTCAATTTTTTTCTATAGACAGTCTTCACAGTATATTTTCTTCTGACCAAGTCACAAGCTTGAGATATGTATTCCTTTTTTAAACATATTTTTAAAATGAGCAGTTTATCCACAATCGTGTATTTTGAACTTGGCATATATCTCAGAAGGGACACATTCTGAAAATCTGAAATTTTCAGAAAACATTCTTTTGACGGGTTGAATCAAGTGGTTAAAATTTCATTACTTAGAATTTCTTATATTTTAAGCTATGATTATCTTTATAGTGACAATAAATAGTATACAAAACGAAATCTAAGAACATGTACATTTTTTTGTAATGTTGTAATATTTATCGTAAACCAACTCGAATATCTCAAATATCTCAAATATCAAAATATCGCCAACTCAAATATCTTCAAAACAAAATATACCACGGTGTAGCTCATGTCCTAGAGAACCTTTTTCACTGAATATCTCCGATTTTGAAATTTTGTCACTTAGAACGTTTTACGGGGGACCCCTTCAATTACTATAAGCTGGTTGAAAACATCAAATTACATTATAAAAACACTGTTTAAAAGGTTCAATGTGATGTACAAGTTGTGTCAAATGTGATTAAGAAATTTTGATGAAAAGTTTGCTGATTGATATGCTCATCAATAACAAAATGATTACTTCCATAGTGTGATGGGTCCTTTAAATAAACAAAAACACAGATAAGATCAGATTTTTTGTTGAGGGGAATCTAATTGTGGGCATTGAATATACCCTATAAGAAGGACATACCTTACTGCCAGAATTCAGACCAATTTTTTTCTGTGAGTGCAACTTTTTGACTTTACCACCAGAGTTCTCCGGTCCCTTTTTTCCTTGCGCTCTGTGCAAGAGAGAAGGGGGAGAAGAACCGGAGGTGTGAGAGAGAGCGCGCCGAGGGTGCGAGAGAGAGCGCGCCGGGGGTGTGAGAGAGAGCGCGCCAAGGGTGCGAGAGAGAGCGCGCCAGGGGTGTGAGAGAGAGCACGCCGGAGGTATGAGAGAGAGCGCGCCGAGGGTGCGAGAGAGAGCGCGCCGGGGGTGTGACAGAGAGCGGGGATGTTGAGAGAGGGCGGGGAAAGAGATAGAAAATCTATCTGATGGAGTAGAGTCAGGGAGGAAGCAAAAGACCGAACGAGCAAGAGAATTTCTAAGAACAAATTCGTCCCCCGAACCACATGTTCAGCTTGGAAACAATACCCCAATAGTAGTTTATGCAACGATTGTATAATGAATGCCTTTAAGCCACGAGTGAAATAACTCATTTCATATGAGTTTTCTAAAGTGACTCCAGTACTCTAAAGTCGTCATTAGAGTACTGCTTGGTTTTGGGTGTTTTAATGTATATCATTATAATGTTTATTAATACCATAATTGGTGCTTATTGCAATGGTCGTAGATAAAATATTGTTTTGAACCAACAGTTAAGAGCACTGGTTTGGTCTTAAGTCTTTCCGTTTGGCGGATATCATAATTATTATTACTATCTCGCTTCAGTCTAATTTTTAAATACCAAATTTGTAAAGGTCTTGGTGGGCAGGTAAAATAGTAATTTTTCAAGGAATTATTACAAATATGAGGTTACTAAAACTTTTTTGTGAGCTCGGCCATACTTTTATTTTAGACCAATTTTTATGTCAGGGAAAATGTAATTTTCAATAATTTTTCAATTTAGGGAATACTAAAAGTTAATAGTTTTCAAGAAGTTTAGGAAGAACCAAAAAGAATTAATTGTACCTTTAGACTCCCCCTCCCTCCCCCCGCTCAAGAGCGACAGACGGGAACTTTGGATATGTTCACCTCCTAACCAGTCCAAACAAAGCTGCACGGTCTAAAAATGAGTTTAAAAAATTAGTGTTGGTAAATCTGGCATTGGGAGTGTGGGACACATGGTGTAGTTATATATATATAAAAATAACTTATAATTAATAACATAAATTCATTCGTAAGCATTTCATTAACAGTACCGAGACAAAATTATTTGTTTCAGGTGGGAAGAAGTGTCACTCACTGATCCAGCAGAAGCCCAAGATGATTGAAATTAGTCTTGTAATGTTAATTTGCAATAAAACTTATGGTCAACAACAGAAAAAGAGTATTAATTTTGGCCAAAATGGTTTTTTAATGTTAAGGGCATTTAATTGTTTTAAATAGCATAACTGTAACTTGTTTTGAACAGTACCTGAGGCTGGCCTAAGGAATTTTAGTATAATATGCAATGATCAATATAATCAGCCATTAAATATATTTTAACGACTAACAAACCTTTTTATACCTATCTATTAAACCATTTCATATGACTTTCCTACTTATGACAATCAATTTTAAATGAATTATACAGGGTGTATCAATTTTAAATGAATTATACAGGGTGTCTGTAAAGTCCATCACCAAACACCATAACTTGGTTTATTGGGTCAAAATAAGCAAAAACGTTCATATGAAGGTATGACCTAAAATGCATATCTACACAGATGGAGATAAAAAATATTGTGTGAAAAATACAAAATGGCGGATATCTGGGTAAATATTCATTTTAGGACATACCTTTATATGAACTTTTTTGCTTATTTTGACCCAATAAACCAAGTTATGGTGTTTGGTGATGGACTTTACAGACACCCTGTATATAAAATTGCAATTATTACAAAAATTCATTTAACCTTTGCATATTAGTTTGCAATTGTTTGAAAATCACTTTTAAAATTGACTAGATACACATAATTACTACCTGAATACTTGAATACTTGAGAATAGCAATAATTAAAACATTATATAATAACCATTTTGATATGAGTTTACAATGATTTAAAAATCAATTTTAAAATTGACTAGATACACATAGCAATAATTAAAAAATGATGTAATAACCATTTTGATATGAGTTTACAATGATTTGAAAATCACTTTTAAAATTGACCAGTTACCAAGTTAACAGCTTGTAAAATAATTTTTTTATTGTTTTATAATCATTGCAAATGATTAATCTATGATTTTAAAATATTTTTTTCCCCTCAAAATGCCCATTGGGTTGAAGGGCTGGTTGGTATGGTGGTTATAGTGCCCGCCTACAAACTTGTAGGTAGCCGGATCGATCCCGAGAGAAGTTAGCAGCTTTTTGAAGGGTTGGAGCCAGCTGCCATTGGTTGTCATGGGCACCGACTTTTAAAAAATATTGGGGGGGCTTAAGATGTTATTGACGGAGGGGGTACAGGTAGGTATTTCAATATTTTGCCCAGATTACCCTGGCTGTCCTTGCAACTATTTAGCTCTTGTCATATCTGTTTTACATACGGGAAGAATAGAATATAATCTTTCAAAAAATTGCCTATCATAAGTGAATATACGGCCGATTGAGCATTACTACGATCTGCAAATATACAGAACAACCCAAAATGGATGTAAAGTAATCCAAACAAAAAACCTAAAATTACATTTTTTACCTCTAAATGTACAGTAAGATTTAAGTTATCTTGACTGAAAGACCTCACAGAGTAATGAAAGAATATTTGGCTTGCAACGTGCAATGTGCGGCGGTCTCCCCACAGAATTTGTAAAATAAGACCTAGATAGCATTTTAGGTAGAGTTACCGTGGTCTTCAGGAATAAAAACATACAAAGGAACTCCACAAATTCGTATGAATTAAGAGTAAAATATTCCTTATTTTTTGGGATTTAGGAAAATTTTGACTAAGCCTATAAGACATTTTAGAGCACTATTTGCACAACAAAATAATTTGAATGTCTATCATTTGCAAAGCTACTTCTGTCGGTAAACTTGCACGATTTTTCCAACCGTTAATCATGTTTTTGGAAAATCCTGTCATTCATCTACTATTGGTAGACCTAAAAAATGGATTGTCTTTTTCGGCCGTTCATTCACCAAGCTACAATATTTTTGCAGCTCTCTTCGATCGGTAATACGTGCATCTCTTTTCTTCAGCTATTCGTGTAATTTGATATGTTTTACACTCGTCATTTACCCTAGCGATCGGAAAACACAGCTATTTTATGGCCTTTAACAAATTTTACCAATAATTAGACTCAAGTACCTTTAACCTAGCCTTTAACTGATGTGCCCAACGACCTTTAAAATATATAGACTGCTCATCTCGTTGTAAAAAAGTGAAGCCTTTGTGGGCGCTGCCATGTTGGCTATTATCTAAAAAAAACGAACAAACCGGAAAACTCACGGCCGTCACCGGAAAACTCACGGCCGTCACAAAACACTTCATCACCTCATCGACCTTTAAATTATTCAAAACAAGGAGGTTAGAGTCTGTTGTACTGGAGTTATTGCCACAATGCATTTGTTGATGAAAAAGCGGTTGATGAAAAGATAGGCAATGTGAAGGGGAGTAATATAGTAATTTAGGACTTGGCGTTCTTTGATCAGTAATTTAAAATGAAACGAATCTTTTGAAGACGACTAAAGATTCGAATAAGTTTGTCAGAAATGCTGTACAGATTTATAATCTTAATACTTTTTGCGTATTTTATTTAATTGAAGTAAGAAAACAACAAAAATAATTTAATTACGTCGACTCTTTAAAAATAAGTTTTTATATTCGATCAATTAAATGGTTCAATTCCCATCGCTGAATCGTTCGTTTTTCGTTTGTTAATGTAGAGTACGAAATTAATTCCACTTCTATTGCTAACCTAACAAAATTAGAGGGCCGCAAAATTAGAGGTCGTCTCGTGTCTGGCTGCGGAGTCACTTTTTGTGCCCATCACTTTTTAAATTAGTACTAAAAGTATTTAATCTAATATTAAATATTTATCGATGTCGTCTACGATGTAAGATAAGTATATAATTAAATTATAAAACGATAGTAATACTATTGAAAACTAATTTTTGTTTTTATCATATAACATTTTGATGATTCAAAAACAACGTCAAACGAAATTAGAATCATGTTCATGTTTTAAAGTCTTTGACGTTTGTGTTTGAAGGTCGGTGACAATCCTCCAGTAAGGCTTCACTTTTTCCTATCTCATAAGCAGTCTATATCAGTTATATGTCGTTGGATGTGCCCCAAAAAAACTTCTGTTCTATTCATACTGTATCACGCCGCGTAGGCGTTTTTATCTATGTATTTTTTAATGCTAGCAAAAACAACTGTTGAGGTATGAAAAGGCGGGCTTCATGAAGAGGGATTTTATATTTCATAGCGTGAAAAACATTGTGCCTTAGAGTTTACAGTCAGTGACAAGTACCACAGTCAAACAACCAAAAAATATGTTTGTTTTACCTTGCAATGATTTTCACTAATAACCGTTTGAAATGTTAATTTTTCGCTGTGTAATTTTATTTATTTAAAGTTGTTATGAACCTGTCGTTTAAGGCCTAAGAATCCCAAACTAAAAAAATCCTGCTCGTCACGGGCCCCTAGTTTAGTTTCAGACTTGATTGATATGGCCTCTCGGCAGCCCTGCTGCTATCAACCTTATACGACATTTACTCCCCTATTATTTCTTGCCCATTTGAAGGTGGCGAACGTTCGTGATGTAGTGATTTAACTTTATCGTAACATGATCGAAATAGTAAACACGTTTTTTCACGCATCATCAACCATCATTTACCGACAACACTGCTTATGTTGTATCCGGTGGTTCAAAATAAACTCATGGGGGGCCCGAAAAATAAGTTTCCGGGGTGCCCAAAAAAACCTTTTACGCCACTGGATGGACTAAGTGCTACTACTACGTCGCATGCACTACTTTTGGCGCTCGCCTGCGTGGGAATAACGAAGTCGTTCCTTGGTCGAATGTAGAACGTATCCTACATACGAAACTTAAGTAGCTTTAAATCGTCTACAAATAGTTTTTTGAGAAATTTTATTCATTTTACCTTTATTTAAATTATGTATGAAAAGATTTGACTTAACACTTCCTTGATAGTTTTTCATAATAAGAATCTAACTTTACTCTGGTGAGCTCTCCTTCCAGTATTGGGGGGGCTTAGCCCCCCTTCCCTAAACATTGGGGGGGCTCGAGCCCCTTGGGCCCCATGGAGTCGGCGCCGGTGTTGGTTGTTGGGCTATTAATTAACAATCCTGTCTAAGGAACGTGCCAACCTTAGTCAGTATCAAGGCTACAAGATCGCACCACTATCATCACGATCATCACACTCATCCTTCACTCATATTCAGGGTAACGTCCTCCATGAGGTACCTGTCTTATTAAGAATGATTAAACCCCCAAAAAATTTGAAAGACTAACATTTTGTACAGTCTTCAAATGCCGTTTGAAGCTTCAGTTTAGCAGGGGCTAAGATAAGCGATTGCTATTTTAGCGATATTGTAATGACCTCGGATTATCTGGATTTTTTGCTATCTGGATCGGTGTTCCGCCACATTAATCTGGATAATCCGAGGTGTACTGTATATAAACATTGTAATTTTAGAAAAAAATTTCTAAAAGAGGTTTAAAAGAGGCTTGTATAAACAACTTATTCAATGATAAAACTATATTTTAGTATAATGTTTAACCCTAAAAGCGTTACACGGCAAAGTATTGACCATAAATGAAGTAGAATATTTTTATTTTGTCCGTATTTGATTTTGAATTGCCCAAATTTTCTTGCAATATGCCGAAGTAATTAATTAAAAAGAAAAGAAGAATGTGGCCCCCCCCACAACACCCCTAGACAACAGTAAAAAGAAGCAAAATAGGTGTCCGATACAATCCCTATTAAACTCTCAATAGCCGTCAACTTCGACCCAAGCCGGCCACCGTTTGTTTAAGGTCAGCCCTCCCCCACTTTACCACACTATCACAAGCCTAATAGAGATTGCTCATGGTACGGGATTCGAATCTGTGCCGCACCGAATATTCAGCTCGTCAGTCAATGCCTTAGACCTTGCGTTCACGTTAGCACTGTCAGACAAGGGCTCGTTTGACTCCTAAAGCCTACGTGTCTAACAAACTCTGGCAGCAATGTATTGAATCGCTTGAGCAGCCGATCTGGTGGCAATTCATTGAACTACGTGAGTGAGTAGCTCCCTTGAGTACCACCAGAGGCTGCTGACGCGCGGGCGCACTCGAGAGTGACGTATTTAAAAAAGCCTTGCATAAACACGAGACATCTCGTAGTTGCACTTTTGGGCCCAAAATGGTGACCACAAGATATCTCGTAGTTGTAAGCCAATGGGTTAAAGAATATTGTTGTTAGACTAATAAGAAACATAATAAACCTCACCCTTAGCTCTTTGATAGTGTTCTGACTCTGCAGTGCCTTCACTTGGAGGTCCTGAATCTGTTCGTTCAATGCTACAATCTGGCTGTCTTTGACAGTAAGCTCCTTCTTGACTCTGTGCAACTCATCTTCAAATCTTTCTTTGAACCTTGATTCCTTAGACATCTCATTTGTTTGGTTCTGTAAAATTCAGAGATATTCACAAAAGTTTTACGAAATGGTTTGATGGTAATTATCAATATTTAATTGAATAACATAACATAACATAACATTTTTCATGGGCTTGTAATTGGTTAAATAACAATAAAATGTGTTAAGTTTAAACCAAATGTTAATTTTTAAGCCATTCATTCAAATTAATTGGAGCCACAAATTTTTATGAAAGGGTAATCTTGTAAAAAACTTATAATAAAACTCGTTATCAAGGTTTTTAGCTCATGGAAAGGAACCTCCTCTACAATACCCTTTGTGAGCATAAAAATAAGATACTTAAATATTTTTATTTGGAATATAAATCCTTATTGGTAAACCTAAAAACTACAAAACCTCGTGAAGGAAGAGGTAGATATTCTCCTTGCTTGAAAAGGCTTTAAAATTTGTTTTCAAAAGATGTTTGGTTGTAGTTCATGTTTTTTGTTTACTATTAAAATTATATTTTTATAACATTTTTAAGCATGTAATTTAGAAATTAAAATATAGTAACAGAATCTCCCTGTATCATACCCCTAAAGGATGAAAGAATATATGATATTTTACCTCCAGTTCCTGTTGCAACTCTGAAATTCGGAGATCAGCAGAGGAGTTCTTGCGCTCCAGTTCCTCTTGATAAGTCATGGCAGCATTAAGTCGTTCACGCAAATTAGAGATTTCAGCCAACATCCGTTCACGCTCTTTCGCTTGTGCCTCTTTTGTTTTGGCCATTGAACTGAATCTAAATGAAGATTTTTATATTATTAAGCGCTGTACAGTTGGTGCATTTCATCTCCGGCTAAGGCTGGGAGTCAGCTGTTTGCATGGTGGGGAGGGAGAGGAGTACTTTTCTGAAAAAATTGTTTAAGGCCCGCTGTTTGTCAAATGTTGGGTTTACTAGGGACATATATTGAAAATATCATGAGGTACTTGTGATATATGCACCATACCTGCATACTCAGCGAATTCACAATGCATACAAATGTATTTCAATCCAACATAGTGAGAGATATGACATATTTTTGTAAACTCCCAAAGAATAACATGGGTAATGAGTATGCAGGTTTGCAGCCACAAAAAATGGAAATATTGAGGATTTTAGACTAATATACACTATATCTCATCTAGATGAAGCAAAAAAACCAAGTTTCATCACAATATGTTAAGAAATAGGCAAAATAAAGAATTTTACTTAAAATTGGGGACAATTTACTGTTTTTACCACTTTCTATATCTCGGTAACAAACGAAAATGGATCGATGATTCAAAGTACTAATGTTTTTTAGCTGAATTCAATGGTACTAACAAAAATTAATTAATTTTTATTTTTCTCTGTAACAAACTTATAAAAACCCATTTTTGGGGTGTTTATCCCTCTTTATCCCCCCTCCCTTCACGTGGTCCGATCGCGCTGGTTTATGAACTTGTCCAATGGTGTTCTTCGCTTCTGGGGACCCAAAATGAAAAGTTATTATGATCTTGGGCCCCACCATAAGACCCAGGGCAATAGCTTATTCCTTAATGGAAATTCGCTCTAAAATCAGTAGAAGCAAAGTAGCCCCAACTGGAGATATATTGCGTGAACTATTGCTTGTTTATAAAGAAAAAATTGTAATCATTACGTCATGGTATTACATTTGAATTTTTTGATTACCATCCAAGATTTGCATACAGGATTTTAAACTGAAATTTAATTTTTAGGTCGATTGATTTTTTTTAAGAATGTGATTGTTGCCTTTTAGGGAAACTTTTCTAAATACCAAACTGATTGATAGCCTTGTTTTTACAGAAAAAAATGCTAACAAGAAATATTTTCTTTTATTTCTTTCAAGACAGTCTAGAAGATATGGGAATAATCAAAAGCATTACTTACTCCCCATCCTGATCAGACATTCTAGATTTGCTTTCCAGTTCCGTATGGAGGCGGTTGATTTGTTGCCGCAAGTTCTCTATTGTTTCTTGTGCAACCTGCTCTCGGGTGTGAGCCGTGTCCACCATTCTTAGAGCTCTTTTGACTTCCTGTCCAACAAAATAAAAACCGATATTGACGGGACAAGAATTGAAAATAATTCAACTGGTTGATTATCAGCTGATGCTGGGGACATGGTGTAGGATTTAGGCCCTGTCGGAACAAGAAATGAAAGTGTCAATTTGATGTACAAATGAATATTTTTAAATTTTATAAACTTAACTTAATGTAGGTTTTTGAGGTATATGGTGGACAGGCATGACATTAAATCCCCATTTAAAAATAAGTAGCAGCCAGCTTTGACACAAAAATCATCAAATACTATTTTATAAAAGTTTATTAAATCAATCATTGATGATTTTTTATGAAGTTATTCTTAACCACATACATCAATCATCGTAGTACCTATATACTGGAAGTTGATGAAAGATTAGAGTTTGTCAGTATACAATTGGTTTATCAGCCAGTAATGACAGTGGAAAGGAGAGGGAAGCTAGTAAAATGTGGCAATACATCTACAACTTATCAAAAACAGCAATATGAATTGAATATGGCCATAGGTGTGGTTGATTCATAGAACTAAGTGTACCGGTGATTCAAATATGTCAGTGAGAATTCTTAAAGTATTCATGCCAAATTTACACTACTTCAACTACAGTTTTAACTAAGAAAACCTAACTTGTAAGAAAACATCTTCATTATACCTGAGTAAGGTTTTCTATTGTCTTCTGCTCGTTTTTGCTTGACTCGTACGCAACGGTCAGCTTCATGTTGTTGTTAGCAATGGCTTGCTGTTGGTCCTTGATGATTTCTGCCATCCGCTTTCCGTTGTTTTGTGACTTGACCAGCAGATCCCATACCCTCTGTATCTCGGGCACGTAGCGTGTAGTGAGTGGGGAATGCTCGAGGTCTGTACACATCTGAAATATACTTCAGGAATTTATCCCAACTAGAATACAGAGAGGTTTTAATTTATATTTTTCCACCTGTGGTTTTGCAGTAACCGGATTATCAGTATCCTAAAAAATCATTAGGGCAATCAAATAAACCATTTAGCACTAATGAATTTGGGGGATGAATCCAAATTTATCAGATATAATCAATTTTAATTCTATTTTTTGAGATATAAATTACATGTTGATATTTTAAGGTAGATATAACTCAAGAGTGACAAACAAAAAGCATGGCCAGGATCATTAATTGAAAGCTTGACGATCAATCAAAGCCAACCTGGAAATTGACCCATAAAAATTTGACGGACTTTATCAGGATCAATTCTGATATTTATATTACCTGTGCCGATATTTATCACCTGTGCCTTTAGAAATAAATAAAGTGAGCACTATAAACACTTGTCTGCCTAAGCAATCAAGTAAATAAACAGGATGGCTAAATGTTTCCCCTTCTACTAGTAGTATGCCAAATGACATAAATGAAAGTCTCCTAAAAATACCAATAAAGATCCAATAAAGATCCAATAAAGATCTCCCTGACTCCTCTGCTGACAGCTCCCACTCAGGATTCATGAAATAATTAGATGTTGGACATATTCCAAAACTGGGAGGCGTGCCCGGTCGGCTTACAGTCCTTCTTGAATTAACTCATAAATCGTATAGTATTTATTTAAGATAAACGAAGCTTAAAAAGTGCTAGCACATGTAGTTAAGGAAATTGTTTTTTGTACAAAAGCCCCCAAAGTTCAATTCAACTTACTGCCTTACAAACAGATTCCAATGAACTGATTTCTTTGTCAATCTCTCCAATGTGGTATTCATCTTTAGCTGGTGGTTCCCTGACTGACTGTAAAAAAGAAAAAAATGCAATCGTAAAACTTACTGATAAAACCAAATTGTCAGCTGTTTCCGTGAATAGCATTTTATATGTCATATATATATGTATATAGGTAGCCCAAATGAAGGTCTGCTGTGATGGGGGTGTTAGTTTTAAAATATAAATTTCCTCATTAAAGAAATAAATTTATATTTGGGGCCCCAGAAACAAAAACACATTTCATTCCAATTCAAATACAGTACACCTCGGATTATCCGGATTAATGTGGCGGGACACCGATCCGGATAACAAAAAAACCGGATAATCCGAGGTCATTACAATATCGCCTGAATAGCGATCGCGTACCTTATAGTCCCTGCTAAATTCATGCTGAAAACGGCGTATCAAAACTGTACAACATATGTCTTTCAAATTTTACGGGGGTTTAGTTTTGAAGCAAATTTAAGAACTAAACTTCATTATTAACTATATGAATATAATGTTAACTTTTACCGTACTTATGGTTTAGGTTTGGAGAAAACGCCAGATTAAAATACTTAATTTATTAAGATAAAATAATGATAACTCAAACTTAAAAAAATCATGACGAAACTTAAAGTAACTCAAAACTTCACACATTAAATGACAGTAATAAACTATCTCACAAAATTGCCGTTGGCTATGTCTTTGTTGATTACTGATAGCGCTCCAAGTAGCAATCCAGAAAACTACGTTCACGAAAATGCTGTAATGTACTGTTTGGCGATTCCTTCAATTATTGTAATTAAAAATGCGTACAGTAATGAATTACATTTTTATTTTACATTTAGAAGGCACATTTCACCCATAAACTCGCTAAAATCATGTTTTTGCCATTATTTTAATTTGTTAATTTCTCTGAAGAAACGGTCCGGATAATCCGGGATCTGGATAATGTGGGGTCTGGATAATGTGGGGTCTGGATAATCCGAGGTGTACTGTATTTATTTTTCTAAGTTGTCTCTGTTAACACTAAACTGCTCAATCGTTTTTTGGTAAAAAATAAACATTCAAATACCGAAATGTAAACAGCTGTGAATACTACAATTTGACAGTTCAAAGAGCAGAAGTAAGATCAGCTGTAATTTTTATCGTGAGCAAAGCCACAGGCAACTGCTAGTATTCTAATAAATAAATAAAGAAAAAGATTTTATTATGTGGTCTAGTTTTAAATTGTCAAACCAAAATTGGAAAAATTTACAATTTTCAGAAAGTAAATCTGGCAATAATTTAATGTAATCTGAGTATGTTCATACTAAGGATCAATGCCTGATTTACAGGCGCTGCGGCCCAAAACCCAGATTTCTGTGTGCCTACCCAGAGACCTTTTTTTTTTATCTGCCACTGGTGAGGATGTCAACTGCATCGTTTCATTCCTCAGTCAGCCTTCTTCTGCCCTGTGAATAACTTCATTTTGGTCATCCTACACTTATCTTCTGGGGGCAAGATCAATTGAAGGGGTACCCCGTAAAACGTTCCAAGCGATAAAATTTCAAAATCGGAGATATTTATTTATTTAGCGAAAAATATTCTATAGGACACGAGCTACAACATGGTATATTTTGTTTGGAAAGTATTTGAGTTTGCAGCCCTGATTCTGTCTGTCAAAGTTGGCGCGGTTCGCGGGACTCCACGGACTTTCTGGGTAATAAACGTTCTATTCACCGAAAGATGGGCTCCCCGCTGGTCATTGTGTTGTTGCCTAGCGACCAAAATCACGTAAATCAAAATAAAATATGTAAAGTAAATATTGGGAGGTCGAAGGATAAGACCAGGAAGTGATATAGAAAAGCTGGATTACCCTATATTTAAAAAAACTAAGAAACCAAGGCCTGAAAAATTGCCCCCAAAAGAGTTGAGTAAAATAAAGTTTTAAGTGCCATCTTTGGATAACTTTATCAAAATAATGTCTCACGTTATATAACAACATTACGTTCTTGAACTTTTACACCAATAAAATTGTTTTATATTCGGTTTTATTTTAGTTTATGATGTTATTCCTACACTCCCTGATGTTTTCCTCCAAATCAGACGAGCAGTCCGTCAGAGAACGTTTCAAACACCAGTCATTTAGAACGTTATAACTAAAAAAAAACTATGTAAAACGTTTTAAAATGCTTAATGGCAAGTTAAAATTTAATATAAGACTACAATATGATGTTATAAATAGGGTATTAAAAGATTATACATGATTATAAGTTCTAACCTTGAAAAAACCCTAACTTTTAGAATTCAACTTTCAGCGCTTGATTACTCAAAACTAGGTTTATGTTGCTTAGAACATTTTACAAGGAACCCCGTCAATTATAACCCACCATATATAGCTGAAGATTCTATAAATTCTACTAGAATATAGATTTCTTTAGAGTAAAAGGATTAATATATTGTTTAATAACCACTAAAATTGCCCAATCACTTTAAAACCATCAAAAGGCCGAAAACCAATGAACAAATTGACATAACTGCACAGTACTTAATTGTATTATTGTCAGTATAGTTAGGTCCAAATAAGATCTGAATTTAACTAGACGATTTATTAGATTTCAATTTAATTCATATTAATTGTAATGTGATATATTTCTTAAATTTCTATAAATAAATTTTAACTGGAAAACTAATCTAAACTTCAGTAAGAAAGAGCTGGTTGAAATGGAAAAAACAGTATATGAAAAAAGGTTTAGTTATTGTATTAACAAAAATTTGTGATATTGAACAAAATAAGTGGACACTCCTATATTTTTTACTAGGAAAGTACGAATTACAAATTATTGCCAGATTACAGAATTAGTTAGGCCTATGTAATATGTTACAATTGCATAAAAGGCTAATGAGCATGGTGTGATGTACTGAGTCACATATTGCAGAGGAAGGGATGGCATGTGCTTGAACGGAGCCAATCGCAGCAAAGCAGCGAGCAAACGCATCCCGGTGGGCAGCGAGAAAAATCAAACATGTTTGATTTCTTTCTACGCATCACGCTGTACTTTCTCCTCCACCTCCTCACCATAAACACTCACCTCCAACTACTCCTTCACCTCCATCTTCATCTTATGAGCACACCCTAATAGAGGTGAGATGAAACAGAAAAAGGCATGTGTCGTTGACACAAAAAGTTCTGGACCTGCTCATGGGGGTTGGTTAACCTGTTTAATGTTTATTACTCTATGGACCTTGGGCTTAAATGGGGTAGAGGGAATGAGATTGTTCTGGATTACCCATCATTGAATAAGCAATGGTTAGTATTTTTAATGTTTACCGAGGCTATCTTCAAAGTTTTCTAAATTTAAGATGGGTTCTCTAGGCTCGTTAGGTCTTGGGAGTGCCAATATAGCTATTTAATAGATTTTTCCAGTGAAAAAATGTAAAATAGATCTAATGAATGAGTAAACAATCACAAATTGAATAAATACGATATTGATAATATTAAAATGACCTCAACAGCGAACTCATGGTTTTAGCCGTAGAGTAGGTTTTCCACTGTGATCACCAGACTTCTTGGAAATTATAATACGGCTGTTAAGACAGTGACTTTTCCAATTTTCCTAAAGGCATTGATTTTGATCTCTTATTATAAAGGTAACAAATTTTAATGATATTTTGATAAGACTTGGCAATTTCTTAGCACTTATGAAAATTAGTAGTGCCTACTCAGAGCTGTAGGTCTTATTCTGCAGTGGTGGTTGTGATTAGTGAATGCTCCTACATACTCAGGTTGCCAACAACACATTAAAAAATACCCCCGTTGCAGCATACCTGCATACTCAGCGAATTTCAAATGCAAAACAACACATTTCAATCAACCATAGCGAGATTTTACATGTTTTTGAAAGCTCCATAAGAATAACATGGGGAATGAGTATGCAGGTTTGCTGCTACGGGTATATTAAAACTGGGTGGTTTTAATTCAATATTTAATAGATCTGGACTAGAAGAAGCCATTAACCAAGTTTTATCAAAATATGTTGAGAAATAAGCGAGATATAGAATTATACTTTTTCCCCATAAGGTTTAACATTGGGACAACGTATTGTGTTTACCACTTTCAGTATCTCGGTAACCAAAGGACAGAGAGCAGTGATTCAAGATACTAAATTGTTTGTTTTTTTTTAGCTGAATTCAATGGTGCTAGCAAAATTGGGTTATTTTAATTTTATATGAAAAAAAACTCAAAAAAAACATTTTTGGGAGGGTTTACCCCCCTTAACCCCCCTTCCGGTAGTCCGATTGGGCTGGTTTTTGAACTCGTCCGAATAATTAACTAGTTTACATGGCTAAGCAAAATTTCATTCAGATTGGGCCATTTTTACGGCCGCTATCGTGCTTAAAGACACATAGATATATATATATGAAAAAGAACGAATAGTGTTTTTTGCTTCTGGGAGCCCCAAAACGAAAAGTTATCATGGTCTCGGGCTTAGGTCTTACCACGAGTACTACGGTAACAGCTTCTTCCCTGTAGGGGAAATTCGCTAAAACAGTAACATTTAAGCATACAGAGTGCCTGAACTCCAGACAACTTTTTAAGATGTTTCAAAGTACGCAATAATGACACATTAATACACAGAAAATACAATTAATTCTGCAGATTAATTGAGAAATAAAATTTCAAGTTTGTCTTAGATTTGGTTATAGGTTAATAGTTTGTTATATTTATAATCGTCCATGAAAGTTAATAGTTGTTAGTAGTTTTAGTAATTTAAATGATGTCAATACCAAGATAATAATGAAAAAACTAAAAGAATTGGTATCTAAAAAGGTATTGTTGTCTATTTTTTTCTGTCTGTCTGTATGTTCCAGGTAAACATACTAACTACTGAACCAATAAAAAATGTTCTCAAAGGTTAAGTGGACCTTACACGGTCAGTAGTTATGACAGTACTTTTATAGGTACTGAAAGTACTGGATCATCAATCCACAAACTTTTCATCAATCCACAAACTTTTCATCAATCCCATTTCGTAGCATTCATCAGTACTAGTATTTTCCATCAGTAGGCCAACATCAATACCCACAGTTTCCATTAGTATCTACTGTCAATCCGAGAAATACTGTAGTAGTACTGACCGTCTAAGGTGCCTTTAATTCTTCATGACCAACAACAAGTAACGCTGATCACTTCTCTTAAATCCTTCAGCAGTAAAGTTATGCCAGAGATATGTTAGTAAGGAACCCATCTGTTAGACTTTTCTATAATAGTTAGTGACCAATAGCATAAATGGAGACTGCAAATAAAGTAAGTTTTTTTCTTAAGGGGAGATGATTTTTTGAGTCCAGCACCTACAGTGGATGTTTACAAGTATTTACATAGAATCTTTTTTCATCTAGTCTTTAATTTATCTACAATTTATGTTATTGCCGACAGCCTTGTCTTGCCATCTTCTCTTGTTCTTTCAGCTGTTTGGGATAGCACGGATTCTGGTTTAGGCTACGGTTTCCTTGACGCGCATTGGATGCACATTTTTTAAGCATAATTACATACTAATTATATGATTATATGAATATATGATTTTACTAGAATTTTTTACAGACTAATATACTTACTGTAACAAAAAAGAACTAAACAAAACTTACTACTATACTGTAATTAGCAACACTTAAAACTTGTGAGTGGGTAGATGGTGCTGTTTCAATGAGCGATTTTGGATTAATGTCAATAATCGACTTTGAAGCTATGTCGATAGCCGATTTTGGTGCAGTGTCAGTAATTGACTTTCCTTCACTTTCGTTTTTAGGAATAGTTTTCTCACTCATCTTGAGAAGAATAAATTGTATCTAAAAAAAAGATTAAATAGTGCAGATAACTACTGGATGTGCAAAAAAGCATGCAAAAATATCATACTGCCATCATTCTTAAGGTAGTTTTTTGAGCATAAACTATTTTCTTCATTTTGACTATTTTGTTTACTAATCACAAATTTACAAAGTGAGTTCGGTGTAGAAAACAGCAGAAGAAAAGTACAACTAAAATAACCTATCAATGTTTACAACAACAAACAAATAACTACCTGGAAAAGGAAATCAGTAATCAGTATCTAAAGAGTTTTCCAAAGAGGAATATTTGATAGTTTTGCTATGTAAGATATTATTATATACTAAGTTTTTATCAGAAAATGCCCTAAGATATTTCTTTGTCTAATATCTAATATTTAATAATATAACTAAACTATTTGAGATCTAATGAATTACGGCACAAAATCGGCAATACTCACTGTTACATTTCCGCAGAAGCAAACGTGCAATATTCATTCAGAGAGCTAAAAATACTAAAAGAAACGTAAATACAAATATACAGTATTTTTTAACTCTAGAAATAAGGAATATGTTATAGTACTTAAGCTTTTACATATAAAATTATACTTATTTTGTCTAGGGATGGCAACCTTGAATATACAAACTTTATATCCCAAGATTCCCTAATAGGGGAGTGTTTCTAAACGGGTTTTACAGTTACTATCTACTAACTACTAATTACTAGCTACATCCTATCTCAGTTGTATTTTTACGGTTTTGAAACGGAATCTTAGTATTACAAAATACAAAGTCAATATTACTAATTTACCAAAATCGTTTAGAAACAGCCTCCTAGGGGGTGTTTCTAAACGGGTTTCACAAGTACTAGTTATTAATCACTAACTACTAGTTACAATCCATCTCCATTGTATCTTTACGGTTTTGAAACAGAATCTTAGTATTACTAATTACAAAGTCAATTTTATTAATTCACCAACATCGTTTAGAAAAAAGATCCCCCCTCAGAAAGCAGAAGCTAAGGTAGAAACAGACAACAGACGAAACAGAAACAGCAGAAACAGACGACAACCGACTGACCGACTGAGATCGTGATTTCATGCATGAGTGGAGTGCCGAATGTCAGTTTTGTCATGTCAATATTCTTTAATAGGCATTGTTTCTTTAGTTAAATTCTTGTTACCTAGACTGGTCTCGTGCCCAAACTTTGTATTTTATAGTTAGCTTGTTTATTGCTATGCAAATTCTTGTGCTAGAATTGGGGTAACATCATCGATAATGGACTCAAAATCTCTCAATCAGCAAAATAAGGAATTAGAAGATATTAATGTTTCCATAATTACATCTGATTCTGAAACCTTGTATTTGGAGGATGACAATAATTCATTTAACGTCAGTGATTTACATGGAGACGAAAATATCACTTCACCTAAAACTGAGTTTGAAAAACCAAATTTTATTGCTGACCACACATTTAACTTTAGGAACAGTGATGAATTGATTGATGTTTTAAAACCTGAACAAGTAAGATGGTTTTATAGAAGTATTTCGAATAAGCAGTGGGTGGAGTTTAATGGATATGATTCACTGAGAATTGAACAACGATTCAAAAACCTAACTGATAAAGAGTGGAGGTATTACAATGCAACTTACAGATCCAGGAAAAATCAAGATAAATCAGCAAATTGCAGTCCTACTTATGAACCAATTAAAGGTCTTCAGAATATTAACCAAGCAGCAAAGACCAGCAATGAAACAACTCCAGATGAGTACATTTCACCCGGTAGCGATTTGAATGAAAAAGTAGTTGTTAGAGGGGGTCTCTATGAAGTTGATCTTTTAAAACGTAACTGCACATCTATATTTTGGCCAGGTAAGATTAAGTAAAATGTCTAACATGACTTATAAAGAAGGGAAAGAGAATCTCTCCTCATAACACCCCTTTTTAAGAAAGGACATGAGGCTAACAGAAAACTTACATGGTCCGATCTTACTCTTCCCACAAACTCTCTACCTTTAAGAAAATAAACTCATTTGCTCTAAGAAATACGGTTTTAGAAAAATTAAAAACAATTGATCAATAAAGTTGGCCCAAAAAGACATAATTGATGATCAAAATAAATGCAGTGGAAGCGAAATCCACATTAAACTGCTTTGCATATTTTTCCCAAGCATTTGATTGTGTGGAACACAAAATTATCCTCGGTAATTATGTAATAAGCTAGTTGGACACTATGGAATCCTTGTCTGTAACCAATCCTAAGTGATCCATTTAGTGTTGTTCACAAATATATATATTAGGTTTTATGGTGTGCTATTAAGTTTATGAAATATTAACATTATCCCTACTCTAACTTAACCCAATCCAACCCACTAATAATATTCCCCAGGGCTGCAGATCCTTAAACGGTCTACATTTTAAAGATTGAAAACATTGAACTGAAACCCCGATAGGTAAATGAATAACCGATACCAAGATTATTCAATTGCATCAAGCACAAAATGAAACACTGGATGTAAATAAAAAACATCTTACAACACAAATATATTTACACTTTATACTGCATATTGAGACAATGAGTCTCATTGGGCTTGATGATGATTGGTGTGACCAATCGAAATCGATCACCATTCTCCACCATTTTTGTTTATTTACCATCTTGTATATAAATACAGTATAAGTGTAAATATAATTTTAAGTGTTGTAAGACGTTTTTTATTTACATCCATTGAATACAACAACACGTATCATGCTAATCAAGAAATTATTTAGCCAAAGGAAACACAACAACAAATCAATATTGACTTACCTAAATATGATAAAACTTCATTACTAGGCCTAGAACTAACAAAATGTTAAAAAAAACTAACTTAAGGATAAAACGAGTACAGTACGAAGTATTTTAAACACTAGGTAATTAATTATTAAACTAAAACATTACCAACATAATATGCCTCGCCAACACACACCTTTTTTTCACATCGTCTGCCATTTTGAACTAGTTTTGGTTTTTTATATTTACATTGACGAGGCCCTGACCAAAAGTGACGAGCTCTGTGAATTTTGGTTATGTTTAAGTTAGTTATCCGAGTATCGGAAGTTGAATTGTTACTGTACTAGGTAGCTTATTACTTGATTAATTTTCAGCTAGCCTATGTTAAGTTGTACATTTTTAATCCTATACTCTTATACGAGCAGTGTTATCTTGTATGTATGCTTGCTTGCTTGCACAACGATCTCAAAAATGGCTCCGAGGATTTCCTTCAAAGTCTGGAAATAAGTAATTTATGACTCAAAAACGTCTTTTATGCAGATTACTTGGCCAGAGAAAATATAATAATGTAATAAATCGAATTTTAAAGTTGTAAAATTTTAACATTGGCCTTATGGGTTGCCGTGATAGCAACGAAAGTAAACAAGGAAAGTGTAAACAAATAAAGTTATCATAACAGCTGTTTGGAATCTACAGCCATTAAGGGAAAATACAGCAAGTGGGATGAAGAGTCCATGGAGCAATAAAAAAGGTCTCTATTTATCAATTTTATGACATTGAAATATTTTATAGTAACTGAATGAACTGGTAAATATGAAATAACATCAAGCAAGGCTCGGTCCACCAGGTACTGACTAACTTAATCAAACCAAACATTACTTAGTAAACCACCTAATATCATTAACTTATTATAAATTTATTTGAATTGGAACCAAACCCGATTATTTCATTGAGAGTTAGCCGATTCCAGACAATATAAAAAGAGATGATAAAGTTCGATATATTTTTAATCGATATATTGGTAACAATTCGATATTTTCAACCGTTAAAATGTAGACCGCTTACGGAACTGCAGACTTCCCAGTGTGGGTAATTTACTAACCAAAAACTGGTTCCCACACTCTCCTCCAGATAGTGATGAGTTCCAGATATGAGGTAAGTTAATATCTCGTAAACTAACTTAACAAGTTGGTATTCACTCCTTAAAACCTAAGATCTAAAAAATAAAGTCTTGAGAGTTAAAGTGCTTTGACAGACATTTATGGAACCATTTTTCTTTATTAGGCCTAGTTAGGAACTACTTGTACGATCCTTGTACGTCCTTGTACGATAGGACTTTGCCTATCGTACTAACTTAACGGCTCATTAAAATTTTTAATGTTAAGTCAAACTGAATCCATTAAGAACTCCAAGGAACCTAAGTTCGATGGTGTCCAACTATTACACTAAGTACCTTCTTGATAAGCGTGTGGCGCAAGGGTGGGGGATAAGCTTGGGGTTGAGGGGTTATGTCCATCCTTAAATTATATTATTTCTATCTGGCCACTCTAAAATCACTTCCCAAAATCCACCTTGCGTCTGAATCTAAAAATAACACCACCCTAAAACAAAACCGATGGAATTCCACAATGATTGACTGTAGCTCCGTACAGGGGCGGTTCGGGAAAATGCCAGAAGGGCTGGCCTCTTTAGGTCAGAAGGACCGGTGGATTAAAAAAAAGTGGGTCTAAATCAAAATAAAAATCAGCCTCATTTGTTGCTGAGCTGAGGCCGGCCCTTGTGGAACTACGTGGCTGATGGCCCATCCAATGAATTGTTCGATAAAAGTTATTGTGAAAGAGAGGCCACAGCACCAGGCACCAGTGTTAAAAATTACAGCCGCCGCCGGCGCCGCGGCCCTGAGCCCAGATTACTGTGCGGCCCCCTTGAGGACACCAATGGCCTCGTCAAAAGGTAGGGCTTTTCCTAGCTCAAAGTTTTGCAGCCTAATTATGGCCTCATATATTCACTAAAATACCTTATTTCCAACCATTGCGGCCCTTACCGGCGCACGGCCCTAAGCCCGGGCTTTGTGATCTGTCATTTCTACTTTTAGGCATTTCTAGGTGTTCAGATAGCCTTAAAACACAATTTTGGGTTTCACATTTTGCAAATTTTCCCGGGGGTGGACCCTTGGACTCCCCTACACCCTACACATGCCCCCCGAAGGATGCCCCCCTTCTTTCCTGTTTGGGGCCGGTTACCAGAAGGGTGCCAGGGCCGTTTTTTCTTCCCAGACCGCCCCTGGCTCCGTACACAATCTAAGTTACAATTTAATAATTGGAAATATCAAACCCTCAACCTTACATCGAAAGTAAACATTTAAATATGAAATGGTATACCCGAGCCTACTACATGACATGTTAAGCAATTCAATAGGTATTGGAATCTAGATTACGATTCTGGTATTTTATGTTTGGTTACGATTAGGCCTATGTACTTATTTTATTATAGGCCTATTACTAAAATTAGCTAAGTTAGGCCAAGGCCTATAATTCGATATAAGTAGGCTACCTAATATCAAATGAAGGAAGTTCAATATTTTCGATCGTTAATTACTTAACTTAAGGAACTGCAGTCGGATTGATTCTTGACTGAATAAATGAACTGTTTGCTACAGGCTGTTGGTTCTATATAATTGATAGCAGTGTCAGTGACGGCAAGGATTTTTTTTCAATTTTACAGATGATACCACCTTTTTTCTAAATACAAAAACTTAGAAAGTCTAAAAATTTAAAAATCTTAAAAGTAATTCCCCTGGGCAGTGTTGCCCAGTTTTTCTCCAGCAGTGCTTTAAAATTTAACACAGACTAAACTGTGTATATCCCTACCCTAGCACACATAAAAAATAAATGCTTCAGAAATTGGTAAATGTTTA
This sequence comes from Flexamia atlantica, assembly GCA_035578135.1. NCBI lineage: Eukaryota > Metazoa > Arthropoda > Insecta > Hemiptera > Cicadellidae > Flexamia > Flexamia atlantica. The sequence goes on along the minus strand of JAQJVK010000005.1, from coordinate 47,190,766 downwards.
CTTTCCATTAAGTTACTACCTCTTAAATGAAAATTATTGTTTTCAAAATGTTGGAAATTTCATGCAGATTCCGGAAATGATAGTCTTTTTCCGCGCAAAAGGCGGAAAACCCCGGTAAATAAGAAAACCCAGAAAAATTTAATTTATCCAAAACAAGGAATTGATCCCACGGTTAATGAGTGGGTACTTGAATTAATGGGAGTGTGAGCTAGATACGGCCGGAAAAGTGCCAGAAAAGCCAAAGAAAAACTTTGTCGAAAATATGTCATGTGGGTACTCAAATTAACAGAAATTGAGAGCTGAACAATAACAAGAAAAAATTTTCATGATCCAACTTACGGTAACAGAAAAAATTCCAATAAGTTGAAAAATTATTTTTGTAAGGTTGTTTTAGGCTCTCTAGGCTAAACATTAATTTTGTAGGAATTATTTAGACTAAGAATGGTTGTGTCAGTTTGGATTGGATTGGTTACATTATATTACGTTACGTTAGGACTCATTAGAAATTAATTTTTAAAGTTAAGATAAGGTTAGGAAAGTAAAAACATCCTAAATGGTTTTAGTCATACATTATTTACTCCATAACATTTTATTTGATGGATACAAAACTCTTTTAGGCTAATCGAATTTTCACATAACGATAAAAGGCAATTAGGACTGTTTTCGGACTCCCCCATGGAAACATTGCAAAATGTTCTCCAAACAATTGTACATCATCACAGTTCCTTTCTTTTATATTACTTTTGTGAATTTGTTGTAAGAAACAAAAAACAAATCAATGGAAAAAATCATTCTTGAAACCTAATACAAATCATGATTTGATGTTTCTCATGGATTCAAAGAAGCAGTGAACAATTACCAAACCACAGTATGCACTGTTTATTCTGTAGTTGACGCAACAGATGTATTGCTGTTTGTGTGATCATTTGATCATATACAAACAAGTAAACTACTTATGATTGCATGGTCAACTACGATCATAGCCTACATATCGTATTTGACTCATCTGTCATTCATACTTGGCTTCAAATACCTACCTGGGTACACTATGAAGGGTACCTATGCGGTCACCATTTAAAGCAATGTGTAATGTATCAAAAGCTGTAATAATACCTAAGCCTACCTTAACCCATAAACCTAGTTGGTACATAATCTGAACTTGTATGTGGATAACCCTTAGTTAGTAACGCTAATCAAAAATGAAACGCCAATCAATGGCCAATAGATGGAAACAGCAGGTAAAAGTAAACTTTCGGTAAACTTCAGTGTGGGAGGCCTATAGTGTAACTTATAGCTGCAGAAAAATCATTAAGCATATTTTACAAAGGGTGCGATTTCATCACCTCTGGTAAGGCCCTAGACCAGGGTGACCAGATGAAAATTGTGACGAGTAGAACAATTGGGTTCAAATAGGAGGACATTTTTGCTAAGAAAGGAGGACAACGATGGATTTCCTAATAAACACCTTTATTTTTAAGAGTATACAACTACAATAGAGGAATATGCAAAGGAATAGTTGTCCTTAATATAAAAAAAAAACTTTTTTGCTGTATAGTTATACATATAATAAGAATTGAAAATCCATAATATAGCGGAAAAACACTTTGTTTTGTTTTAATGAAACGTAAATAAAACAAACATCTTTACCTGAAACAGGATAAAGGTATTAGCCATTAATAAAAATGCATATCTAACTTATGCTATTTAGAAATGTGAATAAAAATAAATTAAAATTGATTTTTGGATTTGGATTTTTTAGAACATTTGCCTTTTGCATTTCAAACTAAGAAATGAAAATTCATAATACAGTGGATGATAAACACTTTTGTAATTACAACTATAACAGCGAAGTAAAATGTATGAATGGATTGTAGTTCTCATAATACAAAAATGCATATTATGTCTGGAATGCAATCATAATAGTCTGAAATATTATGAAAAAATGTAAAAATTCACAATCCAGTTGAAAAGTATACGAAAAATATGTGTTGTGAAACCAATAACTCTCAAATAGGCCTAATCTGTTATTTGAAATTACCAATACTCTGTAAAGCTTCTAATGCATATGAGTATAATACTATAGGCTATAGGTATACATTAAAGGTACTAAAAAAATGGCAATAAAGGTGTAGGTACTAAAGGTATGCTAAGGTTTTAGACTTTAATATAAAAAATACATACTAAGTCTATCTAGTATTCTATCCGCCCTCGTAGTCTTTAGTAGCCTTGCGTCTTCCCGCCGTCTGCACGACGGCCGCAAACCGTCCACCAGGTGTCGTCCGTCTAGCCTATAGACGCACGACACTACGCTCGCAAATCGGCATACTCATACAACGCGACAAGTCACACCATACAACTCTGTGCCTGCTTTAAGCAGCACCGTCCTCGGGTGTACTAGGTTTAGCTTATTTATATATAGTAATTATAGTTTTAAAAATACCTTTCATGAATTTTGTAAAAAGCCGGACATTTTATAAATATTTTGAAAGCCGGGAGGACAGGAGGACAAGTGTTAAAAAAGAGGACATGTCCTCCTCAAGCCGGACGTCTGGTCACCCTGACTGAACAGGAACAAAATGCTCATGAGTCCAGGTCTCCTCTTCTCCTTTCTGTTGAGGAGTGCTTGAAAGGGGAAGTGTAACTATAAAGTCTGACTTATTTAAAGTTTTTTTTCTTTTAGCGAATTTCCCCTATAAGGAAGAAGCTGTTACCGTAGTATTCATGGTAAGACCTAAGCCCGAGACCATGATAACTTTTTGTTTTGGGGCCCTCAGAAGCAAAAAACACTATTCGTTCATTTTCATACATACATATATGGTCCAATCTGAATGAAATTTGGCACAGCCATGTAAAGTAGTAATTATTCGGACGAGTTTGAAAACCAGCCCAATCGGACTGCCAGAAGGGGGGGGGGATAAAGTGGGGTAAACCCCCCCCCAAAAATGGGTTTTTTGAGATTTTTACGTAAAATAATAATAATAATCCAATTTTTGTTGGTACCATTGAATTCAGCTCAAAAAAATAAACAATTTAGTATTTTGAATCACTGCTCTATGTCCATTGGTTACCGAGGTATTGAAAGTGGTAAACACAGTACGTTGTCTCAATGTTAACCATATGGGGAATAAGTAAAATTCTATATCTCGCTTATTTCTCACCATGTCTTGATAAAACTTGGTAAATGGCTTTGTCTAGTTCAGATCTACTAAATATTGAATTAAGAGCACCTAGTTTTAATATACCCGTAGCAGCAAACCTGCATACTCATTTCCCATGTTATTCTTATGGAGCTTTCAAAAACATGTCAGATCTCGCTATGTTGGATTGAAATATGTTGTTTTGCATTTGAAATTCGCTGAGTATGCAGGTCTGCTGCAACGGGGGTGTTTTGATTTGGTAAGGTATACTAATTGTATTTAAGATTAATTCAATAACCAAAGCTTCTAAATATAATAAATTCTCGTTTCTATTATTGTATTAATTTGTTTATATTTTAGTGAAGCATTAGCGAAGCTCAAAATAAAAGGCAATATTGCTTAAGATCCCAGAATCGGGATGGTTTTCCATATTGTCTATCTTTATTTACTAGTTTGATAGTAATGATTGATTCGAGTGATAGGCTCTTTTACTGAAAAAATTCAGAGCGCTGTCTCAGGTTACTACTGTTTAGGATGTCTCTCGGGGAAGTTTCCCCTCGTTTCTGTTAGCTAGAGGACTAAAAAAGGCTGAAGTGCCCTGACAGGATTTTTTCTGTGTGGAGTTATTATTCAACCTAGGTTTTTTTTCTCTTCCTAGTGAAACATAGTTGGTTGCCCTAACTAAAGACTGGAACTCACTCTAAAATTTTTCCGTGGCAAACAGGTGAAGACACAATTATTACCAGAGGAACTTGGTTCTATGAAAATACGTGGCAGCCTGTTGAACTAGATGTTAGTGAAGACCTGGAGCACATTCATTTATCCCTCTTTATTGGGAAAAGAAACTCTGAATACATACAGGATGCTAAAGCTCCCAAAAAAGGTATGTTTTTAAATATATTAACACTTTCAATTTATAATATAGCTTACTGTACTTAAATTGTGTTTGTAGTTATATTAGTCTCAAAGCCTGTTTGATCATCTCTGCATTCGGCAATGAATTAAGGGGATACACCTCCTTCTATAGGCTGTTTTTTTTTAAACATTTTGACATTTTTCAAAAATGACATTAATTTTTTTATTCCAAATTTAGTTTTGAACATGTATCCAAAGGTTCATTTGATTTGGAAAATTATTTCAGGTGTTTTTGCAATAAAATTGAAAACATTGCGCTCTGCGATTCCAATTGATTTTAGTGTGTGTGTGGAGTGAAATGAAAACTTTAATCGGCGTTTCCTCAAAACTATGTTTTTCATTGACTGCATTTACTTAAGTTTGAATAACTTTGTAACTACTTATTATTTTCTAATGAAATTTTAACCAGATGTTCTTGATAGTATTTAGAAGATTTATGTATATAGAGAACATTGTGTAATTATTTGTTCTTATAAATTTCATCGTTTTACATTGAAAATCTGTTTTTTGTAAAATTTTTCATCACATTGTAAAAAAGGCGACCAACAATGCATTTTTTGTGTTATCATATTTTCAATACACAGAAATGTTCGTTGTTATATGGGGAAGTAAAATATATTTTTTTTTACATTATCTTGATAAACAAAAAAGTTATTCAAAATTGAAAATATTGAGAAATATTCTTAAAATTTTCAAAATTACCCCAAAGTCACCCAAAATATATTTAGATAGGTAACATATTTTTTGTATAAATCCTCTAATTTGGTCAAGTATCAAGAGAATAAACCCACAAAAGCCATTAAAAATAAATAAAAAGTCTTAGAAGGAGGTGTATACCCTTAAAATCAATGATATGTTCAATTAGATTAAGAAAGAATGATACATACAACTTTGTTAGTTCACTATAACTACTGTTTGTTCAGTGGCGTACGCAGGATTTATTTTTGGGGAGGGTATTCAACGGGGGGGGGGGGGAGGGGTCCGGGGGCCCACCCCCAGGAAATTTTCATAAATTACAACTAAGGTAAATTCGCGTTTTTAGGCAATCTAGAGGCTAACAACAAACAGAATAGCTCCCGAAATGTGAACTAATTTGAGGCTGCTCACAGATTAAATTATGAAAATTTTAGATCATATTGGAATTGTAGCAAAATGTCTTTTATACAACCAAAGAAATAGCATATTTATATACAGGGTGTCCCGTAACTACCTGGACAAACGTATATAGCGTTGTAGCTTAGGTCAAGACAAACACATTTCACCATAGGAACATGGGTCTCTGGTGCCTAGTTTTCCGTCTGTCTGTCTGTATGTGTTTTTTACAAACAAATTCATAACTCCTAGACGGGTTGAGTTACAGCGTTGAGATTTTGCAAAATTGTTTATCTTATTAGGATGAATCTTCATTTAAAAGTATACAAAAATATCATCAACCGTTTCAAAATGGCGGCCATTTAAATTATTTGATGCCAAATTCCACAAAAACCGTGAATTTAAACAAAAAATTGCAAGATAAAGTAAGTCAATTTTATGTAGTTTTCAATGATACCTTATTTGTTGAGATTGGATAAATATTTACTGAGAAATTAAATTTTTTCTTAATGCTTGACCACTTTTCTCCATTTAAACAATGTTAAAATTAAGGTGTGTCCAACTTAACTGTGCCACCATTGGTATCTCAGAAACTATTGGATTTAGAGATAACTTTAAATGGGGGACTTCACCTACTTTTTCAAGCGATTTAAAAATATGAATTTCATTCTTTTGTAAATGGCCGCCAGTTTCCAATATGGCGGACAACTTTGATTTTTCTTATGGAACACCCTGTATTTTATGACGTATTTTGATTCTACGCTTAATTTTAAGAACTTATTATTCCTTGACATTTTTTCCTAAACGCAATAGTTAAGTGGAAGTGGCATTTTATTAAGTAAAACTAAATAAAATGGACTTTCTTTTATGTATCTTGCAATTTTTTATTTAAATTAGCGGTTTTTGTGAAATTTTGCATCAAAAAATTTAAATGGCCGCCATTTTGAAACGGTTGATGATATTTTGGTATAAATTTAAACGAAGATACATCCTAATAAGATAAACATTTGTGCAAAATCTCAACGCTGTACCTCAAACCGTTTAGGAATTATGAATTTGTTTGTAAAAAACACATACAGACAGACAGGCGGAAAACTAGGCACCAGAGACCCATGTTCCTATGGTGAAATGTGTTTGTCTAGACCTAAGCTATAACGCTATATACGTTTGTCCAGACAGTTACGGGACACCCTGTATAATAGTTCTAACAATAAAAGACAGACGAGAAAGTCATTCAAGAATTATACGTTCTGAACCTTGGAAAATTTATTTTTTCTATTTAGGAGGATTTATACTTCTTCTTATATAAGTCATTCTTAAGCCATTTTAAAATGTTATGAAAAAAGTTGGTGAAAAAATTGTAAATTATTTCTCATTTCTTGATTCATAGACATAAAAAATAAAAGTATATGTTTGATGAAAATCTATTTATATCCCAAACTGTTTAACATGATGAGCGTTAGGAAAGGACATGTAATGTACAGTTGAACATCAGACTTCCAACCAGCTCAATTGGCCTTTAGCTCCTAAGTAATTTTCTCTTATTGCTCAAACTACTTGAGCCTATCATGGTGATTTGACATGGTCTCTGTAATAATTAGTTCCAGTGCTTACTGCTGAACTTCTTGTAAGTGGGATAAAGAGCCTGAAAGAGAAAGTCTGTTATTACTCTCAGTAAATTCACTCTTCAAGAGTCACTTTGTTGGATTCAAACAAATTATTGTAGAAATTATGTGTGTGCATACGTACGTGCGTTACCAGGCGTGTCTGTTAAAAATCATTCCAATTATATTGGTATTTTGTTGTAAAAAATTATTTTTTTATGGTTTTTTAGTCAAAATGTCAAGTTATTATCATCCACTTAAGAGTCTAGTTGTCCAAGACATAAAAAATCAAGGGATTCCCTAAAATAATGGAGCCTGGCTGTTAATGACAGATTTCGAAATGGCATTGATGAACGCAAGTAGACACCATTTTCCAAATGCAGATATTAAAGGATCAAATATTCATACTGAAGGAGGCAATTGCCAAATACTATGAATTGAATAAATCCTTTCTATGCCTTTTTATTGAATTCTCCTAAGCATATGACTCGATTAGTAGAAGAAACCTCTGGAAGATTATAGAAAAGTATGGAATACCCAAAAAGTTAATAAACTTATCAAAATAATGCATATCAGGATCTAGGTGTAAGGTTAAGATAAGTGGGGAAATCTCGGAAAAGTTTGATGCAAGCACAGGTGTAAGACAGGGGGATGGATTGTCCCTATTGCTATTTAATTTAGCTTTAGAGGAAGCATTACAAGAAGTCAGACAAACAGAAACTGGAATTACAATAGGAACCAAAATAAATGTCCTTGCATTTGCAGATGATGTTGCAATTATAGCGAAGAGCTGAAAGTGCTGGTCACAAAACTCCTAAACCATACATAAAAAGTTGGTTTGAGAATAAATGAAGATAAAACCAAAATAATGGAGTGTTGAAGAATAACCCAAATAAACAATGAAAATAATAAAGAAATAGAAGGGCACAAATTAAAAAAAGTAAACAACATCACTTATAATTTGGGAGTAATGCTGACAAATAATAATGAAGAAGACATGGAAATACAACAAAGAATAAATGCAGCACACAGAAGATTATCAGCATGCCACAAGCTATTAAGCTCTCGACTACTATCACACAAAACAAAACTCCATATATATAAAACCATTATAAGACCAGTTCTGTTATATGGCTCAGAAAATTGGGTGTTAAGTAAAAAAACAGAAAAACGTTTGATAGTATTTGAGAACAAATTATTGAGAAAAATCAATGGGCCAACCTTTGAATATGGAGAGTGGAGGATAAAACATAATGTGGAGTTGAGGCAACAATATGTGGACCCAGACATAGTGGCCGAGGTGAGAGGTAGGAGAATGAGATGGGCTGGCCATTTACTAAGGAAAGAGGACGACTCCTTAGTCAAGAACGTCCCTTTAACCCTCGAGCGGGCGCATGTGGAGTTTTCCTCAGCACGTGTTTTTTAATTTAAAATAAACAGACATAACGGGTGTCGGCGGTCATGTTCGGCTCCATACTTTATGCCCCTCATTCCAGGAATCGCCTAAAGCTATTTATACCCCCCCCCCACCCCCCTTAGTACCTCGTTATTTGTAATTCAGAGATGCTGTGTCAGTTAGCGGAGCGCCCTCTCCCAAAACAGTTTTACCTATTTAAAAAATTCATAATAGCAAAGTATTTGTAGTTGTTATTTAATTTTTTGGACTTTTCCTATCGCTTTTGAAAAAAAGAAGCAAAAGGAAAAGCTCAAAAAATTAAATAATAATAATACCTATTTTATACAAAAAAACTTACTATGTTCAATTGAAATATTACACCTAGTAAGTTGAACAATTAATTGTATCGACGATGAAATGTGATTCCTAATGCAGTTTGTCAACATTCAAATACAATATTTTTTTAAACGCCCGCTGCCGTTTTACCGGTGAAGCGCCCGCTCAAGGGTTAAACAATCCGGAGGGCAGAAGACCACCAGGAAGGCCCAAGTTGAGATGGCGAGACCAGATCAGAAGAGACCTAAGAAGACTGGGAAGAAGGGAAGACGAGGCAATGGATAGAGAAATCTGGAGGCAGTGTGTTGGCGAGGCAAAGTACCACCTTGGGTACCAAGAGCCACGGCAGTAAGTAAGTATATGGCGGCAAGTTATCCACCTTGGATTGAAGGCAGCGTACAATAACGAGGCAGATCGGACTATACATAATGAAATAAGGCAATTAATGGCTTTACCTTTTGTACCACTTTATCATGTACAAGATGTATTCGATTCAACTGCGGAAACTTTGTTAGAATCCGTTGAAGAGTTAGTTCTATATTTAGAGAAAAATATGTCACTGGAGTTCTAGCAAGGGGGAGGCAAAGAGCTATTCAACCCCGCTTTCCTCCCCAGACATGGAATGTGTACAACCTTGTCTTGGTTCCAGAGAATAACAAATTCTGTAGAAGGTTAGTACAGTAAATTCCAAAAAGCTATCGTCACTCATCATGCAAACATTTGGAAGTTCATCAAATATTTACAAATGGACCAGCATGATAAATCAGCTTCTTGGAGGACTTGTTGGTGTTCATCATCCCATTAAAAAATCATATATGCTAAATTTATGACATGTGGAACAAATGTACAGAAAGAGAAAAAAAGAGAGAGAGAGAAAAAAAAGATAAAAAAGAGAAAGAAAGAGAAAGAGGGGAAATAGATAAGTATCTGAGGGCCATATCCTACCATCTGAAGATGAATCGACAAGAAAATCCTGTACCCTAAATGAATACAATGTTATTTGCTCATTAAGCAAGTAATTAACATTTAAAAACTTATTACAATTGAAGGGGTCTCCCGTAAAACGTTCTAAACAACAAAAACCTGGTTTCGAGTAATCAAGTGTTGAAAGTTGAATTCTAAAATTCACAGATTTTGTAAGGTTAGAACTTATAATCATGTATAATTTTTTAATACCCTATTTATAACATCACAACGTAGCCTTATATTGAATATGCGCTTGCCATTAAGCATTTTAAAACGTTTTACATGTTTTTTTAGGGGTTATAACGTTCTAAATGACTGGCGCTTGAAACGTTCTCTGATGGACTGCTCTTGCACTTTGGAAGAAAACATCAGGGAGAGTAGGAATACCAACAGAAAAAAAATAAAACTGAATATAAAGCAATTTTATTGATGTAAAAGTACAAAAACAATGTTGTTACTAAAACGTGATAAGTCATTTTGCTAAGTTATCCACATATGGTTCTTAAAACGTTATTCTACCCACTCCTTTTGGGGGCAATTTCCAGGCCTGGCTCTTAGTTTTTGAAATATAGGGTAATCCAATTTTTCTATACCTATTCATTCCTGGTCTTATCCTTCCACTTTCCAATATTTACGTCACGTCTTTTATTTTTATTTATGCGATTTTGGTCCTTGGGTGACAGCGCAACGATTGGTGTGGATTCCATCTTTCGGCGAATAGAACGTTATTCCCCAGAAAGTCCGTGTAGTCCCGCGAAGCACACAAACTTTGACAGACGAAACCAGGGCTACCAACTCAAATATCTTCAAAACAAAATATACCACGGTGTACCTTATCACTGAATATCTCCGATTTTGAAATTTTGTCGCTTAGGACGTTTTACGGGGGACCCCTTCAATTATTTAATTATTACAACATTTTACATACTGGTGTATTTCTTAGAGTTACTTCATACACTAAACTTTACGTTCAAACACTGTGGACACTACAGTGACTGGACATAACCACAAGTGGACATAAGAAAGGCGGACAAAAAGTAGTGGCCATATAAGGTGGACATAAAAAATGGACATTTTTTCTGTGGACATAAAAACAATGGACATAAACAATGGACCTAATAGCCGTGTACCTATTCGGTTGTTGGGGAGTCGGGTGAGGGTGTCTGAAGACATCAGACATCAGACACACTGTGTATTCTATTTTTAGAGTAAAAATTAACAAATTTATGTTTTTTATTTTTGAGAAAATTTTTTCTAAATTCAAACATACAGTCTAATACTGTAATAAATTATAACAATAAATATTATTTTTCTAGGTGATTTTGAAAAACCATCCAAAGAAAGTTTTCACCTTGGTAATTACAAAGAAAAAGGTATTACATCAGTTAACTGCCAGTAAAAACTTTTTAAGTATTTACATTCGACTAAGACATTTATGGACTCTGAAAAATCTCTATCAGTTCATTAATAATAAATTCCATTCACTTTATTATAATCAATCAAAAATGATAATTTATATATATATATCAATATATTTATATACTGTTACAGTACACTAACAGTTATAAACCACTCTCAATAAAAAAATGTTATTAAAATATTTAAGGCTATGGTGATTCTTGAGACTTAGTCAAAATGTATGTTATCAATATCAGTTATAAAATATGTGAATACATCTAAAATAAAAATGAAACTTATTAATCATAGGTTAATTAAGCAGAAAAAATGCATTTTTTTAGCACTTTCCATTTACTAAATGGACGTAGGCAAAGAAAGAAAGACTTTTATAGCACATATTATATTGTGATTACACCACACAAAGTGATTCATTCATGATGACACTTCCTGACTATCTAGGTTCAAAAGTGTTTGTCAAGTCTCTATTTGTCACACTGACTTGACTGATAAGGAGGTTGATACAATGACTTTATCAAATGGAAATGTTTTGTGTCTGAACAATTATTGATACATTTAAATTAGTAATGAGAATGAGGTTAGTGGGTCATGGGGAATCAAACTGATCTCCCACCCAGTTTAGTGGCAGGAACTGTGAATAGCAGGAAAATGCTTATTCTACATCAAGCATACACATTTTTTGAAAACTCCATAAATAAAATTAAAATAAATATGCTTAGTCTTTATAGGCTTGATTTAATATAAGATTAAATTTATTTCAAAAGTTTGTATTCTTTCCTATCTAACTCAGCTGTAGCAAATTAATTTTTATATTGGCAGTATTCCACAATAAAATACCCCCTTAGCAGCAGATTTTCAAATGATTAAATAAATCATTAATACGTAGCCTCACATCAAGTGTAATCAATAGACATCTGTAATTAACCATGCAAAAAAATTCTCCATAAGAAAAACATAGAAAGTTAGTATGCAAGCTTGCAACCACAGATATTTAAAAGTAAGGGATTTCAGGCTATTATCCATTAGTTCTCACCTATTATCCATATACCAAATCTTACCTAATGTTGAGAAATAAGCAAACTACACATTTTTTTCCTATAAGGTTAACATGGGAAATGAGTACGTGGGTATGCTGCCACAAAAATGTAAATATCCGAGATTTTAGACTAATATACATTAGAACTCATCGAGATGAAGCCGTAAACTAAGTGATGACCTAATTTGTTATGAAATGTTAAAAAATAAGGGAGATATAGAATTTTATTTATTGTCCATAAGGTTAACATTGGGACAACGTACTGTGTTTCCCACTCTCAGTAGCTCCGTAACCAATGGACATAGAAAAATAAATAATTCAAAATACAAATTATTTGATTTTTTTACACAGAATTCAATGGTGTAAACTAAAATTAGATTATTTTAACTTTTCCTTGTAAAAAATCCAGAAAACTCCATTTTTGGCGGGGTTTTCTACCCCTTAACCCCCCTTCTCTTCTGATGATCTGATCGGGCTGGTTTTTGAACTCATTAATTAATTACAAATGACTTAATTACAAATAATTAATTACTCATTAACACGCTCATATTCCGATCCGACCATTTTTGGGAGCGCTATTGTGCTTGTAGACACATATATATAGAAATTTGAACGAATGGTGTTTTTGGTATCTGGAGGCCCCAAAACAAAAAGTTATGATAATCTTGGCTTAGGTCTCACCATGGATGAGACCTACGGTAGTACAGTAGACGCCCTCTAGTTCGGCTTCGGTTGGATCGGCCGCCGGATGGTCCAGCCGGTCCTAGGAGGGTGACTCATATCTGTCATTCCGCCACTTCGTTACTGCGGCGAAATGACCTGCAACAGGATTTATCCTTAATGTTTAGTTCCAGGTGTAGAAGTAAACTTGATGGACACACTTGACCTCAACTAACAAACTATTTTGCTATCCTTTAAATCAAAGGACTGTGCAGTAAGATTTGACCCTGGATTTCGTGTGTGCTTTTTTTTGCTGTTTAGTATTAGGACAAAAAAAAAACAAACTTGTTGTTAGGACTGTTTCGGGAGTGAACGTTGCGAGTAATTTTAAGTTGTAAGTGTACGAATTTACTTTGAGAAAAATTTGTTTAATGGGTGAAAAACATAAACACACGTTTGTGATGATGGAACAAAAACAATGTAAAGCATAACAAAAGGAAATTATGTATTTCTTTTAGTTTGTATAAGTTATGATTCAAGTAATACGTGTAGATTAATTTGACCAACTAAATTTCTAGTGTGTTTTTACAGTACGTTATGAGCTTTTCCGTTCACTTTATATCCTCAGTACGGTGTCGGTAAAAAAAGTACTAACTTACTACAAGTGATGCAATATGACAGTTAAACATAGTCGTCAAAATATTTTCTTTGGAAATTAAACACTGTAATCATGTTTAAATAGCGTGTTTTGTTGGTTTTTAAGCATAGGTAATGAATTAATAGGGCTATTTTACATTTTGATAGTACACCCGGATCGTCCGGCATTTTGTAGTCCAGCCGGTGGTCCGGTCCCGAGGTGGCCGAACTAGAGGGCGTCTACTGTAGCTTCTTCCTTATAGGGGAAATTCACTAAAACCCAAAAAACCCGTTTTTGAGGGAGTTTTCCCTCCCTTAACCCCCCTTCTGATGATCTGATTGGGCTGGTTTTCAAACTCATCCGAATACATTGGATTACTGTATGTTAGAAATTTGAACTAATGGTGTTCTTGGAATCTGGAGTCCCAAAACGATAAATTATGGTAGTCCCATCATTAACAGTAGAACATCATTAACTTTTAGCACACACTCTTAATGTTTCGGATTTGTCCATAAGATTTAACATGGGAATAGAATTTTCAGGGAATAGCCGATTGGAGTAAACAGAGTGATTCAGCAAAGCTACACATTAGAACTCCAACCATTGAATATATGTGCAAGCTTTAAAGCTGCAGGGCAGCGCATGCTCACTAGTTAATTTAAAACTTTTATTGACACCAGGTTAAATGTAAATCATGTAAATCATATATTCATTTTCGTATGCTTTAAGAGAGAATGTTATTACTAATTTATTTTTAATTAACTTGTTAACTTCCTTAAAACTATTACTCATATTCCAGAACTGGGAATTCTGATAACTTCAGTTCTGTGTAGTTTTTAATGGGAGATATTTGTGGGTGGGGGACATAATTTGTCAAGCCCTCATACTCCACCCATTTAAGGGAATTAGAGTTAAGAATTAAAGCTTGACATTGTTATTATTCTGTCGCATAAAAATTTTTTTAAAGAAATTACATTAAGTTGGTATACTTAGAACATTTTAACTCCCCTCTATCTCCCCCCCCCTTGTAATTATGCTTATTGCCAAAACCTAGATTATATATTTACACAAGTTATGAAATCATTTAAATGAGCAACGATTTTAATACATTATTATTTACAACTAAAAATGTCTCTGCATTGGCCAGTGATTCACACAGCGGTGCTCTCAGACAACCACATAGACTGGTATGCTCCCAATGAGGTCTACTTGTACAGTCAGGCAACACCTTCCAAGATTGTCCGCAACCTCACCTCCAGACTGGGTGGATATTTCCAGAAAAGTGAGTTTCTATTTGTGTAACAAATATCCAGTTAGTCAATACTACTAATGCAATACTAGTTCATGCTTGAGTGGGTGTGTGCAATCAAGTGTGTAGTGAGTGGAGCGAGTGTCTTTGCATCATAAGTAAGATTCGTGATGATTGGCTGCTTGGGTGTCTTTGGGTTTTAAATTTATTTATTTAAATGGGGTTTAATGAAAATTAAATGAGATGAAATAATGCTTTATGTACTGAATTGGCATTTACAGAAGTGAATATGGATAAAAAATTAAACAATTAAAGAAAACAGTCTATGATTACAATTATTTCATTTATAAATCTGACCATAAAAAACTGTCCATTTTCACTTCAACATTATACTCGCTTTTGTCGGGATTGGCCACAGGCCGTCACCCATGGTTGGCAGAACTAACAAGAAAAAATATTAAAGGTCGTATGCCGCTAGTACAAGTTGTTTCGTGAAACATACACAAAACCATGTTAAGTATATCTAGTTGATCTATTTTCTCATCTATATAAAAAAAATTCTCATCTAAATCGAAATGTAGATTTAAATCTACATTTTCTCACCTATATCTATACCTTCTATTTTCTATCTATGTAAAAAATGTCGCGAAATGTTTTGGCAAGAAAGGCGAAATTCCTAAAGTTTTGAATGAAACATTGAGAAGTGTTTCGTGCAACATTATTTCACTTGCACCAAAGAGTAATATTTGCACAGAAACTGAATGGCATGTAGAAAGAGAATATATTTGCATGACCTACACAATGTCTTTGGGCCATGGGACTATATCTAACTTTCCGTTTTTCAAGGTTAAATTCGGTAGGAAAATTTCTTTCTATGATATCTTTCACAAGTTCGTTAGATAAAAAAAAATCGGAAGCCGTTTGTTAAGATTGGGAATTAAATACCCCTTTGAGTAATCTTTTGGGGGATGAATATAAAGAAAATAAAAATTCAAAATTAGAAATAAATACAAGCACGGAAAGTTATTGATTTAACAACGAATATGACTTTACTCAGCTAAACACAAATATGACTAAACACAGTAATAGTTTTAATGAGATTTTGCACTCTAGCCACAATTTAATCCGGACCCATCGTCATTTGGTTTCCTTTGAATTTGAACGCCCTTATCCCTATTTTTGCAGGGTACAAAGCCCAACATTTGGGTTTTTCGGGTCAAAGAAATTGCCCAAGATTTGATATTATTTTCTCCCTCATGTCAGCATGCGTATTGCGTATGTACTCTTTTAATCTCTACATGGGATTATAAAGGTTAACTACATAAAATGTCAAGAACTTATTTCACCAGAAATAAAACGTTTCACGTAAAATAAACGGATTCGCGTGCACGGTAACATGTTTACTAGGGGTGGGCGAGTAGTGGATTTTGAAGTTGAGTCGAGTCAAGTCGAGTAGTTGTTTGTGAAAAGTAATGAAATCTTAATTTTTTTAAGTATTTAGGTCTTTGAATTACAGTTAATTAAAATCTTTCTTCAATTAATTTTACTTATAAAATTGGTCTACTTTATTTAAGCTTATGTTTTTATATTTTTCTTGGAAAAATAAAACTCTGATATTCTAATACCCCTACATTGCATTACCCCTACTTTTAAATGAATAAGTTGACTCTACTCAAAACAACAAATCACTTAATGTAACATGATCACAAAATAAATTTATGTAGAATATGCATAGTTGTAAAATTTAAGCAGTAATAAGATTTAATTATTAGCCTATTATTTTAACAATCAAAAACAGGTTTATATTTTTCCTAAAAATAATTGTTGGCCCTAATTAAAAGCTTAGCCAAGAAATTGTGGACGAAAGAATTAAAAACATCAGGGAGGGGAACTATGCCCAGTTATTTGTTTACTTCTCTAAACCCAACCCCACCCCCTTGCCTGACTGCTGATCTATTGTTTTTTGACATCCAGTCCTGATCCAGTCACTTGAGCACGAGTGACACAGCTGTGACCAGATAAGAATAAGATATCCCCCCATACAAAAATTGCAAAACCTTAACTAATTGTTTAATAAAGTCCACTTTACCAATGAAGTCCACAATTTTCTTTTCATTTTTACAAATCAAATGAGACAGAAATGAAGGCTGTGTATCATTTAAAAGATAAAATATGATTACAAATTTGAAGTTGTTAAGTGTAAGGTCAGAGCTAAATATAGCTGTAAGTTTTCAATTTCCGAATTCTGAGACATCTCTCAGAATCTGGTATTTCTAGATAACTGTCAAAATCCATTCTTCTATAAGTTGATGAACTATTGTGAGGTTATTGTTATGAAAAACTCGTGGACGGCTGCGAAAAACGATAGCGCATATCTGTCGGTCGCGGATGAACAGCAGATGTAGCTTTTCAAAACTCGCGATCTGCCACGAAAAACTATCGCGCGTATTTGCCGATCGCCGAAAACCGGCAAATGTAGCGTTGCTAAAGTCGCGGTCGGCCGCGAAATACGAACGCGCGTACTTGCCGATCGCCAAAAATCGGCAAATGTAGCCCTGCAAAAGTTGCGGTCAGCCGCAAAAAACGATCGCGTGTATTTGCCAAACGTAAATAAACTAAATGCAACTTTGCGAAACTAGCAATCGGCCGTAAAAAACAGTCGTGCGTATTTGCCGGCCACAAATGAACAGAAAATGCTGCTTATTGTGAAACTAATGAGCGGCCGCGATAAAAAATCTGCCGATTGCGGATAAACGGCAGACGTAGCTTAGCGTAACTCGCGATCGGCTGTAAAATTTGATCGCACAAACGCAAATCGCAAGTAAACGGCGGGAGTAACTAACTGATCGACTCGTCTGAGTCGAGTAGTTGGAACTACTTGACTCGACCTCGAGTAGTAGCAACTACTCGAGAAATTACTCGACTGTCGAGTACTCGCCCACCCCTAATGTTTACCTAAAATTTACTTTGACCTGACATACACAGCTTGCTCGTCACAATTGTTTAGAAATTAATTTAATTTTTAATTTAAATGGGGTTTATTTATTTTATAAATAAACCTCATAAAAAATATAAATAAATATAAAATAAATGAACCCCCGGATATTTTATAAATGAATGGGGGGGATGTTTCATAAAGGAACCCCTGGTTTTTTTGCGGGTGTTCAAAAAGTCCCGGATTGGCTTTTAAATCTTAAATATTGACCTATGAAACTTAGAACACGTCCCTTGGACACAAAATACTCACATATTCACATTTTCGCACATATTTAGTGACCCCCTACCTCTTCAGGGGGATGGCCCACAAGGAGTCAGAAGAAAATCTTAAATGTAAGCATAGGTTATATGTACATCAAATTAAACCTCTTTTTCAGTAGAAAACAATACCACAAATCCGAGCTCAATTTGTTGACCTCTCTGAAGTTTCTGCAATAAATCATTTATTTATTTATTTATTTAATCCAAAATGGTGGCCGTTTAAACTTTTCTCAAGTTGAATATTTAAACTCCTTAACCCTTGAGCGGGCGCTTCACCGGTAAAACGGCAGCGGGCGCACGCGGAGTTTCACTCCGCAACACTAAATCGCACAAATTTAACCCATTTTACTTGTTTTATGACGAAATATTGTATTTTAATGTTGACAAACAATATTAGGAATCACATTTCATCGTTAATACAATTAATTGTTTAACTTAAAGGTGTAATATTTCAATTGAACATAGTAAGTAATTTTCTAGTATAAAATATTTATTAATTCTTATTTAATTTTTTGGACTTATCCTTTCGCATATTTTTTTTTGAAAGCGTTAGGAAAATTCCAACAAATTAAATAACAATTATAAATCCTTCGCCTTTATGATTTTTTTTAATAGGTGTTTCTTACGGGAGAGGGCGCTCCGCAAACTGACACGGCACATCTTAGTTGCAAATAATGAGGTACCAAGGGGGGGTGGGGGTATAAATAGCTTTAGGAGATTCCTGGAATGAGGGACTTAAAGTATGGAGCCGGACACGACCGCCGACACCCATTATGTCTGTTTATTTTACCATAAAAAACACGTGCGGAGGAAAACTCCGCATGCGCCCGCTCGAGGGTTAAAAATTTGATTAGGCCTACTGGGCCCATTGGGAAATACGGCCCTGGTTTGATAGAGCTTGGCGATAGGTTTTGCAGAAAACAAATTTAATGAAGGATGAACCCAAGGGACGATCCCTATATGCCCTTAAAGTTTTGTATTTGTCCATAACATTTTGCGAAATAGACATTTCAAACCGCAGCTGAGTAAATAGATGGACGCCTTATGTCAGTGCTGAAACTTAAACCATCAAATATATTATACTATACTTAAGCTGCAGAGCAGCACATGTTAACTAGTATTTATTTAGATAATATTGCGGAAATAAATATCTTCAATATGTTGCAGAGTCTGGCTACCGACTGTTACGGGGGTACAAAGATGTTGCCACGGACAAGGACAAGCCCAAGGACATTTCCCACCTGGTGTTTGTGGTGCATGGCATTGGGCAGAAGATGGATATCGGTGGACGCATCCTACACAATACTTCACTGTGAGTTATCAAAATTTAATTTATACAACAGATGACTTGCTTGATCTTCACTATATGTTATGACTCCTTGATTGTTTTGTATCAAAAACACATAATGACAAAATTGTAATTATGCATCACATTTTATTAATAGAATATAGTTGTCTTTTTTATTCTGAGTTGTTATTTTTATGACGCTTTGAAACTACAAATAAAAATTAAAATGGATTGGAGTCATTATTGTAGTTAATTCATAGGCTGCTTGAATAACCAAGTTTACATGGTCATGGTTCACATGGGCCAATTCTGTAATTTTCATTTTTATTTATAACATTGTGAATTATGTTTTACTCTCAAATTGTGGACTTGATTTTTTTATATCAGGATATGCCCATATTTATTGTTAAAACTTGTGAGATTTGTGCGGATTGATCCAAATAATCCAGAGACAGTATCAACTTGATAAATTAATTCACTGCAATAAATAGTGAATTTTACTTATTAGTTGATCTCCAATTTCTCCATTTCCTTGTCAGAGGTCGACAACACTTACTCCTCTGCACATGAATACTCTGCTGTCAGGTTCAATATGCTGAGGTAGGTTGTTGGGGAAGAAGACTGGCCTGAAAACATACCCCTTAAGAACCTCTCTGGTCACCGGATTCTTAGGACTTTCTTAAATTACTCTAAAAAGGTATCAGCAAACTGACACATACTTTCTCCCTTAAAGCCTTAAAAAAACCATTTAAAGACAGAAAAACTACATAATGAAGCAAAAAAATTAACAATCATCCCACAAATGCATACCAAATTTTATCAAAATTGGTTAATAATTAATGGAGATATCGATTTTTAAATACTTGCCATAAGAATAACATTAGACCACATACTGTGTTTACCCCCATAAAAAAATATCAATTATGTAATGATTAATTATTATAATTTAAAGTAAATTTGAAAAATTTTAATTTTTTAACACTTAAATCCCCATAACTTCTGAACCTGAATTTTTACAGATATTTTGGTGGTTTCGTTTTGTTTGGCATCTTAAGCACTACAAACCATGAAATTTTTATCATTGTTAGAGCCGTTTTTCAGCAATTTGGATTTTTGTTGGTTTTTGTGGGGTGAATACCCTTCAAAATCAAAATTCAAAAAAAGAAAATAACGCCTGGCGTGGTCACATTTTTATACCTACATGCCAAATTTCATGAAAATTGGACCAATGGTGTCTTCTCTACTGATGTGTACATCCACACACGCACGCATGCACACTCACACACGGAAAGACAGATACCACTCCGAAAACCACTTTTTTGGATTCAGGTACTACTTAAACAAATATACTCAAATTTGAAAATTTTTATGAATAGAATACTCCATATACTATGTAAAAGGGGGAGAAAGTAAAAATCTTTACCCTATATTTTCAACCTCAATCTCGTAAATTATATTGCTAGTTTAATTTTTCAAAGGCTTTAGTAGATTTTAAATTAGTAGGAAGGCTTACTTTATTTTTTCCTTATTGCAGAATACGACAGAATGTGACATCATTGCATGAGAAGCTGTTTCCTGGCTCCAACCAGCGAGCGGAGTTCTTCCCTGTGGAATGGCGCACCAACCTCACTCTGGACGGAGGTATGCACAGTTAAGAATAAATATCTCGGCAATTAATTTGCCTTAAAGTATGCCTCCATCAACATTTTATATCATAATAGTTATATACAGTGCTTGATTTGTAAAGATTGAGGTACCGGAACTGTAATTTGCCAATTTGTATATAAACCCCCCTTTATCATTTTTTCCCTTAATAAAGTATTGTTTGGCTAAGTGATTAATTAGGTCGATTTAAAAAGTCACAATTTATCCGACTCGATTTTTTTAAGTAAATAAAAAACTAACAAAGCAGTGTTTTACTAAAAAATAAATTGTCTAAAAAATTCCAGATTTTTTATGATGCCTTTTGAGAGTATTCAGGTCTTTTTAGCGTTTGCAAGATTAGGCTTAGCTCAAGAAAAAAGAGCATTAATTTCAGAGAGAGCGCTAATTTCAGGCCGAAATTCCGTGCGTAATTTTTGTACACTTTCAGCGATCGTTATTTTCGGTAATACTAATCCGGTCGAGTACACGTGATCAAATACTCCGCCGGTTACACATAAACCTCTCTTTAAGCAAATTCCCCGGCCGATCATAAGCGATCGTCTTTTGCGGCAAATTCTCCGGCCGATTGTACGCTATTGTATTTTGCGGCAAACCATCCGTCCGATTACACGCGATCGTTTCTTGCAAAAAATACTCCGGCCGATTACACACGATCGACTCTTGCGGCAGGAAGAGGTCCCGGAACGCCATTCCGCCGCAAATCAAGCACTGGTTATTTAGTTATAAGGAGAAGTAAATGCAACATATTATATTGGATGGTTAATGAAGACTGTTGATCATTCTTACAGGTTTGGTAGAGGCGATCACTCCGCTACACTTGACCCAGCTGCGAAACATCCTCAACACTTCGGCCATGGACATCATGTATTACACGAGTCCCATCTACTGCGCTGAGATACAGCTAGGTAGGCGGCCAAGTGGCATCATTGCTTCTATTATGTTCAGAGTTAGTTCGGGGTTGTGAGGGGCGATTCGCGAACAAATCGTTCAATTTGAACAACTCATCAAATGAATCAAATGAATCATGATTCTTTTTGAAAAATAATCAATTCTTTGTACGAATCAAACAAATAAAATCTGGAATTTTATTCCTTTAATTCAAAACTCAAAGGTGCAATCGCCAGTTTTGTTTCAGATTAGCTGCTAATAAAAAAAGCATATAACAAATGTTCATGTTAGCAATGGTCGTCCCGAAATTTAGGGAAATTTTTGGAAAATTTAAATTCTCGATTTTCGGGTGGGATTTTATTTACTTTGGGAAATTTTTCGGGACGAGATCGTTTTAGTAATCGCAACTAAACAGCAGGTGCAGCTTCGCAAAACTCGCGATCGGCCGTGGAAAACGATCTCATGTATTTTCCGATCGCGAATTAACGGCAAATCCAGCTTTGCAAAACTTGCGATCATCCGTTAAAAACTATCGTGCGTATTTGCCGATCGTAAATAAACGGCAAATGCGGCTTTACAAATCTCTTGATCGGCTGCGAAAGCCATCGCGTGTATTTGCCAGTTGCGGATGAACGGCAAAAATAGATGAGCGCTGTTCGCAAACAGCTGCGAAATACGCTGGCGCGTATTTGTCGATCGCGGATTAACGGCCCATGTAGTTCTACAAAACTCGCAATCGGCCGTGAAAGACGATCGCACGTATTTACCGATCACGAACAGACGGCAAATCTAGCTTTGTGAAAATTACAAACGGCCGCGTCTTTGCCGATCGCAGATTAACGGCCGATGTTGCTTTACGAAGCTCACGATCGACCGTGAAAAACGATCGTGCATATTTGCCGATCTTTGATAAACGGCAAATGTAGGATTGCTAACTTGCAAGTGGATGTGAAAAGCAATCTTAGTTATTCACTGATAGCGGTTAATCGACAGAAATAACTTGCTGTAAGGCGTGACAGTGATGATTGTTCATATATTGTCGGCCACATTGGTCTGCTACAAATTGTGGTTTTGCCCATTGATTCAATTTTCTAAACTAATTCAGAAGTCATTAAATCCCAGCCGAAAGTATGATTATTTTTCATAAATAATTAAAAAAATTTACAAAAGCAAAGACTTTGAGACTTTAAAAGAAATTTCTAATACAAAGGCAATTAATATTTATGTAACTTAAGAAATATTAAGTTTGGGGAACTTCAAATTTATAATTTGAAGCTTGGAAAAACTAATCTTATGGTTGCCGTCTTGAAACTAAATTTATACCTTAATTTAAAGTGCTGGAAAAATTATGAGTCACAGGGTCATTTCCTAAAACAAGAACTTCAAAACCTAAAGCTTAAAAAAACAACATGTTTACTGATTATACATAACTGCACCATTATCAACATTCAATAACCACTCTAGTATTTTACTTTTGGCTTTTTGGAAACAAAACAATGAAACAAAAAGCAGAAACTTAAAAACTATTGTTTTTTATCAAACGTTAAAAATATATATCATATTTACCAGAGGCTTGAAGGGGCTAATTGCTCATAAGCATAATCCTTCTTTACTATCTTTCAAATTAATTTACTTACGTAAATTTATAGCTACAAGGTGTCAATATTTTGTTCCTTCACGCTGGACGCGTGTCAGGCGAATGACCGCCTATCCTCAGCAGCAATGAAGTTCATTAAAATTAGTTCATTGTTACTCCAACGGTTGTCAAAACGCACGAAAAGTACATACACATAATCGATACACAGGAACACATACGACACGAACAAAAAACATAAAATTTTATATCTAGCATTATGACATTATGATTATATCTAGCATTGGTTTTAAGTAAACAAAGCAGACCTTTTTACATCACAATGGTTTTTAAATGACAGCTATTTTACGTTATTTCTCATTTTATAGTAAGCTTAAAGCAATTTCAGTATTTTCCCCGGGTCCCTCGGATGGAGACCTTCAATTTCAGCCCCCTCCCATCATCCTGCGGCCTTCCAAACGCCCACAATTTCGGCGCTAAAATTTCCCTTACTTAATTATATATATGTATATATATATAGATCATTTGGTATTAAACCAAATCATAATTATAACATAAACTAAACAAAAGTACTTAACTTTTTATAATTTTAAACTATGAAAAAACTCAAACCCTAAATTATTATAAAATCAGAAAATCTTAAATTTAAAATATTTTTTGCTATAGTACATTGAACGTGCATAGTTAGCTGCATTTTGAAAATACCCCCGTTGCAGCAGACCTGCATACTCAGCGAATTTCAAATGCAAAACAACGTATTTCAATCCAACATAGCGAGATTTGACATGTTTTTGTAAGCTCCATAAGAATAACATGGGGAATGAGAATGCAGGTTTGCTGCTACAGGTATATTAAAACTGGATGGTTTTAATTCAATATTTAGTAGATCTGAACTAAAAGAAGCTATTTACCAAGTTTTATCAAGATATGTTGAGAAATAACCGAGATATAGAATTTTACTTATTTCCCATAAGGTTAACATCGGGACAACGTACTGTGTTTACCACTTTCAATATCTCGGTAACCAATGAACATAGAGCCGTGATTCAAGATACTAAATTGTTTGTTTTTTTGAGCTGAATTCAATGGTGCCTACAAAAATTCGATAAATTTTATTTTTCTATGTAAAAAACTCAAAAAACCCATTTTTTGGGGGGTTTATCCCCCTTTACCCCCCCTTCCGGTGGTCCGATCGGGCTGGTTCACGAACTCGTCCGAATAATTACTACTTTACACGCCTGTGCCAAATTTCATTCCGATCGGACCATTTTTGCGCGCGCTATCGTGCTTACAGACACATATATATATATATAGATATATATATATATATATATATATCTAGAAATTTGAACGAATGGTGTTTTTTGCTTCTGGGGGCCCCAAAACGAAAAGTTATCATGGTCTCGGGCTTAGGTCTTACCATGAGACCTACGGTAATAGCTTCTTCCCTATAGGGGAAATTCGCTAAAATCCCACATGTCAACATCTACCATATGGCTTTGAATCAAGCATTAGCACCACATGTTTAATGTAAACAAAGCAGACGTTTTTCAATCCCAATGCATTTTAAATGGAAGATATTTTTCAATATTTCACATTTTCTGGTATATTTGGACATAATCTGCTATTTTTCCTGACCCCCAGGGACGAAACCTTTCATTTGAGCCATCTCCCATCATCCTGCGAGCTGACAAACTCACAATTTTGATTTTTAAAAATCGCTTACAGAATTAATAATATAGATTTATTTCTTTTTTATATTATTTAGATTTTTTATTAGAGTTAGAAAGAATAAAAATTAAAATTTAATGAAAAATAATAATAAATAAACAATACATTTAATTACCATTTTTATATAAGATAGGGTTTTATTTATAATTAACAATTTCATTGTTTCTATTTTTTTATGTGTTTCTAATGTTTGCTATTTTGTCAATTACATATAAGTTAGTATTTTTTCACTTAAATTTATTTCTTGAATTTTTTGAGTTGGGACAGTACAAACATTTATATATGACATTGTTTTTAACCTAATGCTATTATTGTAATAAAGAAAATAAATTTGTGAACGAGCATTTCCCGAAGATTTAGGGAAGACGGAAATCCCGTCCCGTCCCTTTCCGAACTGAAGATCCAATCCCGTCCATCCCTAGTTCATGTAATTGACCTTGAGGCTTCTGGGTTGTGTCTTGATTTTTTGGGGTTTTTTTGTTTCATCAAGGCCAATATCATATTAATTCAAAAGAGTAGCTTGATAATCAGAAAAAACAGTCCACACTACTTAACTCTTTTAAATTGTTGGTTCATCTGATTGTGGTTTGGTGGTTCGAGTCTCCTAGCTTACACTCAAGTCGCTTTTATTTCTTGGATCAAATTTAAATCATACATTTTGGGTTTGGAAATAGCATACAAAATTAAACTCAGAATTAAAAATAATACTTTGAGGTCCAAATACAAAAAACACATTTTTAATTCAAGAACGACTGATTGATTGTATTAATTTTATGTTTTCCAGCAAAGAGTATTAGATGAATCAAAGAATTGATTCAAAGTTTGATTCTTTGAAATTTATTGATTCAAATGAATTGATTCACTAAGAAGAATGAAACTGCCCTTCACTAGTTCGGGATAATTGTTTTTCGGATGTAATCACTTCGTAGTATTATGCGAAGCTATATGTATGCGCGCATGCGTGTGTGTGTATGTATGGATGTAAACAAAGCTAGAGATGACACCAGTGGTCCGATTGCCGTAATAGGCATGAAGGTATAAAACCATGATATCTCCAGGCGTTTTTTTAAATTTTTTTTAAATTTTGGATCTTTATGGTTATTTACCCCATAAAAACCCATGTAAATCAACAAAAGTCCAAATTTCTCAAAAACGGCTCTCAATGATTTTGATTAAAATTTGATGGTTTTTAGTACTTAGGATTACAAATAAAATGACACCACCCACATATCTGTAAAAGTTCAGGTTCAAAGTTATGGGGGTTTAAGTGTTAAAAAATTAATATTCTTCAAACTTCACAAAATCTGTAACTATTAAAGAAAATATTCTTCCAACCATTAAATTTGGCTTAAAAAATAAATAATCCAGTACTTTGATCATTAGTCTACGTCAACTGGATGCGAAGATAATTGATATTTTAGTTTGGCAGTAAACGCAGTACGTTGTCCAATGTTATACCTATAGGAAATATTTAAAATCCGATATCTCCGTTAATTACTAACTGATTTTGATGATTAATTGTTGATTTGTTTTATTTAAATATATAAGTTTTCTGGTTTTTAATGACTATAAAGGAGAAAGTATGTGTCAGTTTCTGGATAACGTTTTATTTTTATAGCCGCCATTTTTGTGGCATAAAAATTTCTTTTGGTGGTATAAGAAAGTATAAAAAAATATGATGCAATAAATAAATTTTTTATTTTGATTAAGTTTTATTTTTTTAGACCTGGAATTTGACTTTTCAAAACTCAAAACAAAACCTTAAAATGGGTGGTACAAAAATTTATATTTATATTGTTGAGGTGGGTAAACAATCGTCGTCAACAAATTCAACCAACCTAAAGTTAAACTGTGACGGTATGATTGAAGATCCCCTACTGGTGGGAGGGTTTTTCAATGATTATTTTGTAAATTTTGTCGAAAAATCTGTAAAACCATTTGTGGTTTCTGGTGGAATAGGGGATATTGATGACTCGGATTTGTTCTCAAAGGAAAGATTCCGCTTTGAGTCAGTAAATGAAGAGGACATACACAAAATTATTTCTTCACTTCAAAACAAATTCACATCAGGCATTGATGAGGTTCCAGCTACTGTTTTAAAACATATAAAAGAACCAATTTTAAAACCTCTAGTACACTTGATCAACTCATCATTAATACACTGAAACCCCGCTAATCCGAACTAATTGGGACCGGACCTAGTTCGGATTACCGAAAATTCGGATTAACCGAACATTTATTTCAAAATGGATATCCATCACATTAAACTTTATTTACAAGGTATATTTACAGAACAATATGACAAAGAGCCCAACAAAACATTTTTCTTTCTTTAAAGCATTATAATTCAAACGCTGAATGAAAAAATAACACGTTATGAACTTAGAAAACATGCAGAAGTATTAAAAGAACAAGACGACTAGCTATTTCATAGCCAAGTTACTTTCTGTCTCGCTGCAACAAACTGATGCAATCAGCAACCAATGGGAGAGGGTTTAGAGGCAAACAATAAACACTGTTCTTTGTAATTTTTCTGTAGACCGAGTTCACTAACTCTCCATTGAGGAGCAGCACCTTATGGGCTGCCGATGAGATGTGTCAACGATGGCGCGTCGCGCGCATCCTTCCCCTTCCAACCCTACAGTGTTGCCAGATATATTTTTACTAATTCCCCACAGGTGCCACATGAAATTTCCCACATTTTCCCACATAAGGAAAACACAAAAAATCCCCGAATTTCCCCACTTTAATCATATTAACAAAAACAAATTCTCCACTTTGAGGCAAAAATGTACTGAATTCCAATTTAATAAAATGCTAAAAAACTAAAAATTCATTCTAAAACACTAAATTTATTCCTTTTTAAAGAATAAAATAATAAATTTTTTCTTGGCTGAAAATCGCCAGTGTGGGGAAAATCCCCACATCTGGCAACACTGTAACCCTAACCACGCCCACAGCCCTCTGTCACTTACAGTGTTCGTTTACTTCTGTCGTTTTGTTGTTGTGTGAGGTTTTGTTTTTGTGTCGTCTGACTGACGTTTTGAGTGATAACACACGATGGCAACCGGTACCAAACGAAAACATACGACCTGTTCTTTGAAAGAGAAACTTGAGGTGTTGAATCGTTTGGATAAAGCCGAGAGTGCGGCAAAATTAGCAGTGGAGTTTGGCGTAGGCAAAGCTGCAATTTCAGACTGGAAAAAAATTGTAATAAACTTGGCACGGCCTCTTCTAGCAAAACTCTAGAAAATCGGCAAACCTCCAAAGTTTCGAAATTTGACAAGGTCGATGAAGCCCTCTATTTATGGTTTGTCCAAGAGAGAGAAAAGGGTACACCCTTAAGTGGACCTCTTGTGCAAGAAAAAGCTATACAGCTAAACACTGATGAACGGCGATAAGTCGTTTACTGCAAGCAATGGATGGTTGAACCGGTGGAAGATGCGTCACGGTATCCGTCAGCTGACGATAACTGGCGAACAGCTCTCTTCAGATAATGCTGCGGCACAAGCTTATCTGGATGAGTTCACAGCTATAATTACTGAAGGAGGATATTCTCCTCAGCAGATATACAATGCCGATGAAACCGGCTTTAATTTCAAAGCCTTGCCAAACAAAAGCTTAGCTTCGCAGCAAGAAACCCGTGCCCCTGGATTTAAAATGAGCAAGGAAAGGGTCACTTTGATGGCCTGTAGCAATGCCGCCGGGAACCTTAAATTGCCACTCATGATGATCGGCAAAGCGAAAAATCCGAGGGCTTTTAAGAATGTAAACATGATGTCCCTGCCGGTGTACTATACAAATCAAAGATGAGCTTGGATGGACATGGCTCTGTTTAAGACCTGGTTTGGTAAGGAATTCGTCCCGGCAGTCAAACGCTTCAACAAAGAAAATGACTTGCCAAATAAAGCCAAATTATTTATTGACAACGCCCCATCTCACCCTGACGTAACCCAACTACAAAGTGGCGAGATCAAAACAGTGTTCCTCCCACCTAATGTTACAGCTCTGGTACAACCTATGGACCAAGGGGTTCTACAAGCAATGAAACTTGCTTATCGCAAAAGGTTCCTCCGCTCTCTAATAGAAGGAGACTCTTCACTTTCATTAATGGAAAAAATCAAGAAAGTGACTGTGAAAGATGTTGCCTACTGGTCAGCTGAGGCCTGGGATACAATAACTGATCAGGCTATAAGGAAGTCCTGGAAAAAACTCTGGACTTCACTTCAGTTCGTTGATTCACCGAATGAAAGCTCCGATTCAGCATCCCTGCTTCAACTGGTGCAAGAAATTCCGGGTTGTGAGGAGGCAAATAATTCCAACATCGACGAGTGGATAGGAGAAGATCCCGACCCCCACGAGGAGCTCACTGACGATGCCATAGTAGCTGCTGTAACTCGTCAAGAAGAGGAGCCTGAGAGCAGTGACGGCGAGGAAAGCGGCGCCGGCGGCAACGATCTAGTCTCGCACTCCGACGCGGCAGCCGCATTCGACCTTGCTCTCCGCTACGCAGAGCAGAGCTCTGTGTCCACGCCAGCTGATCTGCTGTTTCTGCGACGATGGCGCAACATTGCTTCATCGAACAGGTTTTCTTGTTTGAAACAATTAAAATTTACTGACTTGACAAACCGTATGCAAAACTAGTATTTGATGTAAAACCTCAATAAATTGTGTGTTCTATCTTGAAACATGTTTTATTTCGTTCCGATAAAACATTACCTTGCCTTCTACGACTTCGGGAAAAAATTTTCCGACCGGCCGCGATCGGAGGTAAATAAGGCATGTAAATAAGGTAAAGGGTCGTAAAGAAATTAACATGCTGGTAAAAAGAACACATTTTATTAAGATAAATAATTTTGTACTTTCACTAACAGCTAAGACCTTATGACATAAATGAAGACAACATCCATAGCATAGTAAAATCTAAGAAGCATAGTAAAATCTAAGAAACCTATTTTTCACCCTCTTCCAGAACATTAAACATGATTGGACTGTTAGGTATGTGGGCTTAGTAATATTGTTTACAATTAATTAAATACAATAGAACTCATAAATCACAATTGATTAAATTTTGTAACTTAAAAACATGTTATGTTTACTATGAAAAAACTAATCATGGAAAGCATAAGTAAGAGGAGATTTCTTTAGCCTAAACAATAAATTTACCCAAAGTGATGTTTTGCATTGCATCAACTTTATTGTTTAATTATAATTAACTATTAGGGGTGTGCGAATAGTGATTTTTGAACTTGAGCCGAGCCGAGCTTTTTCAAAAGTTTTTTATCTCAAGCTTTTTTGAGCCGAGCTTTTTAACAACCACCAAATAATTAAGCTTGATTTTAATTTTAAAAGATACAATAGTCTAATGTTTGCATACCTTAAGTGAACCAGCTCAAAACTAGAAAGCTCACCTCCAAAACAAGTTAATGATCTAATAGGTTCATCAATATTTTGTGTATTATGTCACATAAAATTGATCAAACTGGCTCAAAAAAAATTTATGTTGAAAATTTATAATTTGACTCCCCAATTCCACAATAGTTTCACTTTAAAATAAACTAGATAACACGTAGCTCGAAATCGAGTAAAAATCATATGGTAAAAGAATGAAGAATAATCAACCTACTTATATACGTTTAAAGTTTAATCAAAGGGCTAACTTCATTAACAAAATTATGGCTTACTGAAACTTTTAAAGTTAATTTGATCTACCGCAGGAGCTTCTGGTAAACGTAAACGATTTTTTAGGGAACACCTTCATTTCCCCACGACCTCTTTTTTCTGAAATGTATATTTTAACACCGGCAAAAGATCACGCTCTGCTTACAGCAACATGTAGCTGACCGAGAGCAAACGCTGGCCCCATGAGCAATGACTTCCTTCGTTTAGGGATTGCCGCTGCACCTTATTGATAATTATCGCCAAAGCAGATATTGTAGGGAACAGCTGTCTTTATAGGCAACATTTCATTTGTGGCAAAAACGCGTAAATGACACATTACTGTACCAGTCTTTTCATTCTTAAAATGCAACCCACCGCAATGGAAACATTTTTAGTTCATTGGTCTGAGGTTGGAAGGAGCATCAAATGTTACATCGGGAGGGTGATGCCAGCGGTTGCGATTGTGTTCTTTCCGACGCCTCCGACCGGTCAATGTGCGTCTTCTTCTTATCGGTGGCATTATAAATGTACCAAATCCAAAAATAGATTTGCTCAGGTTAATATAACTTCAAAAAACACTATGAGATATCGTAAATTACATTGTAAAACTGGTAACTGCAATGTTTAAGAGCTTTAAAAACTTCATATCATAACCTAATCTTATGATAAATATTTTAAAAAAGAAAAATGTTGAAAACAAAGCCAAACCAGCTGTAAAAATAAAACTGCTCTTTTCGAAAAATGAATTATAATTAATCGCTGCAATCTGTGGTTTACCTGTAAAACTATTTCAGAGCTTGGCCATATGTTCAGTTTGTAAACAAAGTAAACTGAGCTTGCTCGAATGTCGATGAATAGCGCCACTTTTCCGAAACTTCAGCCCTTTACTGTAATTTAATGATGCCCTTTTTTAAAATTCTGAGACTTGTTGACAAATCTACATAAAAATCCCTTTAATTTGACACCTCAAACGTTAAAATCTACCCAGCCGTTATTGCAGTCGGACTGTGAAAAGAAAACCGCTTGCGTATTAATATATAGATAGTTAAACTTACATAATCATTCTAGTTACATACTACGAAATTTTCAAGAGTTGAAAGGAGTTAATGGGAAAGGATTTAAAATGGTTGTATCTTAAAAAAATAACATATTTACATTTAGTCAAACACAAGATTGCTTTTCTTAATATTCACAAAGTAAAGATGATTACAAATAGCAGTCCCAATTGTGGCATCATATTGATGGTTAAACTATTTCAGAATATTAATAAAATAATATTTAATAACAAAAATAATTTATTGTCATCCTAAAATTATTTGCATTTCTAAGCTTTTGTGAAGAAAATAATGTGGTTTAAGATAAGGAAGAAGAAAGGTAAGAGATTAGGACGGAATAGAGAGAAAGAAAGAAATAGCTACCTCTCTCACTCTCCTTATCAATTGCCAGGGAGGGGGAGGGTGGAGGTTGTTTACTCCAACTCTGTTCCGGTTTTATGTCATTGTCTGACTCAGTGCGAGCGTGCGTGAGTTAATTAGGAGATAAGGAATCCTTACTACAAAATGCTAAAATACAAACTTCTTGTCATACAATTATAAATTACGGCTTATATTTTTGTCTCATTTTTATAAATCAATTGAGACCAAAATGAAACCTGTAAGATTTACGTTAAAGACATAAGCCATGATAAAACAATAGACTTTCTTGCTGTATTTTGCGTTCTCCAAGGCCAAATAAATATAGCTCCGATTTCCGTCTAAATGGAGATAATATGTCTTGTTACCTGTCCATGTCCTTTCCTTATCACGAGGGAATATTTTTTGTTTGTTTTTTTTGTGGGAGGGATACGCTCTTCCAGTTTACCGTCCAAAAATAGATCGCAATAATTATCTTTCCAATAAGAACTCTCTTTTCAAAAGCTCGGCTCGAGTGTCGAGCTTTTTTGAAAAAAGTCAAACCGAGCCATCAAATT
Organism: Flexamia atlantica; assembly: GCA_035578135.1. Lineage (NCBI taxonomy): Eukaryota > Metazoa > Arthropoda > Insecta > Hemiptera > Cicadellidae > Flexamia > Flexamia atlantica. The sequence goes on along the minus strand of JAQJVK010000005.1, from coordinate 47,158,268 downwards.
TTCCCAAATAAACGTTTGTTGTACCGAACCGATCAGTGCACCGCCGATCCCTATTACATATTGACCTAATTTATTTATATTTAGTTTATAAGACAATTATTGACACTATTGATGTTATACTATGTGTATACAATAATAAATAAAGATGTTTTGATTGATTGATTGATTGAGGGATAAAAAAATATTTCCTTGGCAGCAAACCTGCGCACTCAACGAATTTCCAACAGATAAAATCCATGAATTAATCAATTATTACTAAAAAAAGAAATATAATAAGTAGAGGTTGTGTGGATATCCGAAAATTAGGATCGGATCGGATATCCAAATCCGATGTGAGGTTTTTATAACAATGAAATGAAATGGAATGAAATGAAATGAAATACTTTATTCGTCACAAAAAGTTTACAACTTTGTGATTTTTCACAGATAAACATGTGACACGTCCACTCTGGAACTTAACCTAACATGTTACATATGGATCTTACATATCTATACACATTGTTATGTACATACACATGATCGCAATTGAACTCCACTAAAGAGCAAATCTGCAAGAAAGAGAAAAAAAAATCTGTTTAATGTGAAAAATACTCTTCAAGTGAGTATGGGCATTGTGAAATCAAAAATTCTTTTAACTTTGTTTGAAATTTAGAAACTGTTTGCTCAGATTTGATATGGGTGGGGAGATGATTAAAAATTTTCCTACCCATGTACAGTGGAGATTTTTCATACAAAGCAGTTCTGTGGATTGGAAACTGAAGAGTATCTCTATGGCGAGTAGGGGGGGACCATTGTTCATGGTTAGCAAGAAGAAAGTTTTCAAAATTTCTCCTAACCAAAGTACAAACCTGAAATATGTAGACAGCATGGATGGTCATCAATTTCATTTGGATAAACAGGGGGCGACAGGATACGCGAGGTCCAACATCAGCCAAAATCCTTACAGCTTTTTTTTTGCAAAAGAAAACAATGATTTACTATTGATGAATGACTTCCCCAAGTTATGATACCATAGCATGCCCTGGACATGAAATAAGAGTGATAAACCATGAGAGCTGCTTTAAGACCTGTTGTTCTGAATACTACTCTCAGGGCAAATAAGGATTTGGCTAAGGAGGAGGATAGATGATTTTGGTGTTCCATCCATTTCAGGTGTTCGTTTATATGAAGGCCAAGGAATTTAGTGCTCTCTGATGATACAATTCTTTCTCCTGAGTCCAAATCAAGGACTACCTTATCTGAATTAAGCTGTGGGTTATGAAAATGAAGTAAATGGGTTTTGGAGCAGTTAAGGTGGAGTCCATTTTGTTTAAACCAATTTTCCATGGAAGAAATCTCTTTAGATGCTATTTCAGAAGCTAGTGAGGTGGAAGGTGCTTTCACCAACATTGTGGTGTCATCAGCAAACTGAATAATCTTTGAAGAAACCGAGAAAGCAAGATCATTTACATAAAGAATAAAGAGAAGAGGACCAACCTTTGACCCCTGAGGTACACCATGAATCACAGGACACCAGGAAGAAAGATGCTTTACATTAGACCTGTCTCTTAAGACAACTTGTTGATATCTATTGGAAAGATAACCTGCAAACCAGGAAATGGTAGAATCAGCCATCCCGTAAAATTTAAGTTTCTCAAGAAGAATACTATGCTTTACACAGTCGAAGGCCTTCGACAGATCACAGAAAACACCAATTGTCTTCTGAGATCTGTCCAAGGCCTCCACCGCATCAGAAAAAAGATCAACAATGGCATCTGATGTACTCTTCCCCTTTCTAAAGCCAAACTGACCTCCACTCAACAAACCGTTTGTTTCAAGAAAGGGTACTAACTGCAAAAGTGCGACCTCCTCGAAGACCTTAGATAAAACAGGTAAGAGAGCAATGGGCCGATAATTTGATATTTCTTGAGAGTCTCCCTTTTTGAAAATGGGTATAATTTGGGCATATTTAAGTTTATCAGGAAATGATCCCGTTGCAAAAGACATATTTATGCAGTGAGTTAAGGGTTTTATGATGCATAATGCCAGGGATTTTATGAGACTTGTGGGAATTTCATCCCATCCTGAAGAATTTTTATTTTTCAGCTTCCTGATACAAGATAAAACAAAAGATTCAGAAACAGGCTGAAATTTGAATAAATTAGGAGTGCATATAGAAGCTTTGACCATATTTCCAATAGATTCTGAAGCAGAAACATCAGTGTGAAAACTATTTGCTATACTAGAAAAAAAAAAATTCATAAAATTGGCAACAGCTACAGGATGTGTCACTACCTCCCCATCAACTTTGACCTCAGGACAAATTTGCTCTTTATGACCTGAACCTAATTCATTTTTTACAATATTCCAGGAAGTTTTAGTTACATTATCACTGTTTTTAATCAAACTTAAATTATATAATCTTTTTGCTGCCAAAATTACCTTTCTAAAAATCTTTTTATAATTTTTAAAATATTCCAAAAAAACAGGATCAGAATTTTCTCTAGAAATATTATACAGTTCCCTCTTTTTTTTACTTGACACCTGAATCCCTTTACAATCCGGGAAGACTGACTAGATATCCGACTCTATCGGATAGACTGCATATTTTAAAGTAAATTTTAAAGAAGGATCAAATTTAAATTTCGAAAGTCTTCCAAAAAGAATTTCAAAGTTCTTCCACTGCCGACGAGAGTTCAGTGGTGACAGAAAATATCGCGGAGGAAAAAAAAAACGCTTTGAAATGCGATAGTTCCGATTGCAGCTAGAACAACGCCTCAGCGCGATGCGATTATGTAGTGGTATACATCCAAGCGATGTATTTCGGTTGCTAATATTTGATATTGTGCCTCATGATTAGATCGAGATCGTTTGTTGTCTACGATCAGAGTACTGCGCAATACTTGACGTGATAACGAACAATTTCTTAAGATAAATTGTTGTATCGTAGCATTAAATCAGTTAACAAAATAGAACATTTTTTATTAGTTCTGTCTCGATCAGTATCCATTACCAATGAAACATCGATTGGTTTGAGAGAGAATCACAATTGAGACATATCAGAGTTCGCCAATGACCGACAGTGCCCACAGTCGCAGACGTCTTCAATTGCCAAAACGAAATATTCCGTAAATACCCCATAAATAAATAGTTGTGTCAATGTTTTGTTTGACTATTTCAGGCTGTAAATAACTTAAACGGCCTGTTAATACGATGAAATAAAAGCGTACAATAAGTTTGGACTGCCAAAGAGTTGGCGAACCTGTTCATTGTTCGTTTTTGAATGTCATTGTCTGCTTAAAACTGAATTAACTCAAGAAAGTCTTTCCTTCAATCGCCAGATTTTTCAACTAAGCAATTACCTACCTAGGTTGAATGATCCAAAATCAAACAAAGTTTTTATTTTGTTAAAATATTAATCTTTGACAAATTAAGCCGAGTCAGGCGCGTAACCAGGGGGGGCTCAGGGGGCTCAAGCCCCCCGAAACATATGAAAAATTGCAAAAAAAATCGTAAAGAAGTGTTTTTTTTTGGATGGGACTGGAAAATTTCTCGGGTCATTGCGCGCCCGTCAAATATCTAAGGCCTCAAGTACAATACGAACGGCGGGCGGTGAGCGGCAACGTTTGGTTTTCTGGTAGTATTTATTTGTCGACTGGTAATTTTGGTGGCATTGGCTTCGTCCATCCCAAGCGGCGAGCGGAATTCAGTGACGTCGCTCAGTGTCGTATTCGTCGCCTGGACAGGTTGGACATTTTTTTCGCATCGCTAGCCGCTCGTCATATGAATTGTTGCTTTGTTTGAGATTAGAATCTATACTGGAGATACTGCGACAATGCTTTTTTGATGGAAAACCGGATTTAATACAATTCTCCTGGTCGAATCGCACAACAATAACTCAAACTCGTCTATATCACGACTAGGAAAACTTTCATCGTATTTTAAAACGATAGGATCAATCGAGGTCAGAAATTACACGGTCAAATTTTGAATTTATAAATGTATCACGGTTGGTATGATTTTTATTTCAGCATTAGTTTTTCCAATGGGGTTGAATCCAGCCATTTGATCAGTTGAACTGGATTTGGAGGCGTCTGCATCTGAACTACGGATCTACGTCATGACATTTTGTGGCCTGTTGATCTGTCATAAGACGGTGATTGGAGTTTGTTGTCTTGTAACCTAAAATACAGCTGCATCAAATAAACGTCTGTGCATCTCAAAGTCAAAGTCAAATCAATTTATTTCCACATAGAAATTAATTACAATTTTTTTAAAAATATTTAAATAATTGCCTACACTAACGGGAGCAAGGAAACAGCTTAAAATTAATATACATTAAAATGCCTACATTAAAAATAAATAAATGAAACACCTTGGTAAAAAAAAAACAAAATGTATGTTCCTTGCGTCCTAAAAAGAAAAAAATGATTATTATCAGTGGAAATGAGTCTACATGGACCTTTTGATGGTCTGTGCATAGACTCGAGTTGATTAAGAAGTATTTTTAAGAAAAGGAGCAATTTTTATATACTGTTAAAAAAGAGCTGAAAATTAAGCTAATTATGATGGTTAATGTAAAAATGTCTTAAGTTGTGAACTGTAGGGGATGATGTTCTAGCATAGATGTTATGAGCGTGCAGGAAGAGGAAGATTTCCAGAATAGTAAGTGTAGATAATGGTTGTTGGCGTCAGTACAAAGCGGTCAAAGTGGTGCAGGTTGCCCACAATCAGCTGAGACAAGCGACAAGGCCTCCTCATCGCTGATAACTAATAGCCACTCCCTGAGCGTTTTTTTGAATACATTTAGTGAGGGAGAATCAAATAAACTGATATTATTAAAATGAGAAGAAAAGTTACGGTACAATATATGAGTAATAAAAAACCAATTTGTTTTAGAAAAAGATTTATGCTGTTGAATTGTGACAACTCCAACTTTATTTGCATATCGTGTATTGTGTATTCACATTCGTAAAATAGAAGAAAAAATTGAGTTGAAATGTTTAAAAATGTGAATGAATAAATCTTTAATAAACAATTTTTGGATCGTAAAAATATCAGTTTTTTTAAATAACAGATCAGACGGATATCTTTTACATTTCTTAAAGCCAGCCTTAATAATAGATTTTTGAACCACAGTCAGACTATGGAGATGCGATCTAAAGGCCCCACCCCAAGCTAATATTCCATATGAGAAAATGGACTGAACGTATGCAAAATATACCAATTTTATCTCTGTGAGATTTAAAAAATCGCTAAGTTTTCGGAATGCAAAAATATATTTTCTAGTTTTAGTTTTTAAGAAATTGACATGCTCTGTCCATTTCAAACGGAAATCGATAATAACCCCTACGTACTTGTACAAGCACAGTCACTGATCTGATGGTTGATACAGCTGTGTAAAATTAAATCATTTAAGTTATAGTCAGATTGAGGTGAAAGATACACAGGCATAGATTTAGTTTTAGAAATATTCAGAGACAAGACGTTTTGATCAAGCCATTTCTTTACTAACTTAAGGTCAGATAAAGATTTTTCCCTTACACTTTCCCTTGATTTGTCGTTGATAAGAATTAAAGTGTCATCTGCAAAAAGGAATAATTTACCGAAAATTGGAAGTTTTACAATGTTGTTTATATAGATAAGAAATAAGATTGGGCCAAGGGTAGAGATCCGGCCATTGCATCGAAAGTCATTAGATCGAAAGGCACTGGACCGACACAAAATAAAGTCATTGGATCGAAAGGCACTGCACCGACAGTCACTGGATCGAAAGGCACTGGACCGGTTGGCATTAGATCGAAAGGCACTGCACCGACAGGCATAGCTCTGACACAGCCGCTAGCCAGAGCCAGCCGCCGCGGCCAGTGCCGTTCGATCCAGTGACTGATGTCGATGCAGTGCCGTTTGAATATGTTCCTTCAAAACAATGTCATTCGTGAGATTACTTTTTTAGTCAGAATAAACTAATTCAATCTGATCAAAATGTCACCAACACTTTAATACTTAAGAAACAGTCTAATAAAACCCCCGTTATTTTTCCTCGCAGTAAAAAAGCTAGTTTTTATTTTTTTAATTTATAACTATGGTAATGCCGTCTATGCCTGGGTAGGGTATTTTTTAAATATAAATTCATTTTTTTAAATCTCTCTAAAAACATGTTAATGTTACGTTTGCACGAGAATACAATTTGAATGCCTCAAAGGTAATAAACTATTATTTAACTAATAGTTTTTTCCAATTTTTTTAAAGCATGGGTATTTTGAATTTAACGATTCGTTTTGATGTTTTCTCTGTTGCGAAACTTATGAGGACAGTATTGCTGGAACACTGAATTTAGAAGTATAACTGTCGGAGCAGTGCCTTTCGATCTAGTGACTGTCGATCTAGTGTCGTTCGATCTAGTGACTGTTGATGCAGTGCCTTTCGATCCAATGCCTGTCGGTCCAGTGCCGTTCGACGTTAAAACTTTCAAAAGGCGAAAATTTGCTTGCAATAATTTCAAAATAACCACGTTTTCCCAAACTGAATACGGATATATCTTCGAAAGGCACTGCATCGACAGTCAGTAGCGAAAGGCACTGCTCCGACAGGCATTAGATCGACAGGGCACTGGACCGACAAAAGTGCCAATCCAGTGCCATTCGATCTAATGACTTTCGATCTAATGCCAGCGCTTGCCAAGGGTACTTCCTTGAACCACCCCATATTCAACAGGAAGCTCATCGCTGCTAATTCCATATACACATACAGTTTGACGCCTATTGAAGGTTATCTATTGTACCATAAAAATACTCTGTATATTCACTTTTAAAATCACAGACTTAATGTGATCCTCTTGATTTCTCTCAAAATCGTAACCTAAAAATACACTTCACATCAATAAATTTCCTTATATAGAGTCGTAGACCCTTATTTAGAGATTCCTTACAACAAAAACCAACCTCGGACAACCACCAAACCAACCTTAGAGGTATATTACAATTCAAATTGGTTATAAATCAACTAGCAGAACCCGTGGCTTCGTTCACAATAAAAATTATCATCTAACCTTGATATGAAGAATGTAAAGGACTGAATAGAAAATATTTATATCAAGGAATATGTCATGTAGAGTTATGTTTGTTTTATGGTGGAATGTAGGACAAAAAATATATACCACAGTAGATAGTGAAGGTTTTCTTTTCACCGTTATAACTCGAAAACGGCCGGACCGATTTTAACATCAAATGTGTCGATTGTAAGGTACTTCTTTGTAGATTTACCATTACGTCTCTGGATTGCCTAGTAGGGCATCAATTAAGTACAGTAAAAGGCTGAATGTTCGAAACAGTTATGGTGCTATCTGTGGGCAGTATTTCAAACTCGATTCACTTAGTTTTTAACTTAAAATATGGGCGGGTAGTAATAGTTTAAGATCAACCTCTGATTGCAGCATTTATTTTTCCGTAAAGAGCCGGGACACCGTCGAATTAGATGAAAAAGGAATTTGCCAAATTATTGAAACTGGCATGGTTGTAATTAAAAACATAAAGGCCGCCCTAAGGAAATAACTATAGCTCCCGCTGCCTAAATAGATGGTACCACATAATGAGCTTATGATTGAACGTATAAGGTACGAAATTAAAACAAATGTAACTTTTATATAGTATGAATGACCTAACAAAATCATCAAAACAACCATAAAACCATAATAAAAGGAATCAAATCATAAATCAGCTGTAACAATGTATCAGTTTGTGAAGCTAATATGCTTGATTGAATAAAATTTGAAATTTATAGTTCATTCAGTGAGAGTGTAAAGTAAAGCCCCTCCCTTTAAATAACATTTGTATGGAAAAGAACCAATCAGAGAAGAGGCAGTCCATATGATCCAAGGGTTGGTTCACAGCTATTCCCCTTAGTGATTTCAATTGAATGAATACTATATGATATGAATAATAAATTAAGCATGTGTGGATGCATTAATTTGTCTTGTGGACAATTTATTTACTTATTGTAAAGCTCACGTGCATTCTATGTTCACTGCAAACAAACATAACCAAAATTGGCTTTGTCAACAGACATCCAGCTCCAGCTCCAGGTTTTAATAAAGCTCTTTGGCGATTTGTAGCTATACGATCAGGTACTCATGTGACACAGCCTGCCAACATTACAGCTGATGCAGGAGGTGTGGCTTTACTTTACACTCTCGCTGAATGAAGTATAAACAAAAGATCATCCATTACATTAACATGGGGCATTTTCAAAGCTTCAGCTCCACCAAAAACCTCTAAAAACCTCTAATTAAAAAAAAATCCGTTCTTGGTGAATGCCGACACTCTGTAAGGAATGTCCATGCAAATTTTCAAGGTTCTAGGTTAAGTAGTTTGGGCTGTACAATGATAGGTCAGTGGTATTTGACAAAAATATAGTAGAAAAGATAGTATAATTATAACCTACAATCAGGGATTTGTATAATTTATAAATTTTTACATAAATAGATCAAAGAATCATATCATTTCAGCACATTCTGTTTGTGACTGAAAAACCACTGTACTTTTCTCTTTCCATCTTACCGGGATTTAGTCTCAAGACTCAGCCACAAAATGCAGTATGCTCTTCACATTTAAAACTGCGTACGTCGAATTATACGAAACACCAAATCATCGGACAGGCATAGATGTAATAAAACAATTGTTAGGAACGCCTCTATGAAAAACGATAACTCCCGCTACCCAATTAAAGATGGTGCCACTTAACTAATTAATGGTGGATTTTATCTAAACTAAATGTAACTTTTATATAGTACAAAATTTTGTTCTTGAAACAAATCAATAAAAATCAATGAATCCATGATCAAAGAAATCAATTTATTATCATCTGTATCAACGTTTACATTTCCGAAGCTAACTAACCAGCTGATTGTTTTATGAACATTAAAAATGTAAACAAAAATCGTCCAACACACTTTTATATGGGAAAATTTGAGAAATTCGGCCTCACCAAAAACCCCTTTATACTACGAATTTTGTAAAATCCGTTCTTAGCGGATGCCTACGCCCTAAGAGATACATGCAAAGTTTCAAGGTTCTAGGTCAAGTAGTTTGGGCTGTGGGATGATTATACGTGAGTGGTATTTGACAAATATATAGTAGATGAACCCAGATTTTTTTTTTTTAAGATTTGGGGGTTGAAATAATTAGGCTGTAGGGTGTAAGGCCTTGGAAAAATTTGCCCCCCAATTGAAATAGCTGTTCCAATGGCCCAGGTCCAATCTTCAAGCTTGTGAAAAATCCCCCCTCCCGGGGTAGCGAGCCCCCCCCCCCAAACACTGACCCTGCGTACGCCACTGAGCCGAGTCAAAGCCGGCCGGTTGTATTTTCAAAACATGATTAAAATGGACATTCTTAGATAACAGTACAATGCTGAATTGACAACCTACGCCTATGATAACTATTAGTGAGTTTGCTTGTTGCTTATTATCTAAAACAAATAGACCTTTGCTCTAATTAAATGACCAAGCTTTAATACTGAAACCTACAACATTTGAAACTTATCTTGAAATTTAGGTGAAATTAGGCCCGACAACACGGGTTCAGAGAGGGCCACTCGACACTCGGCGCCATCTCGGAAGTCATAGCTTCGGTGACACGAGCGGATCAGGCGTGCCACGCGGCTCGTCCGATCGTGCTGCTGGTCACGCTTGATGTCAAGAACGCGTTCAACTCGGCACGGTGGTGCGACATTCTGGTCGCACTGGAAAGAACTTTCAGGTTACCTGGGTACCTCCTCGCCATGGTGAGAGATTACCTAAGGGACCAATGTACGAGACGGACCGGGGTTTCGTAACCAGGGCTGTCACTTCTTCGGATCAGGCGTGCCACGCGGCTCGTCCGATCGTGCTGCTGGTCACGCTTGATGTCAAGAACGCGTTCAACTCGGCACGGTGGTGCGACATTCTGGTCGCACTGGAAAAAAATTTCAGGTTACCTGGGTACCTCCTCGCCATGGTGAGAGATTACCTAAAGGACCGATGTACGAGACGGACCGGGGTTTCGTAACCAGGGCCGTCACTTCTGGGGCAGCCCAGGGATCAGTGCTGGGGCCGGATCTCTGGAGTGTCTTGTATGACAGCTTGCTTCGCACGGAGATGCCACATGGAACGTTCCTTGTGGGATACGCCGACGACGTGGCGGTGGACATCACCGAACGAAACGCGGAGTTGGCCCAATTGAGGCTGAATCAGGTCATGCGCCTGGTGGAAGGCTGGATGCGCGATCACGACCTTCAGCTGGCTCTCTCCAAAACGGAGATAGTCATGCTGACGAGGAGGCGGATACCCACGATCATCCCGATGCGGGTGGGTTCCGAAGAGATCGAGACGCAGTGGACGGCCAGGTACCTGCGGAGATCTAGCGGCACGGTCTCACAGGCGGCGGTGCTGGTCATTGCGGGAGTCATCCCAATCGACCTGCTGGCACAAGAGAAGAGGACCATCTGGGGGCATGCTCCCGAGATGGATCGGGAAGAGGCTGCCGAGCTGGCCCGTGGCCAAACAATTGCCGCCTGGCAGCGTTGATGGGACCTAAGACCCGACCGGAAGGTGGACATGGCGACTCATCAGGAACCTGGAGCCGTGGGTTTGCCACGACCACGGGGAGGTGAACTTTTACCTCACCCAGTTTCTGACAGGTCATGGCTACTTCCGTCTGTACCTCCACTGAATGGGCAAGGTCGACTCGCCCAGGTGCAAGTACTGCGGACACGACGGAGATGACGTGCATCACACTTTCTTCGTGTGCCGTCGCTTTGACGAAGAACGGACTGCCCACACTGACTCGGTTGGCGGTCATCTGACCCCGGACAACATCATGGGGAAGATGTTGCAGGGCAGCGTCAGCTGGAACGCAGTGGCTGACTTTGTCATGTCCGTCCTGCGCCAGAAGAGGACAGACGGGTGTCTCGAGTGACCCCAGAACCGAGGACAGCAGAAGAACGGTTGAACACCAACTGAGGAGTCCCGAAAGGGACAGCAGCGTGGAGTCCTAAAAGGGACAGAGGCCATGCATTGCGATGTCGCAATGAGCAGACGCTCGGGTCGATTGCAATGATGTGGTGACAGCACGCGAGGGGGCTTTTTAGCAGGTATGCCCAAGGAGACGTACAGACAACTCTGTACGCTCCAAGCCGCCTCGAGCTTCGAGGCAGGGCCTCGACACTGATGCTGTCGGTCAGAGGCTGGAGACCCTTGCTCGTCGCTTGCTCTCTTGAGCGAGCGGCGTAGAGGGCCCGTATTTCGGTGCGGGTAAGAGCTATTTTTAACCTCCCGTGCATTGTGGATAGAAAAAAATTTTAAAAATAATTGTTATTTGACCTATATTGGAAACATTATATCAACAATCAACAACTCAAGCCTATCAAGGTAAACCTTACCTTACACATTAGGGTAATATGGTAGTTCCGTGCAATTACCTTAGGCTTATGAGAAAACTTAAATCTGCTCATTACGCCGCGCCGTAAATATCCGAATCCGGTATTATCTGATCCGAACCTGTTGTTATCAGACCCGAAACCGATCCGAACATAAGCTATCCGATCCAAAAATTTACTATCCGCACACCTCTAATAACAAGTGAAACATTTATACAGGGTGAGTTTTAATTGTCCCCCCCCCTTAATTTTTTTTACATTTCTAAAAATAACTATCCCAGACCCCGCCCAAACATTATTGGGTAGTAAGTACCTCGTTTTGAGGGGGTAGTCATATTCGGCTGCCATCTTGGATCCGCCATATTGGATCCAAAATATTTTTTTCGAATGTAAAAGTGGTGTTGTGACCCATCATTTGAAGCTAAGCTAGATTTTTTCACTGATTACAATGCCGCAATCCGTTTTTTGATATCTCGATTCATTCTCAAGATATGAGTACTTTTAATTTATTTATTTTCAACCAATTTTAACATTACAAATTGATAAAATAGGCCTATAACCACAAAATAATGCTAGATAGTGATGAATAACCACCATCAGTCATTGTTGAGTGATTTACACTTAACTTTCACCAATGTAAATTTTTTGGCCGCCATCTTGGATCCGCAATTTTGAAATGAGGTAAGTTAATTCAAATATGAAGTTGGTGTTGTGACCCATCATTTCAAAATTGTTTTTTGCGCCGAATTCAATGCCGCAACCCGTTTTTAGCTATAAACTTTAGTTTTTGAAAAATTCATATTTTTTGAGATTTTTATTAGAAATTAGTCAATATCTAAACACGATATTTAAAAACGGGTTGCGGCATTGAATTCGGCGAAAAAAACTAGTTTAAAATTATGGGTCACAACACCAACTTCATTTTAAAATAACCTACCTTATTTCAAAATTGCGGATCCAAGATGGCGGCCAAAAAAATTACATTGGTGAAAGTTAAGTGTAAATCGCTCAATAATGACTGATGGTGGTCATTCGTCACTATCTAGCATTATTTTGTGGTTATGGGCCTATTTTATCAATTTGTAATGTTAAAATTGGTTGAAAATAAATAAATTAAAAGTACTCATATCTTAAGAACGAATCAAGATATTAAGAAACGGATTGCGGCATTGTAATCAGTGAAAAAATCTAGCTTAAAATGATGGGTCACAATACCACTTTTACATTTGAAAAAATTATTTTGGATCCAATATGGCGGATCCAAGATGGCGGCCGAAAATGAGTACCCCCTCAAAACGAGGTACTTACTACTCAATAACGTTTGGGCGGGGTCTGGGATAGTTATTTTTAGAAATGTACCTGCGGAGGGTCGTCTATGCTTACCTTGTAGAAAAAACCCATACATGAAGTACCAAATATTTGCCACAAAAATAACTAATTTAAAAAAAAATTCATTAAAACAAGCTTTGGCTTATTTTTTTACTCATTCAGCATATTAAAACGAGTGGTCATACGATGTGAGCTGATATTAGAATTGGTTGGAAAAACCCCCAACCCCCAAAAACAATTTTGGAGGGTTGTGCCTTGATGATGACAAAAAAATTATTATTTTTGTATCTTTTAAGTAGTTAATATGTGTTCTGGTGGTTCTTATTCGATTTAAATGTGAATTGCCGAACACAGAAGATACTAAATTTTAATTGACAGATAATTTTTTTTTAATTTTTTAATTAAATTTTAAAAAATTTAAAATTTTTTAATTTTTGAATGGCTGCCATTTTGGACTGGAGCATGATATCGACCTCCGGTTTGCGGCATTGTGTTTCTTTTAACAAGCCCTTTGAAATAAGCAGTCGCACAATGGGGGTTTACATTTAAAATTTTGGGACTACCCCCCCCCCCCAAATTTGGATTTTGGGGGCAGGGGCAGAAATGAAACATACATCAAAAAGTAGTTTTTTTAGTAATAAAGGGGATGCAAAATATTGTTTTGATATCTGGCTTACTTTAAAAGATATTAAACCGTTCCGGGACTTTTGGGACACATAGTATATTTATATTTTAAATAAATAGGCTAGATTGTAATTTTTGTAAGTTAAAAAACCAAAATCCTTTTAAAAATACTTTTGAATAACTCATTATATACTCTTTAGGTTTCATTGTAACAAAGTTTCGTTAACAAATGTTATCCATCGAACAATTATTCCCAACAAAAATTTGGTTATTATTATTCTATTAATAATAGTGGACTTTAAAAGAAAAATTCAGTTTTATTTTTTTAATACATTTACGTTTAGGATGTGGATCTATATTGTTATACACTGTCAATTATTTTTATAAACTTAATTTTAAATGATTGAGATTTTTAAATAGTAGCATTTCAGTCCATAGTTTTTAACCAATGGTTTTTTTTTCGTAAGCAATGTTTATTCATTACATAAACCAGTACATTGAATGTCTCGGTCATTGAAGTTATTTCATAGGCTGCTTGAATAACAGGTTCACATAGGGTAATTCTGTAATTTTTACTTTTATTTATGACACTGTGCGCTAGTTTTAACTAGCGAACTTGTATGAACAAAAACCTTTTCCTAAAAAGGTATACAGTTTTTTAATGCATTGCCTGAAAATATTAAAGAATTGAACAGCTTTAACACATGCAAAAAACAACTTAAAGTGTTTCTTACCAGTAGGCCATTGTATAATGTGGATGAGTTTTTTATGTAAATCATTGATATTTATATCTACTCGGTTATGCTAGAATTTAAAATGATTTACTTATAATTAGACTAAACCTCTTTTGCACATATGTATTTGACACCGTTCTGTGCTTATTTTAATTTGCCTTTATGAATAAAGATATTTTGATTGATTGATTGATTGATAACTGGTGTTCACAGCGAGTCTGTTGACATTGAAAATAAAACCATAAAAAATTGTACAAGCCTGATCCTTTCTATCTAATGTTTTTACAGGTTTGACTACAGAACTGAACCGCCTCTATACAATGTTTATGGAAAGAAATCCATCGCGCGATGTCAAAGTGTCAGTTGTGGCTCACTCCCTCGGATGTGTCATTGTCTACGACATCATCACAGGCTGGTTACCCATGGTAATTGTACTGTATAGATACATTATACATTACTTTAAATGGCAACCTACCCAGGTAGTTATTTTAAGCCAAGCATGAATGACAGATGAGTGTAGGATAATTGTGGCACGATCTTGTATATACAGTATACAGTTCATGATTGTATTAATGTACTGTATTCTAGTGAATATAATGGCCGGTGATTTGCTTTGAGTTTATTGTTAAATACTTAAATTCTCTGTGGAACCAGTTAACCAGCTTCTATATTTTTCAGTTTTATTTTATGGTAGGCAATTAAAGTGGCTAAGAGGTGTTATAATGGCTGTCTAATAATTATTAAGAAATCGCCACATTGATCCTGTGAAAAGTCAGTTGCTTTTCTTTGCTGTCATTGACCGTTGGGTTTTGAATAATGATCATGGAAAATGAATCAGCTGCTCTTGAACAGTAAAATTTAATTTTTTGGATTTTCACACAATAAAATTGATAAAATCTTTTTTACTAAGACAGTTGAACTCAGCTGAAAAAAACAACAAACAATTTAGAATATTCCTGTACCATAACTGTACTGTACCTAACTAACAAAATTACTCACTTCGGAACCCATCTAATATTAAACACCTTTTTAGTCCGTTATCAATTTTGAGGTCCCGCATGGTACGAGGAGGCATTTGGGAAATTTAATTTAAAGCAATAAAAAACATTATCAATACAATATTTTAATATGTTACTTCAATCTAACGATCGATCATTAATCCTGTTTAACTAACAAATATTGCAGTTTTTCTTATAATAATTAAGGCTTATAAGTAAAATAAATTCTGATAAAGCTCTCAGCATGGTGCCAGATTACTTATAAATAAATGTTCAATAATTATTTCATTGAAACTGTTTCCCCAAATTATTATTAGTTAATAAGGGAAAATTGGGTAATAATTGGGGTTTTCGTAGCCTGTGCTTCTAGTTTTAAACTTTTCCCCTGTAACTAACAAATAAACCCAGAACATCTAAAAAAATACACCTATAAAATATTATCACATTTTATTCCGTAAAACATACATAAAAATCTTTATACATTTCAAATTTATTTACTTTCAGTTAAAATTCAACATAGTTTATTTACTTGCAAAAATACAAACTTTGTTCAAAATTTACTATTTCTTTCAAAATAAAGGCTGAAAATATTGACAATTATTGGCATTGGTAAGACATTATGACATTTAGGGTGCCTCCAGAGAAAAAGCATGTTGCTAAGCTGCTTCTGGGCTGTCCCCCTAGGAGCGGTGTTCCCGACGCTTAGTAGGCTAATGATGATTAATTTACTCCCCGAGACAACCGGTACCTACCCCAACTCCTGTTATATAACTTATTTTGCTGAAAATGATGATTTTACTCTTGTTATGTGCCCGATTATACATGATATGTCTGAGTCATTGCACGTGCCTATTTTCTTGCACCTCTTCTTACAAATGATAATATTGATAACTGGAAACTTTTTGATACAAAATTCAGTCGTTTAAATCCACCTATAATTTACAACTTATACAACCTCCCCATAACTGTTAAAAAAATAATAAATTGTAAAAATTTTTTCTAAGTGTCCACAGGTCACCAAGATATGTTATTTGGTTATTATTATTCTATTAATAATAATTAATAATTAACAAAACATAGAAATAAAAAAGAAAAGGAAGCAGTAATTGAACAAAAGACTTTCATATCAGCAGATTACGGCACATTCCTGAGTAATAAATTAAAAAATGTTATGGCCCAGAAGAACGTAACAGTTTCCTTTAAAACTAGAAACAATCTTGATTGTTTGTTAAAAGAGCGGCCTCGTACAACAAAACCAATTTACGAGAAAACAGGTGTTTACAAAATCAGTTGTACCGATTGTCCTAAATATTACAGCGGCCAAACATCCCGTTCCTTTGCAAAACGTTTCAGAGAACATCTGCCTAAGAAAACAACCTCGCCACAAACTTCCAGCTTCGCAGAACATTTGATTTTAAATAACCATTTTTACACAAACATCAATAATAACCTGAACATACTGCATTTTTCTAGAGACCTATCCCAAATAAATACATTGGAGTAGTTTGAAATATACAAGGCTGTAAAATCCGACCATCAAAACATTTTGAATGACAAACTTTCATTTGCTTCAAATTTTATTTATGATACGGCGATTAAGGTACTGGAGGGGGAGGGCAGAGCAGAAAGAATAAACTGAGCTGATAAGGTGATAAGGAGTGCGACACATTGTTTACATTGACCACCGCGTGCGGCAGTCTGGACTGAACCATCACCGGGTTTGCGTCGCCTCCTAAATAAGTTTTTTTAATGTACCGGTACTCGTCTTCATGTTGTGTTATGTTCGTGTTTTGTGTTATCGTGTCCGCCGTGATGTTTTATTTAAAAATGACAACTCGTCAACCGAAGATGATTTGAAGACATTCTTGAGCCTGAAGATGACTTGTTAAAAAAGTCGAAACTAGTTGCTCGCCAACTAACCATTGGATACCAGTAAAGCAGGTATTTACACCATTATTAGTATTTATCGGTATCCGGAGGCTATCAATTCGAAAATAAAATTTAGTTTTTCATTATTATTTTTTATATTTCAATGTCAAAATATGTCCTTACATGTAGTATCTGCGTGGGCAGTAGACAAAACAAAAACATGTTGATGTTATTAAAAGTTGAACCTTAAACTACCATACAGAACGTACAATAATACATATCAATATAAAAAAACAACATAAAACATAACTCTCTTTCTAGCATTTAAGAATCAAATACTCATGTTGATCTTAATTTTGGTGGAAATATTTCACATCATGTTAGCAAAGTAAGTTATAAAAAATGCTCAATTTTTAACATTTCTTCTATCAGTTGTGTTGATAGTTGAGTGTCTTTGTTTCAGAGCCCACCAAATGTGTATGAAAAAGTACCTGAAGGAATAGTCCCAGGAAAGTCAAGGTTAAAATTTCATGTAAGTGGTCTTTATTTTAAAACATTGTTTGTGTCTTTGGTTCTTTTTAAAAAGAGGCTCTACTGTTTTAGTAAATAAGTATGTTAAAAGATAAAGATAAACATAAAAATAAATATTAGATTTTTATATCAATTTTTAATTGTAGTTTTATTTTTCTGGCTTGTTAAATACAAAATTTTAGACTCTCAGCACCATGGACCATGATATTAGGTTTCTTTAGCAACAGGCAAAACTTTTTAATGATAATAACTCCCGTCAATGTAGCAGTATTGGCTAATAGATCCGTATTCTTGAATGGTTTAGGCCTTTATTAAGTTTTATTTGACAGCTAGAGAGATTTTAGCTAAAAGCTTAAGTTGCCTCAGACCATATCGTCTTTACAACCTAATGTAGTGAATGTTTATTTTCTGGATTAAAATCTATAAATTATTGTAGATTGTGTTCTTTTTTCTTTAATAGACAACTATTAAATTTATTTTCTTTGACCAAATAATAACATATTTGTGTATTTCTTAAGTACATTTTATTATTTCTAGGAAGTTTTAAAATGTATTGTTATTCTGTTGCAAGGATAAAACGATTTGTATAGTTCTTTAGAGCCTGCTTTGGTATTGTTGGGTAGTATACCTCTGCGTCGTACTACTTTTTAAGGGACAGTTATTAAAAATGAATATAAGTAACAGTTAATTTTCTGTTCCTCCAGGTGGACAACTTGTTTATGCTAGGCTCGCCCTTGGCCGTGTTCCTAGCCCTGAGGTACCCCAGAGGCCAGCATGGCTATCATCTCTTTCCCCCCACCCTCTGCAACAGGCTCTACAATGTGTTCCATATATCCGATGCTGTGGCTTACAGGTAAGTCTATATCAAAAAGCTTTGCTTACAAGTTGACTTTCTTGCTGTACTTTGATAGAGAGGACAGTCTCACAGTTAGACTAGCATATCTTACTATTAAATTTGACTTAGAAAGATGGTACTGTGCAATGGAACTTTATGCTGAATGGATTTCACATTCCAAAGACCTGGGAGAAGTATCATCTGTCAATTTTCAACAGTAACATTTCTGGTGGTTTGAGAGAGACTAATATTATATAATCGTCCAGGAGGAATAGGGAATTTATAATTGATAGTTTTACTGGCCCTGGCCAACAAAAGTAACTAAATTCAGATTTTTTTTTATCAAATTGATTTTGTAAAATGATAATAATTGCACTAGTGGAACTGAGTACTTGTTAATTTTTGTGAATTTATGAACAAAATATCAAATACCGTCAAAATTTTTTCTTTGTTTGGAATTCATTATTGGTGATAGTGATTTTATGTTTTGATTTTGATTTTTGTGGACATTTGCCATCACTGTTTAGTGAAATCAAGTTTCACAACATTTCAGAATCTGGAATCTGGTCCCGTCTTGAGATGGAAAAGAAACTAGAACTTGACAAGATCATCACACAAAGTCAGGAGAACTTTGATAAAAAAACATAGTTACAACCTGATTTTGCCCCTAGGCCTTGTTACAGGTTATTTATTTATTTATTTTATCGATAAACAAAAAATCCATCTTTGAAAAGGTGACTACAATTTTAAATTTTTAGCAGATAGCCGAATATTGTAGAATGAATAGCACTACATACAAATAGAGCTAATATAGTGAACAAGTGAGTGCATACAATACTATGATACACACATTAACATTGGTAACAATAAAACATTCTACCTAAATCTCTTATACAGAATGTAATTACAGAGCATTTCTTTAGGTTAATGGCCATATTGTTCTTGCGGCACCAGTTTGAGATTTCATCAAGGCTGAACTGGAGACGTCTGGAATCCTCAGTACTACTGATTTCTGCAGAGAGCTTGAAATCATCAGCAAACATTCATGTCCAGGATTAGCATATTGCCAGAATTTTGAATTAAGCTATTAGAAGTTACCCTGTTTGTTGACTCGAGTTACACATGTTAGTCAAAGGGGATTTGGGCCATCACATCAGTACCTAATATATTTCAATTGGCCACCGCAGGCTGGAGCCGCTGGTCGTGAGAGACTACGCGCGGATAGCGCCGCTGCGGATCTGGCCGTGCAACTGTCCGCACCGCGTGCCCTACAGCGACATGCCGCTGGAGCTGATCGACCCGCACGAGATCGGCCTGGCCAAGGAGACCAAGGAGGGCAAGGAGCCGGGCAGCGGCGGCCCGGCCACGGCCAACAGCACGCCCAAGGAGGAGAGCTCGCCCGCCGAGACTCCCGTCAGAGGTGTGTTAATGTCTTGTTACGAGTGTATTCAACTTTAATGGATTAATAATTTATCTTCTACTCTTATATCTTGTATGCTTGAAAGCACAGATGTTATAAGTGCTGTGAGGGGTTCCCTCTGGAAATTTTTGGCTAAAAAGTAATGTGCTTGTTATAGGTCATATAGCTTATATAAATCCAATTACCAGATAAAGATGAATTTGAGGTTATCAGATTTTAACTTGGGGCCTTATGGATTGCGAGGTTGCTAAAGTAATTGTGGATGAAAAATATAAAAATAAACAAAACTCATGATAGCTGTCCATGAGCAATATCTTATGTCTATAGCTGATCTAATGTCTTATGTTGTATATCAGCAAGAAGAGTAAAAAAATTATCCTGTGTGATTTTTTTTATCATCACCTGTTGAACAGTTCCAGTTGCATGGGTGTCTTTTCTATGCTCTTCTATTTTGTTATAACCTACCTTTAGGGCATACCACAAAACCTTTCCTTAGGGCATAAAACACCGCAATTGGAGCATTTACTCCCCAAGAGTGGGGTTGGGGGTGCTCCAATTTGTTTACCCAGGGAACTTGTTCAATATATTATAGAAAGAAAAGCCATTGCTAGAGTGCCAGAACATATGTAAAAAAAAGTTTTGAATGGATGTTGTTTTTGGCATCCAGACCCCCTCCCCAAAACAAAATGTATCATGGTATTTATGCTTCAATGTCATTATGCTGTGGTCATGCTAATAGCTCACTATTCCAAAATCCATGTCACATAGCTGTGGTGTCACGTTCGTCTAGTATGTAGATGGATGTTTAAAAAAGTCCCTAACCATGTTATCAAATCGTAAAAGTAACAATGACTGTACTGATGTGGTGTCATGTCCTTTGCGTCTGCCGATATCTGCCTGGGGTCGCAGTTAGATCGACTATTACCAAACATCGGCGGACATATGGTGGCTTGCACATGCGCAAATACCATTCACCTCCCCACGAGTGCCACCTCTCCCTCTCTCTTGTGACCTATGGACGCGCATCTGACAATATAATCGGGTTTGAGACCGTCACAGCAGATTTGGATGGACTTGGATGGATTTTCAGACGCAATGCCTCGGCAGTTTGACATCTAAAAAAAGTCCTTAATCAAAGAAAATTACTATTTTTGTTGGTTTTTCTATTTTTTCAATCAAATAGATGTTTATATATTTTTTTTATTTGTTAGTACAATTTTGGGAAAAATTTGACTATTATGAGAGTGTGTTGTCTTCCTTGGGAAAATTAACAACAATTTCCCTTGGACATAATACTGTTGTAGCGTGATTTCCATTGTACTATCAAAGTCAAAGTCAAAATTTCTTTATTCAGACATACATGACAAGATGTACATGAATGGTGTCAGGAAAACATTTCAAAATAAAATAAAACTAAATATACAGTAACAAAAAATAGGCCTAGCCTAAAAATGACAAAATTAGATTTTTACTTATATTTTTTACTTGACAATCTTAAAAACTCTTCCAGGGAGTATAAAGGGTTTTCAATTAAAAGTCTATTTAATTTTTTCCTAAAAACATTATGATTGTTGATATTTTTAATTTCAATAGGGAGATTGTTAAAAAAAATTTATTCCTGCATATGTTGGCTGTTTCGTAAAGAGTTCTGTTCTATGGATTTCTAGCGTAAAATTATCCCGGTTTCTTGGTTTATGGTTATGAATGTCATTTAACTTTTTAACTCATTATTATTATGTTTTACATGCATAATTGTTTGAAAAATGTATAAACTAAATACTGTCAAAATTTTGAGTTCCCAAAATGTTTCCTTACATGACTCCTTGTACCCCATCTTCAGCATAACTCAAATCGCTCTTTTTTGTAATTTTAAAATCTTATTTAAATTATTTTTTGAGATACCTCCATACAACAAAAGACCAAACTGAATATGGGAGTGCATATGTGCATAATACAGCAACAGAGAAGTGTTTAACTCACAATAGAATGACATTCTTCGAATGGCATACAGCCCAGAACTTAATTTGTGACAAACATGATTGATATATTTTGATTAGGATTTTTGCGGACATTTGCCATCACTGATTAGTAAAAACCAAGTTTCACAACGTTTCGGGATCTGGAATCTGATCCCGTCTTCAGGTGGAAGAAAACTTAGAACATAACAAGATTAGTAACACATAGCCAGGAAAACCTGGAGAAAAACACAGCTAAAACAGAGAACTGTAAAAGCAGTCACGAAAACAATAAGCTGAAAAGAAAAACAATACACAAAATAACACAGGAATCACAAGTATCAAGAATCACCAGGCAGGAGAGAGCACGTCCACACCCAATCAGAGCTGAGCTGAGACTGGTGGGAGGAAAGCAAATGGCGGCGGCAACGGAAATGGCGGCGCCCACAGCCAACCAAATCACGCTGCGCTACTGGTGGCGAAAACCACCATGGTGGTTATGACACCATCACAGCAATCACCACAGCCAATCACCACACAGCAATCACCACAGCCATCACCACAGATGACACCACAGCAGTCACCAACAGTCTTCAACAGTGTGGGGGGTGATAAGGTCAATGGGGATGTGAGTGATGTGCTCAGTGATCAAGTGATTAGAGTCAGTGGTATCAGTCAGCATAATATTAGAAATGTGAGCCAATCATTGTCCAATAGTATTAGTGATGAGGGAAGTTGTAAGGATAGTTGTAAAGATAGTTTTAATTCGAAAACCAGTAAAGATAGTAACATTTTTTTAGAAAGTATGACACAGTTTCCACCCTTAAACCAATTATAACTGATAGCAGGGTGGCCACTCCAAACGAATTTTTCCATTCCCGGTTTTTTTCCCGGTTTTCACGGGCATTTTCGGCCGTATTCCCGGTGGCAGGGGCAAACTCAGGAGGGGATAGAGGGGATATATCCCCCCGAAATTTTGGAGAACAGAAATTTTGGACAAAAAGACAACCATTTTCGGCTATCACGACGCGACTAAGATTTTTATCTACCACGACGCGAAGACGCTTTTCGTATGCCGTAACGCAGCGACGATTTTCGTTTCCCGCCACGCGAAGAATTTCGTTTACCGCGGCGCGAAGACGATTTTTGTCTACCGCGACTCAAAGACGAATTTCGTCTACTGCGACGTGACAACGATATATGTGTCTACCGCGACGCGATACTCGGCGACCGTGGCGTTTACCACAACGACAATATTCGTCTACCGCGACGACTAGATTCGTCTACCGCGACGACGATATTCGTCTACCACGACGACCTTATTTGTCTATCATCACATTAGTACAGGTGTTTGTGAGTACCTAAATCCCCCCTTCCTCCTTCTTACAGGATACCTCCCCCCCGAAATTGAATCCTGGGTTTGCCCCTGCCCGGTGGCATATTAACTCCATAATAGTCGTCCCAAATAATTGGTGACAACAGAGTAAACAATGTCTTACAGTCATTCTATATTATTATTAAAATCCATCAACCATGTGGAAAAAACAGAATAGCCTGTTAATTAATAGAGTTTAAAAGGTTTAAACGCAAGAGGCAAGATGAGTTTCCACCGGCCGCTTGTACAATCAGGGTGTTAACGAAATCAGGCTATAATTCCCGTACATTACACGCCGAAATCACATATTTTACGCTGGGTAATAGATAATGCTTGAGTATACACGAAATAAACCACATTTTTGTAATTTGCTTTTTTAAATTTCAGTGACTCGCTGAGGAGTCACGGTTAACCCAATCACGGAACCAATAAGGCCGTAGCAACAACAACGGCCGGCAATATTTTAAAGCAGGCGGTATTCAACAATTCAACTAGAAATAGGCCTAAATCAAAATGAGTCAGAACACGCAAATACAAGGCAACAAAACGTGCAACAGACGGCAAATCAGCATTGATCCTCTACTCACGCGGCAGCAGACTGTTCGCCGTAGAACGGTTAAAAAATACTTGAACACAAATAGTCCTCAAAAGTTTTTGTCAAAACCAACTTTTCATTGTAAAATGTAATCCAAATGCATTTCGTAACGTACCGTACGTTGTATGACACCAAACGGATAATTATTAAATTACTTCCTTATCGTATTCGATACTTAAAGGTAGTAGAACTATGAACCATATAAATTAGATAAGTGGAGGAAGACGCAAAAATATGGATATCGTTCGAAAACTTGACAAAGTAAGGGTACGCACGCGCCGACTATCGGCCTGTCTTGCTTCACATTGCTGTCCGCCCGATTCACGTTTCACAACGCAGTGGCAGTGGCAGTCGCTAATTGACCCGACGCAATGACACGTGGTTACCATGACAACCTGCTATGCGCACTATACCTTATGCGCCATCCGTGTGGTGGGGGTGGGGGAAGGAGAGAGGAAGGAGAAAGGATGAAAGGAAGTAAGACAAAAAAACTTCGGTAACCAGAAAGACGACAAAACAAAATTCATATTAGACGTTGACTCTCGCACCCGATTTTGTACTCATTTCCCAATTCTAACCAAAGTTTCACCATTTAAAGTTGATATTGAAAGGATAAAACCCAATTCGTGACAATGAATAACTTCTGAACATAACATTGGCTGGTCTATCAATTATTTAATTTTGATGCACTAAATGTACTCATTTTTGCGAGTCGGCAGGTGACAAGGTCACGTACAGATAAAAGTCAAAAGGCAAGCCAATTTTTTGTTTGAAATTCATTGAAGGTGACTGTGAGTTTGTTTTGATTTTGATTTTTGCGAACATTTATTTGCAAATACTGTTTTTACTAATAATAAGTGATGGCAAATTAAGGCAAAAATCACAATCAAAGCCTAACCAATGCTATGCCGGTTCAAAAATTATTTTACGAATCGGACGCCTTTAAATTATGCGTTTAACAAATCTTTTAGGGGCGGGCGAATAGTGGGTTTTCATTTCGAATCGAGTAGTAAGCCAACTACCCGAGAATAAGTTTAATTAACTAATCATGCAGAAAAACAAACAGTAAGGAAAACGTAAGGGGAGGTACTACTGCAAAATAATTTCAAACACAATTTAAAATCTCCGGCACAAAGATAATGCTTCAGCGTTATCAATAAATCACTTCAAAATTACGTTCTTCAGTTTAATATAACCCACGCTTTTATCGACATTCGTCGAGCCGCTAGTCAATACGCATGAACACCTGACCACTTTTTGTCGCTTTCTTATCTTCGATTTTCTCTAAGCCGAATCTGGCCGACACAAAAAACCAATTTCCTGAAACAGGCTGTAGTTATAATAATTACAAACTGAAAAATACAATACTTGTATATTTCGTACGTCAATGATCTCGCGGTTATTCCTTTCAGAAAGAAGGAAGTTTTTGCCGGTAAAATTGATCCGCAGTTTACAGAATCGAACTACTGGACCATACCAAACTCAAGTTCATTTGTATGTTTTGACTAGAAAATCGCCACAACTAAATAGAGGCATATTATAGGCCTACTTTTCGTTGAAATAGTGGCTGTTTTTCTTGCTTGCAAAACAGAATAATAAATTATAAGCTTATTTTTATCTTCGTCAGTTTTGCAACCGAGTTTGCGGTTATTCAAAGCACAACTAACCAAGAATCGATACCTAATAAAAACAAATGAAATCGTCTTTTTATGGAGAAGTACGTTATACGAATAAAAATTAACCCTTGGCGGTATAAGAGCGACTTTTTTTAAGAGTAGGTACTCATCACTTACTCATCACTAATGATCCTTGAGTACGTTGAAATTCTTCTGCGTAGAAATTTGTTGTTCCATTATCTGCCTACCCCTCCCTCCCCTCGACTGCACTATAGTATAGTGCAGTCGAGTAATATATTGCACCATCACTGTTGTCTGTCTGCTCCCCTGCAGGTGGACTGGGCAGAGACAACGTCATTCTCTATCCTGTCGACCAACAATCTTCACCACAGATACGCTGAGGGTGGCGCTAGACACTTGACACTCTTTGCCGTCTTTCAAGCAGTTGCGCATTAGTAGTTGTATTTGGAAGTTGCTTAGCATAAAGATGACGAAATATTCTTGCATTTTTCGTCAACTATTTTAATATTCATTTGTTAACGATGTTTATTATTGTTCTTTAAAAAATGGCGTTTTCCCGGATTTCGCTCGAGATTCACGGTTATTTCCCGGTTTTTTCACGGTTCGAAAAATTCCCGGCTAATTCCCGGTTTTCCCGAATTCCCGATGCAGTGGCCACCCTGGATAGTGAGTCATGTTCACCAAGTATTAATTGTAAACAGCAATCAGGTAATACCACCATTGGCAGAGACATTGAAACAATAAGTATTTTTCACCAAAATATTGAACATTTGAAGTCCAGAATAGATCCTCTATTGATAACAATTGATGAGCTGCAGGCAAATGTAGTAGTCTTATCAGAAAATAAGTGCTTAAAACATAACATAAAAGATCAAAGGCTTATTAATTTTAAATTAGTCTCTTACTATGCAAGAGAAAAAATAGCAGGGGGAAGAGTTGCACTTTTTGCAAAAAAATGGGTCAGATTGTAGGGAAATTAGAAGAACAGATATCACTAATATTTGCCAAGAAAAAGTTTTTGAGTTTTGTGTTGCAGAATTTGTTATTCAAAAAAGTAAGTTATTGATCTGTGGTTTGCATAGATCGCCAAAAAAGAAGTACGATTATATATTTTTAGATAAGTTAGATGAATTAATGGGCATACTTTTAAAGATAAATACAAATATTGTCATAGCAGGGGATTTTAATATAAATTTTTTGAATAGAAACAAGGTAACCAAAAGTTTTTGTAACTTGATTAGTAGCTATGGGTTAGATATTTAATAAATGTACCAACAAGAGTTACTGAGCACTCGTCTACTGCAATAGATAATTTTTTAACAAACTTGCCTAATGAATGTTGTAATGCCAGTTCCTTAGTAACTGCCCTTTCAGATCACGATGGTATCTTACTCCAAATTACAACCAAAAAAATCAAAAAACTTGTTAAGCATAATAATACAAACTTGACTGTTTTTAAAAGAAATTTTAATGAATCAAATTTGAAAATATTTAAGAAATTCTTGGAAAATGAAAATTGGACTGAGTTGTATTATGTAACTATTGAAAATAAGTTTGATGTATTTTATAATATTTTCATGTATTACTTAGGTTAAAAAACTGCAGCAATAAAATAAATTGGTTAACAGAGGATGTTAAAAAAGAGAGGGAAAATTTAATTTTTGATTCCATGTTAGTTGAGTGTCTATAATTAATCCCAAAAACGTTACACTTTCTTTTCTTTCTAAGAAATTTTCTTCTACTTCTAAAACAAAACTATTTTTGTTCAATTCTTCTGAAAGTTTATTTTTTAAATCAAATATTGAATAATTTGTTTTATCTGCATTTAATATAAAATTTTTACTTTTAAGAAAATTGGAAGTTAACTGCAGAATATGTTCTGATGAATTTTGAAGAGATGAAAGATTTTGCTCCGAAACCTTCAAGGTCGAGTCATCTGCATAAAGACAAATTTGATTATTACTATTTAATTGTGCTAGTCTATCACCCAATCCCCGATAATAGCAAATGAAAAGAAGTGGCCCTAGAACTGAACCCTGAGGAACCGAGTACTGAATTTCTTTGAGTTTTGATTTAAACTTCATGACTGAATTATTGATTGTGCTGGTTATTTCAACATATAGTTTTCTCCCTGTGACAAATGACTTAAACCAGTTTAAATATACTCCCTGGATTCCACATTTCTCCAATTCATTTATTAATCTAACATGGCAGACTCTGTCAAAAGCATTACTAAGATCAATTAGTAGAGCCAATACTTTTATTTTTAAATCTAAATCTTTTACTAAACTTTCTATAAACGAAGTAGCTGCAGTAACTACTGATCTCCCCTGCCTAAATCCATGCTGGTCTTTATCTAGGATATTATTTTTTTCTAAAAATTCTCATAGTCTACTATGCATACATTTTTCAAAAAACTTTGAAAATGTCGGTTGAATTGAAATGGGGCGATAATTTACAGTCTCATGAGGGTTACCTTTCTTAAATGTTGGAATGACTTTTGACAATTTTAGTTTCTCAGGAAATAACCCTGAAATAAATTAAGCATTTACAACATGATCCAATGGTTTCACTAAGTAAGAAGAAGCTGTTTTTATCACCTTTATTGGCACTTAATCATATCCAAATGATTTTTTATTTTTGAAATTGTGAATTATTTCTAACATTTCCATATCATCAACTGGATTACAATAAAATTTAGGCTGGGGAGAGTTGTCAGGTAAAGCATTCATTTTTGTGAACTCCTGATCCAGTACTACCTCAGAGTCTACCATATTTATGTAATAATCATTAAAGATATTTGCAACTATTTCTGGACTTGACTCAATATTTCCGTCATCTTTATTTTTCATCGAGATTGTTTTGAATTCATTTATCTGCACCTTGCCTAAGTCATTATTTATAATATTCCAAGTTGTTTTTGTTCTATTGTCTGAATTATGTATTACATTTGTATAGTGTTTTTTCTTTGCCAGATTTACAGTTTTCTTGAATTTCTTTTTTTCATTCCTAAACAAATTCTTCAAAAATACACTTTTTCTTTCTCTTAGTTGTTGACCTACAAAAATTAAATTTTCCCTCTCTTTTTTAACATCCTCTGTTAACCAATTTATTTTATTGCTGCAGTTTTTTAACCTAAGTAATACATGAAAATATTATAAAATACATCAAACTTATTTTCAATAGTTACATAATACAACTCAGTCCAATTTTCATTTTCCAAGAATTTCTTAAATATTTTCAAATTTGATTCATTAAAATTTCTTTTAAAAACAGTCAAGTTTGTATTATTATGCTTAACAAGTTTTTTTATTTTTTTGGTTGTAATCTGGAGTAAGATACCATCGTGATCTGAAAGGGCAGTTACTAAGGAACTGGCATTACAACATTCATTAGGCAAGTTTGTTAAAAAATTATCTATTGCAGTAGACGAGTGCTCAGTAACTCTTGTTGGTACATTTATTAAATATCTAACCCATAGCTACTAATCAAGTTACAAAAACTTTTGGTTACCTTGTTTCTATTCAAAAAATTTATATTAAAATCCCCTGCTATGACAATATTTGTATTTATCTTTAAAAGTATGCCCATTAATTCATCTAACTTATCTAAAAATATATAATCGTACTTCTTTTTTGGCGATCTATACAAACCACAGATCAATAACTTACTTTTTTGAATAACAAATTCTGCAACACAAAACTCAAAAACTTTTTCTTGGCAAATATTAGTGATATCTGTTCTTCTAATTTCCCTACAATCTGACCCATTTTTTTGCAAAAAGTGCAACTCTTCCCCCTGCTATTTTTTCTCTTGCATAGTAAGAGACTAATTTAAAATTAATAAGCCTTTGATCTTTTATGTTATGTTTTAAGCACTTATTTTCTGATAAGACTACTACATTTGCCTGCAGCTCATCAATTGTTATCAATAGAGGATCTATTCTGGACTTCAAATGTTCAATATTTTGGTGAAAAATACTTATTGTTTCAATGTCTCTGCCAATGGTGGTATTACCTGATTGCTGTTTACAATTAATACTTGGTGAACATGACTCACTATCCAGGGTGGCCACTGCATCGGGAATTCGGGAAAACCGGGAATTAGCCGGGAATTTTTCGAACCGTGAAAAAACCGGGAAATAACCGTGAATCTCGAGCGAAATCCGGGAAAACGCCATTTTTTAAAGAACAATAATAAACATCGTTAACAAATGAATATTAAAATAGTTGACGAAAAATGCAAGAATATTTCGTCATCTTTATGCTAAGCAACTTCCAAATACAACTACTAATGCGCAACTGCTTGAAAGACGGCAAAGAGTGTCAAGTGTCTAGCGCCACCCTCAGCGTATCTGTGGTGAAGATTGTTGGTCGACAGGATAGAGAATGACGTTGTCTCTGCCCAGTCCACCTGCAGGGGAGCAGACAGACAACAGTGATGGTGCAATATATTACTCGACTGCACTATACTATAGTGCAGTCGAGGGGAGGGAGGGGTAGGCAGATAATGGAACAACAAATTTCTACGCAGAAGAATTTCAACGTACTCAAGGATCATTAGTGATGAGTAAGTGATGAGTACCTACTCTTAAAAAAAGTCGCTCTTATACCGCCAAGGGTTAATTTTTATTCGTATAACGTACTTCTCCATAAAAAGACGATTTCATTTGTTTTTATTAGGTATCGATTCTTGGTTAGTTGTGCTTTGAATAACCGCAAACTCGGTTGCAAAACTGACGAAGATAAAAATAAGCTTATAATTTATTATTCTGTTTTGCAAGCAAGAAAAACAGCCACTATTTCAACGAAAAGTAGGCCTATAATATGCCTCTATTTAGTTGTGGCGATTTTCTAGTCAAAACATACAAATGAACTTGAGTTTGGTATGGTCCAGTAGTTCGATTCTGTAAACTGCGGATCAATTTTACCGGCAAAAACTTCCTTCTTTCTGAAAGGAATAACCGCGAGATCATTGACGTACGAAATATACAAGTATTGTATTTTTCAGTTTGTAATTATTATAACTACAGCCTGTTTCAGGAAATTGGTTTTTTGTGTCGGCCAGATTCGGCTTAGAGAAAATCGAAGATAAGAAAGCGACAAAAAGTGGTCAGGTGTTCATGCGTATTGACTAGCGGCTCGACGAATGTCGATAAAAGCGTGGGTTATATTAAACTGAAGAACGTAATTTTGAAGTGATTTATTGATAACGCTGAAGCATTATCTTTGTGCCGGAGATTTTAAATTGTGTTTGAAATTATTTTGCAGTAGTACCTCCCCTTACGTTTTCCTTACTGTTTGTTTTTCTGCATGATTAGTTAATTAAACTTATTCTCGGGTAGTTGGCTTACTACTCGATTCGAAATGAAAACCCACTATTCGCCCGCCCCTAAAAGATTTGTTAAACGCATAATTTAAAGGCGTCCGATTCGTAAAATAATTTTTGAACCGGCATAGCATTGGTTAGGCTTTGATTGTGATTTTTGCCTTAATTTGCCATCACTTATTATTAGTAAAAACAGTATTTGCAAATAAATGTTCGCAAAAATCAAAATCAAAACAAACTCACAGTCACCTTCAATGAATTTCAAACAAAAAATTGGCTTGCCTTTTGACTTTTATCTGTACGTGACCTTGTCACCTGCCGACTCGCAAAAATGAGTACATTTAGTGTATCAAAATTAAATAATTGATAGACCAGCCAATGTTATGTTCAGAAGTTATTCATTGTCACGAATTGGGTTTTATCCTTTCAATATCAACTTTAAATGGTGAAACTTTGGTTAGAATTGGGAAATGAGTACAAAATCGGGTGCGAGAGTCAACGTCTAATATGAATTTTGTTTTGTCGTCTTTCTGGTTACCGAAGTTTTTTTGTCTTACTTCCTTTCATCCTTTCTCCTTCCTCTCTCCTTCCCCCACCCCCACCACACGGATGGCGCATAAGGTATAGTGCGCATAGCAGGTTGTCATGGTAACCACGTGTCATTGCGTCGGGTCAATTAGCGACTGCCACTGCCACTGCGTTGTGAAACGTTAATCGGGCGGACAGCAATGTGAAGCAAGACAGGCCGATAGTCGGCGCGTGCGTACCCTTACTTTGTCAAGTTTTCGAACGATATCCATATTTTTGCGTCTTCCTCCACTTATCTAATTTATATGGTTCATAGTTCTACTACCTTTAAGTATCGAATACGATAAGGAAGTAATTTAATAATTATCCGTTTGGTGTCATACAACGTACGGTACGTTACGAAATGCATTTGGATTACATTTTACAATGAAAAGTTGGTTTTGACAAAAACTTTTGAGGACTATTTGTGTTCAAGTATTTTTCAACCGTTCTACGGCGAACAGTCTGCTGCCGCGTGAGTAGAGGATCAATGCTGATTTGCCGTCTGTTGCACGTTTTGTTGCCTTGTATTTGCGTGTTCTGACTCATTTTGATTTAGGCCTATTTCTAGTTGAATTGTTGAATACCGCCTGCTTTAAAATATTGCCGGCCGTTGTTGTTGCTACGGCCTTATTGGTTCCGTGATTGGGTTAACCGTGACTCCTCAGCGAGTCACTGAAATTTAAAAAAGCAAATTACAAAAATGTGGTTTATTTCGTGTATACTCAAGCATTATCTATTACCCAGCGTAAAATATGTGATTTCGGCGTGTAATGTACGGGAATTATAGCCTGATTTCGTTAACACCCTGATTGTACAAGCGGCCGGTGGAAACTCATCTTGCCTCTTGCGTTTAAACCTTTTAAACTCTATTAATTAACAGGCTATTCTGTTTTTTCCACATGGTTGATGGATTTTAATAATAATATAGGATGACTGTAAGACATTGTTTACTCTGTTGTCACCAATTATTTGGGACGACTATTATGGAGTTAATATGCCACCGGGCAGGGGCAAACCCAGGATTCAATTTCGGGGGGGAGGTATCCTGTAAGAAGGAGGAAGGGGGGATTTAGGTACTCACAAACACCTGTACTAATGTGATGATAGACAAATAAGGTCGTCGTGGTAGACGAATATCGTCGTCGCGGTAGACGAATCTAGTCGTCGCGGTAGACGAATATTGTCGTTGTGGTAAACGCCACGGTCGCCGAGTATCGCGTCGCGGTAGACACATATATCGTTGTCACGTCGCAGTAGACGAAATTCGTCTTTGAGTCGCGGTAGACAAAAATCGTCTTCGCGCCGCGGTAAACGAAATTCTTCGCGTGGCGGGAAACGAAAATCGTCGCTGCGTTACGGCATACGAAAAGCGTCTTCGCGTCGTGGTAGATAAAAATCTTAGTCGCGTCGTGATAGCCGAAAATGGTTGTCTTTTTGTCCAAAATTTCTGTTCTCCAAAATTTCGGGGGGATATATCCCCTCTATCCCCCCCTGAGTTTGCCCCTGCCACCGGGAATACGGCCGAAAATGCCCGTGAAAACCGGGAAAAAAACCGGGAATGGAAAAATTCGTTTGGAGTGGCCACCCTGCTATCAGTTATAATTGGTTTAAGGGTGGAAACTGTGTCATACTTTCTAAAAAAATGTTACTATCTTTACTGGTTTTCGAATTAAAACTATCTTTACAACTATCCTTACAACTTCCCTCATCACTAATACTGTTGGACAATGATTGGCTCACATTTCTAATATTATGCTGACTGATACCACTGACTCTAATCACTTGATCACTGAGCACATCACTCACATCCCCATTGACCTTATCACCCCCCACACTGTTGAAGACTGTTGGTGACTGCTGTGGTGTCATCTGTGGTGATGGCTGTGGTGATTGCTGTGTGGTGATTGGCTGTGGTGATTGCTGTGATGGTGTCATTGGAGATTTCTGTGGCGATAGAAGTAGCACAGAGGACGATGGTGAGTTGCAGGCCTCGGTCAGATTTGATGGAGAAGTATTTGGTGTTATTGTGCTGTTCAGTGGTGCATCAGGGTGGAGCTTATGTTCTTCAGGGCTAGCGGTGATTTGTTCAAAATAATGGTTGATTATTGTCTGCTCAGGTATTTTACGAAAGAAAAATGTGATAAACCATTATAGAGCCTGTTACTTGAAGATTCACTGCATGTGACAATTATTATAGAGGCACCAGTACTTCTTTTAAATTTCATCAAATTTGATATAAAATGTGGCACAGGAACACGGTCCCTCACTCAACCCATCGGGGAACAGATGAGGGTCTTCAGGTTTCGAGCTTTAAAGTCATCACACATTTGAAGAAAAGCGATGTCATAGTCTTTCAGGTAGTTTGGATGGTTAGTAGCATTAAGAAAATATTTAGGTTTAGTAACTGAATTGTACACTGTTGCTTTGGATTTTGTGTTTTGATGACATAAGTTGCTGCCACAGTAATCTTGATTTCCGGGCCACCCAAATTTCTCCCTAAACTTGACTGCGACACCACGACTCATGTGTTTTTTCAGCATTTTCAAAATCTTTGGAAAAAAAATTTATTTGAATACTGAATACT